>CM053598.1:111051492-111069291 GCA_028646575.1 Pseudocheirus occidentalis | reverse complement strand
TTTTTTTGGAAGCTGTCAGGGTTAAGTGACTTGCCCAGGATCACACAGCTTGTAAGTGTCTGAGGTCTGATTCAAACTGAGATCCTACTGACCCCAGGACCAGTGCTCTATCCACTGTGCCACCTAGTTGGCCCCTGTTAATATGTTTTTATTTCTTTTTACATCATTTCACTTCTAGATATATCGTTCCTCTGTCAAGTAAGACATTACTTAGAATATAAAATAAAAAGAGAAGGGAAATAAGCCAGGTCAGCAAAACTAAGTAGCGTATCAACCATGTTTAATAGTTTAATAGTATATGGGTTCTAACCTCTGTAGGGATATTGGAAGACAGAAATGATCTAATCCCTTTCCAAGAGCCATACTTGGCTATTATAATTACAGTGTTCAGCATGTCATATGTTATTGTTCTTTCCTCTTTGTCATATGTTAATATCCCCCATGTTCATGTACCAGATTTTGTTTAGCTGTTTCTCAATCAGTGGTCATTTCCAAATATAACCCCTTTCCCTTCTCCTTCCAAGAGAACCATCTGTCATCATCATCATCATCATCATCATCATCATCATCATCATCATCGTCATCATCACCATCATCATCATCATCACGTTTATGTAGGTGTGCTATGTGCCAGGCTCTGTACTAAGCACTTTGTAATTATTGTCTCATTTGATCCTCACAGTCCTGAGAAATACATACTATTATTATCCTAATTTTCAAGATAATGAAATAGAGGCAAACAGAAATTGCATGACTTGTCCATGGTCACACAGCTAGTAAGTGTCTGAGGTCATATTTGAACCCAGGTCCCTCCACTCCAGGTTTAGTGCTCAGTGCACTGTGGCGCCATCTAGCTGGAGAGGAAAAAAGCAGTTTGATAAAACTAACCAATATGTGAACCAAGAGTGAAAGTATATGCAATATTCTGTACCTCTACTTCCCTCTCCCTCTTCTTTTACAAAGAAGCTCAGGAGGTATATTTTCTCATGTCTTTTTCAGGGACAATCATGATCATGATGACATCATGCTCTGTTTTTTTTCTTTTACATTGTTGTATCCTTATATAATGTTTTCAAGGTTTTGCTTCATTTTACGTCACTAAGTATATATGTTTTCATACTTCTCTTTATCCTTTATATTTATCACTAAACATAGCACAATAATGTTTAATTAAAGTCATGTACCACGGTTTCTTAACTATGCACTACGTTACCAAAATATGGATACTAATGCACTGTTGGTGGAGTGTGAACTGGTCATACCTTTCTGGAGAACAACTATGCCCAGAAAGCTATAAAACGGCATATCCTTTGACCTAACAGTATCTACTAGCTCTATACCACAAAGAGATTTTTTTAAAAAGGTAAAGGACCCATATGTATAAAATATTTATAGCAACTCTTTTTAGTGTGGCAAAGAATTGGAAATTAAGGGAGTGTCCATCATTTGGGAATGGTTGAACAAGTTATGATATATGAATGTGATGGGACATTATTGTACTGTAAGAAATGATAAAAGGAATGGTTTCAGAAAACCTGGGAAGATTTGTAAGAACTGATGCAAAGTGAAGTGAGCAGCACCAGGAGAACAATCTGGTAACAGTAATAGTGTAACAATAGACAACTGTGAAAGACTTTGTAACTGATGAATACAGCAATCCACCACAATTACAAAGGTGTCATGATGCAAAATGCTTCCACCTCCAGATAGAGAACTGATGGTCCCTGAGTACAGATTGAAGCATACTTTTATTTCCTTTCTTAACTTTCCTTGCCCTTTTGTTTTATCAAGGCTAATGCAAATATATATCTTGCTTAACTTCATATATATAGTGAGTATCATTCTTTTGCCTTATCAATGAGTGGCACAGGGGGTAGATGGAGGAAGAGAACTTGAATCTAAAAAAAGGCTAAAAAAGAAAAAGAATTATGCTTTACTTTATGGGCATAAACTTTGTTTCTAGTTCTTTGTTACTATCAAGATATTGTGATATATGGTCTAAGTTAATTGTGCTTACTTGTGACCCCTTAAGTGCTTCTTAAACTGTGAGTTGTGACCCACAGTCTAAGAAGATACTGATCTAAACCTAATTTCTCTCTATTTCACTTTCTAGTTTTTCTAGCAGTTCTTTTCAATAGAGATCACAGCATAATAGAGCTATTACTATCAGTTCAGCCCCCTCAGTTTACAGATGAGCCATTGCTGCTTTTTGCAGGGTCTTCTGGCAGAATCATTACAGCCACAAAGGTCCCTGCCTATCAGGACATTGGGATAAAAGCACTGAGAGAAAAATCTAAGTATTACAGTTCATTGGTGTTCATTTTTACTTTTTTCTTAAATAATAGGGGATGGGATTCTTTAGCCTTTTCTTGGGGAATCAGCTGCAATTACTTTATATATGGCACAGAATTCGTTTTGTTTGTTTTAAGGTTGAGAGGTTAGAGAGATTTGTAGAAGGTAACTAATCCATCATCTTGGTGACCCAATCACAGTTATTCACTTCTTTTCCTGTTTGTTGTGACCACAGAAAGTGACACTGTGACTATTTTGGTATGTGTGGAATCTTTTTTGTGTGTGTCTTTGACCTTTTTGGGTATTCTTAGCAGTGAGATCCCTAGGTCAAAATGTATAGACATATTAGTCAGATTTTTTTAAGAAAAATTCCAAATTGCTTTTTAGAATGGTTTAACCAATTTACAACTCTATCTGATTTGGAGCAGTCTTTCATATGGCTATTAAGAGTTTACAAATTCTCTTTTGAGAACTATTGTTAATATTTTAAATCCTAAGTCTATCGTCTAGTGCAGGGGTGAAGAACCTGTGACCTTGAGGCCACATGTGGCCCTCTAATTCCCCAAGTGTGCAAAGTAGGTGCTTAATAAATGTTTGTTCACTTGGCTGTCTCCTATTACTATCTCATGGCTCTGTAGCAGTCTTGTGATGTTTCCCAAATTCCTCATCTATATCCTTTTTCCCATCTTACTCACATCATCTATAGTGTACTCTGATGGCAATATCATTTATGTTTTTGTCTACTTTGATTTTTACTCAAATGCTGTCCGCCAAACATTCCCCCTCTTCCATGAATTTTTTCATGGAAGTTCCTGAATTTTTTTTTCATTTAAGTATATCTTCTTAAAATATGAGAAACTTTAACCACCCTAACTATTCTGTTTCTCTTGAATAAAAAAGTTTATCCTTCCAAGGCGATGGTCTAGTTATGGCTCTCATCCAGTCAGATCTCAGTGATAATTTATGTGAGCAAATTTGCTTTTTCTACTTAGAATCTCTAGTTCATCCTGTAGATTAGTTGTATAAATGTGACTCATCCTTACAGATCTTCATTATTTCTTAGTTCATGTCAGCTTTTCCTTGCCAAGTATCTTACAGTAAGTTGCATACATTTAGAATTTTAAATGAAAGATAGCTATTTTGAGCCTTTAAGAATTTGAAACTGTAATTCGTTTTCCAGAGATTAGGAAAAGAGACTATCTTTCCTAATCATATAGTGGACTTTTGATGGGAGAGTGCATTAGGGAATGTTGGCAAAAGAAACTTTTATAATGTAATTTTTACCTCCCCCAAAGGAATGATAGCTTTCTCCTTATTGACAATTGTGTTTTCCTATTCTTCTTTGTTATTTTCTTTCTTTCTTTTTTGTTCTTCTTTCCTTCCTTATTTATTTCCTTATTATCCCCTTCCTTCCTTCCTTAGTCCTCTACTGGATAACAAACATGATAGCCGATAGAAGATTTATAAAACATAAAATAAAGAGATGAGATGCTTTAATGGTTGTATAAGTAACTGGATTTGGAGGTGAGAATTCTGAGAAATGCCCCCCCTTTTGCTACAAGAAAGATTCCAAATATTTACTGCCCTGACCTTTAAAACATTATTCAGTTTTTTTTAATGATTGAGAATACCATATTGTCCTACTTTTTAAGTAGAGTATGTCCCAATAGTCTTAGTAAAGTTCATCATGTACATTATAAACTTTATTCATGTGCAAAATGGTAGCACACGGGTAGCTCCCTTTTTGCTTATGTATGGAACACTGTGCTCACTATATTATTTTCCAGATCTAGGATTCTAGACATGTTCTTACTCTCTACACCTGGCCCCCAGAAGGAAGCTTGCAGATGGCGTACATAGAATTTTTTCTATTTGAAGCAATCTTTCAATGTCTTTTGACCCAGAGCAAAATTATTCCTTTTTCCTGGGTTCATTTTTTAATACACTGTTTTAAAAATATCCAAACAAGAAATCCCTTCTCAGTGATTCTGTGGTGACTCATACACATAAAAATTTATGAATGTGTTGTGAAACTTTTATGTTTATTAAAAAATTGTTTGGTATCTACTGCATCATTTTAAATATTTTGAAACAGAACCATTTAGAATGCTTTTTTTAACCAAACTTATCTTATTGTGTAATGTTCACTATAAGTCAAAATGGCCAAAGGTTAATCGTACCGAACTGAGTGCCCACCATCTGGTGCTGTTGAGGAACTATTATCTGAGGTCATCCTAGACCTGATACTGTGCCCCCACCCCTTCCCCCTCTCTAACCTCTGAGTGAGTCTTTCCCGAAGAACTAAAGGGTTGGATTTCACCCTAATGGGACATGGAAATGAAAATTGCTGCCAAAGCTAAAAACTCAGTCTGTAGTCACTTCAGACAAAGAAAGAGAGATTCTTCCAGCTAAGGGATGCTAGACCTGGGTACTGCAATAATGATGGAGAGGGAGTTCTGACTACAATGGGTGGTTATCATGGTGCTGCCGGGGCAACAGCAGCAGCAGCAACAGCCCTCAGAGCCCTTCTGAGTGCACTGATATTTTCTGGAGGACAACTTAGAAACTACCTTTAAAAATTATGATCAGGTTAGTAATAGACTAAAATATAATTTGATTTTTTCAATCTTTATTGCAACATAAATGGCTATGTTGTAATTTTATATTGGTACACAAAAATCTCTGCATAAATTCAAGGTATTATAAGTAATTAGTATCTTGTTTATAGACAACATAATGTTTCTTAAACTGACAAATAGTATTTTAGTTGTTACATAAGTGTTTTCTTTTATGTGAGAGTTTTTCAACTTATATGATAGTTAAGGTCATTGTTTGCAACCTGTGAAATTATAGTTGCCAATAAAGTCTTTGCTCCATATCTGTATTATTGAAACATTTAAGATTCTTTTCTTCTCAATTATTAAAGGAAAAGAAGCTAGGAAAAGGAATACTATTACAGTAATTAGTTGATGTAAAATGTGTGAGGATATGGAAAATCACTTGTACTAAACAATGGGAAAAGAATTGAATAATTAATAAGCATTTGTATATGTATATGCTAGTATTTAAGTTTCCCAAACATCAACAGTGTGCTAGATTGCTTAGGATGTCATTTAAATAGTCATCATTTAAAAAGTGCTATATCATCTTAGAAAAACAGAAGCCTAAAATTCTGATAATGTCACTGACCACTTTTGTATTATAATGTTCTCTTGAATTTTCAACATCCTCAAACAATTTTTCTTTACCATCACCAAAAGCTCATTCTCTAAATAGTTTTCCCAATTGATGCTTTATGGAAAAAAAGTTTTAATTATAAAACTCCAACAAAAAAGGTTATCCTTTTCTTCCAGTAGTTTGAAAAATTAAGAATCTAAGCAGAATTTTATGAATGCATATGGAGTCCTGATCTAATGATTTTTTAAAAAAATATTTAAAAACCAATTTAATTTTAGCATTTACAGCTAAAAGAACTTGGTTTTTCTGGCTTCTCTGAGTCATTTTTGTCCTTGTTTCCACAGGAAAAATTCTCACCCTCAGTTGTGAAAGATGCCTGTGAAAGAGAGTGCTGGATGACATTACAATTTCTAGATTTTTTTAAGAGTTGAAGTTGTTTTCCTGTTTTAGCATAATACATAATATTCTTATTCTCATAAGGTTGATAACTGTTAGAAATACAACTACTTGGTGTGCGTAGGATTTCCCCCCAATCTTATGTTTTGACCACAATGTAACAATCTTCAAATCTAGAACTGAAATATGTACAAACTCAACTATATTTATGATTTAAAGGGCTCAAATGAAGTTGGCTAGTTAGTAGACTCAGTTGGGAAATGAATGTTTTATTGCCATTTTTCTTTAATGTTTGCTGGATAGCAAAATTGGATTAGGCATTCAGCTGACACTGAGGAAATGCATCTGCATCAACATCTAGAAAAGATGAAAGGGCTAAAAAAAATTTAATTTACCTAATATAATGGAAGATATTTACATAATCCTCAAAGACAAAGTGTTTTATTTTCATCAAATTTCATTTGATGAAAAACAAGGTACTGATTTAATAGAAATGATTCTAACTTGCAAGCCCTGCAATGAGGAGAGGTTGAAGGGAGGTGGGCATAGAGTAGAAATAATCATGGTCAAATATCTCAGTATGTACAGGACACAGGGTTTGCTTTTCTGGTCTTTATATTCAAAGTATTCCCTGAATCATTTGATTTATAATGTAGAAGTTGCATATCCCCAAATTAAATTACTATAAAAACAACCTTAGGTTCTTACATATCTAGTATGCACCATATTCACTCGGAATCTCAGTTTTACATCATATTCCTAAAGAATGGATAGAAAAACTGATTGCATCTGTATTAAAAAAAGAAATTGTGTCTCCTTAATCAATAATAAGAAATATGGCCTAATGAAGGCTATGGTTTTGATTGAAAATGAACTTTTTCTTCATTCTGGCTAATTGCTGTCCATCATCAGGAAGTATGTGCAGATTCAAGGATGTAGCTTATATTAATGGTATGGAATCTCTGGAGCTGTCTGAGATATCTTAGTGTCTTCAGAGGGAATAAATAATTAATGAGGAATGTTCAGTGTGTGTTGGTAATTGAAGCTGCATTATTTAAATTTACAGTTACTTATATATTCTCAACACAGTCTTTTTTCTGATCCCCAAAAGCTTGCCCCAGGGGAGGAGAAAAAACTATACAATCACAGAATGGTCTCAAGATAACATTTCAATAATAATAATAAAAAAAATAATAAAATGGTAACTGTATAGTAGTAACTATTATAAGGATTTCCACAGTGACAGGCTTTAAAAGGACAGGATTGTTAATGTTTAGATTTTGAAAGCCCTGAAGTAAATTATTAAGGGACCTTTTCTCTTTTGGCAATTTTGCATTCCATATGTACAGTGGCTGGCTTTAAGATGATACCATCATGGTACACAGCATATTTTCATGTTTTCAGAGCATTTAGAAGCTAGCCTTTCAGCCTTTTAATTTTTGATGGTTGGGGAAAAATAGAGTTCATCTCTTTAAATATGGAAGGGGCTGTATAGTTATGTTAGGGGGGAAAAAAACACGGGCCTACGAGTCAAGAGATCAGAATTCTCTAGTTCTGACTTTGCCAATAACTAGTTAGGTGGTAAAATGGATAGCGTGTTCAAGCTTGAGTTGGGGAGGCCTAAGGTCAAGTTCTAGGGATAGACATATTCTCACTGCTGGTGAGACTCTAGGCAAGTGATTGGGTATCTCTAAACCTCAGTTTCCTCATCTGTAAAATGGGAAGGGTATTTATCTCATAGAGTTATTGTGAGGATCAAATGAAAATACATATATATATATATATATATAAAATAGCAAATCTTTAAGCATCGTATGAATGCTAGCTATCATTTTTTAGCATTGTGAACTTGATAATTGCTAACTTATTGCACTTGAAAGGTTTTCAAAGTACTTAACTCCAAACATCAACAAGCATTTATTAGCTATGTATTACATTCAGAATTCTTTGGTAGAGACTAGAGAAAATACAAATATTGACTAAGACATGGCTCCCTGGCTTCATGGAGCTTACAATCTATGTAGCCAGTGATCTAACTTCTCTTGACCTCAGTGTTCTAATCTGGAAAGTGAAAAGTTGTGTTAGTGGCTTTTAAGGTCATTTCCAACCCTAAATACCCAGAACAATAGATCTTATTTCTATAGCAATTTAAAATTACAAAGTGTGGGGCAGGTAGGCTTTGTAGTGAATAGAGCACCATCCCTAGAGTCAGGAGGATCCAAGTTCAAATCTGGCCTCAGACTCTTAACACTTTCTAACCGTGTGACCTTGGGCAAGTCACTTAACTCCAATTGCCCCGTCCTTCCCCCTCTACAAAGCAAAAAATAAAATAAAATTACAAAGTGCTTTACATATGTCCTCATTTGATCCTCAACAATCCTCTGAGTTTGGGTGTTCAAATATCACCCCCATTTTACAGATAATGAAAATAATGTCTAAGTGTGAGGCAGCTTTCCTGAGGTCACTCAGTAAGTAGAAAAGGTAGGTATCAAACCCAGGTCTTCTAACTAAATCAGGCCTTCTGATTTGTACTAGTGTACTGTGCTACCTTTCTAACTGCCTTCTAGCAGAACATTAGCATTCATTCCTGTTGACTCATTCACTTGTCCCATCATCACTTCCTACAGATTGCCCTCTTGCCAGATTTGCACGTTTTTCAGCTTAATTGGAAGCTTAAAAGTAGGAATTCACCTTTAGTCTCCTGATAGCCAGGGGATATTATGAAGCTTGTGTGAGAGAATGGGTGTTAAGCCACTTTGCAAACCTTAAAGCACTATACAAGTGCCAATTATTGTGATCATCATCATCATCATCATCATCACCACCACCACCACCACCACTCTGGTTGGCCTTGTTAGCCTCCAAGTACCAGGCCTCCCATCTGGTGATGTTTTCAGTCTCTTAACTTCCTGCTGTGGTACTACTGATGAGCTTAAACAACGCTTATAGAGCCTTACAGGGGTGTAGTGGTAAATGTTTGACAATCTGGGCTCTGGAAATGTGTGCACACACACTTTTAAGTTTAATCTGCCTTATTAACACCTTTTAAAGTCTGGACAATCCACAAAACAATCAATAAAGCCCTGATTTGTAGGACAATTTCTGAAGTGTAAATGTTCACATTGACAATTTAAACAATTTATTTGCCTATTTGAGCTGGCTGCAGTATACTTCTACACATGTCTAACACATGATATCAGTACCTTTTTGGCAGTTAACAAGATGGGAACAGGGCAAAGGTCTACTGCTAAAGCCAAGCAAAATTTCACATAATCCTAGGGATTTAGGAGAGAGGTAGAGAAGGAGAAACAGAGGGAGGGAGGGAGGGAGGGAGAGAGAGAGAGAGAGAGAGAGAGAGAAAACTTAGAGCTCACCTAGCGTAACTTCTTCATTTTCCACAGGAAGAAAATGAGTCCCAGTAAGGTTAAGAGACTTGTTAAGTGAGGATTACAGTGGTCTCCTGACTCCTAGTTCTGTGTTTTTCCCATTCAGTGTGTTAGATGGATGTTTCTACTGCATAAGGGACCTTGGGAAACTATCCAAGCACTCACATTCCAAGATACCCCTTCTCTTCCACTACTGTACATATGATTTAATCTGATGAACAGCAGCTTTAAAGTGGGGGTGGGAGGAACCTTCTAGGACAGTGCTTTTCCCCTTTCAGTGCCTTTTCCTTTCATCTATCAAATGAGTCTTAACAGCCAGATCAAAATGGTAATTCCAAACTGCCTTTTTGTCAATATGGTTAACTCAGTTCCTCCAAACTACTCCAGGTGGCATTCTTGCCTGTATATTTACGGAGCTGCATTCAGCTGCCAAATGCCTTCAGTGAATCAGAATTCAGCTGCAGCATCTTCTGGTCTTTTAGTTACTAAGGAACCTCCCTTTGGAAATCACCTTCAGTGGAGATAAAGGAAGTCATCACCCTCTAGAAACAATTTCCAGTCCTTGCTGAAAAGTAATTGGTTCCATGTGCAATACCTTGGTGACAGGAAGCATTTAAGAGAATTCCATCTTAATTTCTAATGCACCAAAAAAATTACATAACTAAGATTGTCCCTTTGCTTTTCCTTTGCTATGATTCACTAGTGCAGTGTCTGCAGTGATGATGAATGTTTCTTTGTTCTTTTTTTATCACAGGTTCCGTGGACATGGGCAGCAAACAGTCCACACTGGGCAATGTCTCCTTAGACCAGTCCCCTATGATAGAAAGCATTCAGGCAGCATACAAAAAGGGAAAAACCAGTAAGGTCCAAGAACTGGTTAAAGTATTTGAAGAGAGCATATCACATCTGGAAAAGGTAGGGTGAATACTACATGTTTTTCAGATTGGGGGAATTCACTGTTTGATATGGAAGACACTGACAAACTCTTTTGGTTATTGTAATGCTTTTTATGGGATGTGAAGAGGGAGTTTGTGGAAAGAACAGCATGACTAAATGTTTAATCCTGTTCTAGTGTCAGGTAGATGAGCAGGATAATATACTTTTAAATAAAATTTAACAAGATGCTGAACCATTGATTATAACACAGACAGTCTCTCCATTTGCTCCCCCTTTTTATACTTGAACTAATTTTAAGTTTCTTGATTTCACCGTGTGCTTTAAAGAGTGAAAGCATTGATCTGATTGCTTAAGCTACTTTGTTCTTGAACTTCCACTTTCATGATCAGAAGAAGTGTGTATTCTTCTGGTAATGGAGAATGATCAAATGTCAGCTTTAGCTTTAGTTCAGAAGTACAAAACTCCCTAGTGTACCCAGAACCAAAATAAAATGGAATTGGAAAAAGTTATGCATTACCTCCTAAACTACTCATTTCAGTTCTTGAGGTTACTCAAAAGTGACACTTTGAACTGTGACAATGGGTATTCAACTTAATTTATTGCATATTAAAGGCTAATTTCATGTATTGTGCATTGGGTTAGGAATATAAAGATAGAAAGAAAATAGCCCCTCCTCGAGGAATTTCTATTCTTCTGGTCATGTGGCATGTACCCCAAAAGTGTGCTAGCACCAAGTGCAAGGGCTTTGTATTCCTGCCATGTCCAAGGAGCCCCTAACTCAAAAAATTGGAAAAACAAAATAAATGGGAATACAATACCACATAGGTAATGTTAATTTGTGATTTTCTAAGCCAATGTGTGGCCTGCAGGGATCTGTTTCTGGTTGAATTTGACACCCCTAGTTTGGAGCATTCTTTAGATCTCAAATGAATGGCAAACATGCCGAGGAAGCGTTCACTTTTTCATATAAATAGAAAGCTGGATGGAAATGATGCTATTAATTTGGCATAGTTATGAAATGTCATTATCCCTTGGGAAAATTTTAAAATGGGACTCAAGCTCACATTGGTATCCACTGGATCTAGTGTGCATGGGCTATTGGTCCACAAAATAGATTATATCTAGACCCTCTCCTTCCATTGATGGGTATTTCATATTTGAGGGTTGAGAAATAAACTTGATGAATTAATTTTTCCCACTTTATTTTAGTATCTAGTAAATTATCTCCCAAAATCTTCTTGGGACAATAGATGAATACTTTTTATAAGAAAAACAAAAATTATTTGGTCGTTGGGTAATTTACTCTAGTGGCTTGTTTAGGTAGTCTGACTCATTTCAGTTTAATGAGTGGGTTTTTTGGGGGGGTTGGGGAAAGGGTGGTTTATTTTTGTTTTTGTTAGACATATGATTTCTTTGGTGTCAGGAACTCCTAGAAAGGAAATTCTCTATGCCAATGCATATCAACACCTGTTCTGCAACATATAGTCTTAGAGAGTTGCTTGGAGTATTGAAAGATTAAGTGACTTGCCTAGTGTCATATAGCCAGTATGTGTCCAAGGTAGGACTTGAACCCAATTCTTACTGACTCCAAGGTAACTCTCTACCTGCTATGCCATGCTGTCTCTCCCAATCACTTTTTTATTTGAAAGTCTCTCAGTTGTAGAACAACTTTGAAAGAAGGAGATGGGATAGACAGCAGAAGGAAATCCAAGAATAGTTTATGAGGGAGACAGAGTTAGAAAAAAAAAACAGAAAAAAAATTTAAGGATAGAATTTGAAAAAAAAATCCCACTTTCTCTCCAGATTTCTAGTCCTAGGATCATGCTGTCTCACATTCACTTTATGATTATCTACTATCATTAACATTGTGATCATGAACAGTGAACACGTATTAAGTACTCACCTGGCATAAGGCACTGTACTAGGTGCCAGGGATAAAAAGATGAATAAACTATATTTCCTATCCTCATGGAACATACAGACTAGTTGGGAAGGCAGAGTCACACACAAAAATATTATATAATACATGGTAGGGTATGACATGCCAATGAAACAGTATAAATAATAAAGGCTGCAGGGGTTGAGAGATGAATCTATTACTCCATTATTCTTGGCTATGGCAGGGACAGTCAAGGAAAATTTCATAGAGGAGGTGTGCCTCAACAGAAGGGCAGGACTCAGAAACATGAAGAACTAGGACGCACAGAAGGCAGGGGAAAAGCCCCCAGGTCCCAATGTATGTAGCATGCAGAGTCCTCAAGTAGCATAGTGAGGAGCCTGGCTTGGTTTACCTCCTAAACTACTCGTTTCAGTTCTTGAGTTTACTCAAAAATGACACTTTGAACTGTGACAATGGGTATTCAACTTAATTTATTGTGTATTAAAGGCTAATTTCATGTATTGTGCATTGGGTTAGGAATATAAAGATAGAAAGAAAATAGCCCCTCCTTGAGGAATTTCTATTCTTCTGGTCATGTGGTATGTACCCCCAAAAGTGTGCCAACACCAAGTGCAAGGGCTTTATATTCCTGCCATGTCCAAGGAGCCCCTAACTTAAAGAATACACTGGTCTCTCAGAAGAGGTAACAATACCTCTTCCTTCCCTAGGTCATAGAAGAATAAAAGTGCTTTCTTTAAAAAAAAAAAAAAGTAAGGTACTGGGGATAAAAAAATGGAATAATTAATATTTCCTGTCATTATGGAACAATCAGATTAGTTGGGGAGGCAGGATTGAAGTTCTTATTCCTGGCAAAGAAGGACTTCAAAGTGAAAACTTAATGAGAAAAGGACATAAAGAGACAGATGAGGGAATCTTGAGTGTGTTAGAAAGTTGAAGGGTAAAAGAGTGACATTCAGAGGAAGCAATGGGAAAAAGCATAACTGGACACTTGGAGAATACATCTAAGAAGCTGATAGAAGGCTCCTGCCAAATAGGAAGGAGCTGTATTCTCTGAAGAAGAAGCAGCTGCTTGTCCTCCAAATGGTGCTGGCTATCCAGGGGCTGCTGGATAAAAAAGCAGCCACTCGGGGCCAGAGGAGGAAGGGATGAGCAGCCTCCTTACCAGGGGCTGCTGAGACCTGTGATTGGCTGATGTGCTAACACAAAAGAGGTCTGCTGTCTTCCTGTGCATGTACCCAGCATATAACAGACATTCCTCTAAGACTTGTAAAAAATGTTGATGACTCACCTCTCATGATAATTGCTGTAGGAGCAAATGATAACAATAATTATGATACTAATAACAACAAGAGCTAGTATTTGTACAACACATTAAGGTTTGCAAAGTACTTTATAAAAATGATCTCATTTTATTGTCACAATGGTGCTAAGGTGGTGAGTGGGTGATTTAAAAAAAATTTTTTTAAGGGAGAAGGCAAGGAAGTTGGGGTTTAAGTGACTTGCCCAGGGTCACACAGCTAGTGTCAAGTATCTGAGGCTGGATTTGATCTCAGGTCCTCCTGACTACAGGGCCAATGCTCTATTCACTGCTCCACCTAGCTGCCCTGTGATAATTTTTGAAAACTAAGGAAACAGACAAATAGAGCTTATTGATTTGTTCAGCATCACACAGCTAAATAACAGTTTACAGAAGGATTTGAACCTAAGAATCCCTGACTCCAGGTTCAAGACTCTAAATATTATGCCATTTAGCTACCAGAAGGAATGCAGGAAACATTGCTTAAAATTATGAACTCTTGGGCAAGAAACTGAAGTGGTTTTTTTTTTTTTTATGGCTAGAGGTGGTATTTTCTCATTGCTACTCCTAAGCCCTAAGGGATTCAGAAGAGAGTAGAAGATTTAGAAAGTAATATCTGGTTAATAAGATGGTGTCACAGAATAGAATTTGAATTTGAGATCAAAGATTAAAACAAAGGAACGACAAGATCTTTGCCCAGGTTGAAACATGTCTAACAAGGACTAGTAAGAGTCTTGTAAGTGAAATTGAAAGGAATTTCAATTCAAAAAGGTGAGTGAAGGGAGAAAACTGCCTATATTTATTCACCAGGACAGTAGCTACATTATAGAAAAAATAGCAGTAACTACACCCAAAAAAAGTCACAGGAGAAAGTCAAGAAAGACTCCAACAGTCAAACTTTCCATGGCTTTAGATAACTATGTACAAATGCACAAAGATAACAAGAATGAGTTAGAGATCCTAATACAAGAGATTAACTTCTAGATCTTAGAGACTTAGTAGAATGAGGTTCATGACTGGAAGGGTATACCTTCTTCAAAAGAAATAGGATAGATAAAAGACAGAGATTAGGAATAGTGCATGTTGACAATCTATATTTAACAACTAGAGGGGCTTAGCATGATGGTGAGCACTTCAATAAAGATCAGCTGAGGCAGATCCATATTTTCATCAGCGTATACTACATGCAGGAGAAATGGATATAGATCTGGGGAAACCAATCTCAAACCTAGAATTGAACCAGTAATATAATAGTGATGAGGGACTTCAATTATCTGGACATCTGCTAAAAAAATTTTGCCGCCAAAAGCATTCCCAGTTATAATTTCTTGACTTGTTTTTATAAATAATGTTATTTTTCAAAATGTGGCAAAACAAAGGGAAAATTTATTCCAGAACTGTTTATCACCAATGAGGAAGAACTGATTTCTAAGGCAGAAGTAAGGACCTTGAAAGGGAACTTCATCTTAGAATCTGTGATAGAGGAGAAGAAAGCTGGGGAATAGACTCACGTGCATTTTAGATTTTGGAAAAACAGATTTCAAAGGATTTAAGGAAAGAAACGTTAAGTAGATCCAATCCATGATAGCCTAAAATTCTGCAGGAGGAATCAGTCAGTCAATAAACATTTATTAAATGTATGCCACCCCAATAGGAATGGGAAGCTCTGGAAAAATTAATTTGTAAGACCCAAAGAGAAACAAGTTTGAGGAGGAGAGGGACTGATTTTTGTGCACAAGAGCTACCAATCAATTTAGGTTTTTAGAAGATACTTTCAGAATATAGGGGCAGTCCTATAAGGATAAGGTGAAGATGGCTGTCTCACAATGAACTGAAGCAGGGGAAGAAAGGCAGGAAGAGTATAGGGATATCAAAAAGGAGCAGTTGTGGATGAGAGTGAGTTATTTTGGGGGAAAGAAAAGGATCAAAGTTGGGAAGGGGTCCCCTGCTTAGCCAGAGAATGGGATGATTATAACATGACAAAGAAGGCAGAAGTGCTCAATTCTTAATTTTTCTATTGTTTTCTCTGACACAGAAAATGATATTTGGACTCAAAAGGACAGAATTAAAGTGGTTAAGACGGTAGTAGGGAGTGTTGCAAGTGAACACCTAGCTGCCTTTGAATTCAAGTCACTTGGTCCAGATGACTTTGACGTTCTTGGGTATTAAAAGAACTCACAGATATGATTGCTGAGCCACTGTCCTGAATTTCTAAAGATGGTGGAAAACATGAGAGGTAATGCAGAATGGGAAAAGAGGCTTGCGTAAACCCAGCTTCCAAAAAGGGGAGAGAAGACTTAGACAATACCACAAATAAAGTGCATTATCAGGACATCATGTTGCTTGCTTTCTCAATGGAGGGAATGGTGTATAGGGAGGTAGAGAATTTAGAACCAAAAAATGTATATTTTAAAAATGTAATTGGGAAACATTTAATAAAATAAACAAAAATACAATGTAGCTGTTTTTTTTAAGGAAAGTACATTATCAAAAGTGGGATTTAAGTTCAAATCTTCAGACTATAGAACTAGTAGATCAACTGAAGAAACTGGTAAACTTTACCCTGGAAAAGGGACTTCTTGGTACAGGACAGAGTAATGATAATGGTGGTCATAGCTGCCAACTATTTAGAGGCATGCCATGTGGAAGAAGGAATGGACTTTTTCTTCTTGGCCCTAAAGGACAAAAATAGATATGATAAATAGAAGTATCAATGATGCAGTTTTAGGCTTGACAGAAGCATCCTATCTAAAGCTATCCCCAAGTGGAATGGCCTGTTTGGGGAAGTTGAACCTCACTGGAGATATTCATGCAGAATATAGATCACCACCTGCCTGTAGGATTAAATGAGTTATTTGTAATGCACTTAGCACAGTACTTGACACATGGTAGGTGCTATTTAAATGCTAGTTGTGATGATGATGATGATGATGATGATGATAATGGAGTAGCTGTGATTATTCAAGGAAAGGTTGGACTGGGTCACCCCTGAGTTCCTTTCTGATTCTGTGAGGTAGAAGTAGACAGGATATACCCTCTTCAGGCTTTAGTAATTTGCTGATTGAAAGGGGTAGATACAAAATTAAATATGAGACTTGGATTTAAAAAGAGCCATTGCACTTACCAAGGGCAAAGATTGCCTCAAAAGTCTTGTTTGCTAGCTGTTCATTTGGGTAAGACCAGAAAGACCATTTAGAGTTATAAAGTGGTGAACTATGAACCCCAGTGCCATTTTGTGATTATTGGGCAAATATCTATTGCCTGGTTATGTTTTATTCTGCAGAGATGAAGATTTGGTAAGTATACTGGTTAAACATCCTAAGTCAGAATGAGGCCTCTCCCAAAGAGAACACAGATCTTAATCAGGAAGGCTGATCAAAGAAAAGACCTCAGAACTGTGTGGAAGAAAAGGGAAGCTAAACTTTTCTGTTGCCTGAGAAGCTAAAAGTCCTTTTAGCCCATCCAGTAGAGTTGAAATGGGGAAGTTTCTGCAAATCCTAGGTTAAGAATATTTGCCCTTAGATGGTGGTATAGAAGTAGCAAGGTTTTGCAGCTCCCACATAGCCACCTCAAATACCCATAAAATATGACTCTAAACAAATTTTAGGGCTCCAAAACTCACAAAAAAAATACAGAAAAACACATCTCCTGCTGAAAGCAGCTCGGCAGGAAGGGCTCATCACAGCACGCTGGGAGCCTAAACCAGCCCAGGCTGAAACCATGGGTTGGCCCCAGGGCAGCCAGGACAAGCCACAGCTGGAGCCTTCAGGAGAGTAGATTAGCAGCAGCTGTGGCAGTTTCCAGAATTATCAAGCCATGAGAAACAAGGACAAAGTGAAAGGACACTGGAACTCAGCTAAATTTGGGGGAGAAAAGCAGTCTGGCCAAACTGCCTCCATGGCAAGGAAGTGGTGGCCAGCAGCTGCTTGCATGTGGCTACTTCAGAGCTCCCGGCCTGCAGACTGCAGGGGGGCCAAGCAATTATTCAGAAGCTAAGTGCTCTTGTCTTGAGTGGCCTGGATCTGGATTGTGGTCTTGGGTGGTGATCCTGGGGTGCATTTTCAGTGAGCCAAAGCTGGTGGGGGCTGCAAAAAAAGGAGGCCTCCTAATAGCTCTGGCAGCTGTGAAAACCTCAGTGATTTGGGACAGAGCTTTCCCCTCTGGAAGCAGAGTTCCACAGAGCTAAAAATTCAAGTAATTTACTGACAGCATGAGCAGGCAAAGGAAGCAAAGTAAGAACAGCAATCGAACTCTAGATTCTTTCTTGGGGGACAAAAAGGATCAAAGCATGGATCAGGAGGAAGGCAACACAGTCAGAACTCCCACACCAAAAGTTTCCAAGAAACATGAAGACTTCCTACAAGCCATAGATGAGCTTAAGAAGGATTTTGAAAACCACATAAGAGAAGTGGAGGAAAAATTGTGAAGAGAAATGAGAATGATGTGAGAAAATC
>CM053598.1:111025826-111051392 GCA_028646575.1 Pseudocheirus occidentalis | reverse complement strand
TGACTTTATGAGAAATTGAGATACTATTAAACAGATCCAAACAAATGAAAAAATAGAAGGCAATGTGAAATATCTCCTTGAAAAAACCACTGACCTGGAAAATAGATCCAGGAGAGACAATTTGAAAATACATACAATTATTATTATTAACTACATTCAACTAGGAATTAAGATATACAGGTACTGGGGTAGAAAGATCCACCTTGCCCTACTGGAAAGTCAGAGGGGTGTGGGGGAAAACACAGAAAGAAGCAGATTGGGGGAGGGGTTATACAGTGGGATGGCTGTTTTGAGGTGTTGGGTAGGGGAAAGGGGGAGAAAATTTGTGACTCAAAATCTTGTGGAAATGAATGATATAAACAAGAAAATAAATAAATTGCTTTATTTTTAAAAATAAAAAAATAAAAAAGAATAAAGAATATTTGCCCTTTTTGAAAGAGTGCAGTCCTACCTCTGCACCCCCCTTCCCTAAACATAAGGCAATGCAACCTGACTTAACAGTGAAGCCAGAGAGTTAATACAGATACCACATTCATTAGTGAACTTTGTGAGGACAGTTCCAATTTTTAAAAAAAGAGCTTCAACGGCCATCATTCAGAGTGGTCAGTTGCTTTGACCACATGTATTTCTTACATGTGTGCCTTACTTTCATGATACTTGTAAAATCTGCGTCCCCTTTCTCCATGGATTTTCTGTGTGTTTGGGAAGATTGACCCCCAGTTTTATGGGTGGAAGGATATGTTTTGTTACTGTTCTTGCTTTTGCCTTTTGTTTGGGTCTTTGTTAAGAATTAATTGAGTCAGCCAGCTGACCTGTTAACAGGAAGCATGCCAGTAGAGGCTCAGGTGCTACAATGTTAGAATTGTAGCCCCTCACAAGGTTTACCCTAAAACATTGAGGGTAGTATCAGCCGCCACTCTGTAGATTCATCCTGTTAGTTTGGGTGAAAGTAGGAGGAGTGAAGGTCTCATTACATAAATACCGAGTTATTTGAGGTGGAAGAATATTAACTATTGGGGAGTATTAGAAAAGATTTTGTTTAAGAGGTGGCATCGCAATTGAGCATCAATGAAATGTAAGGATTCTAAGAGGTAGAGGTAGGGAGGGGATGCTTTCCAGGTATAGAGGTTAGACTATGTGAAGACAAGCACAGAAGATGATGGAGTGCTGAGTTTGATGAAAGCTAAGTAGATTATTTGACTGGACCATAGAGAATATGAAGGGGAGGGAGTAGCATGAATTAGTTTACAAAGGAAAGTTGGAGTCAGATTATGGAGGAATACTGTCTATATCTTAAATAAAGTGATCAGTGTGGAGACTCTGGTTTTACCTTCTCATTGCTATTTGAAAGTATATTTAGGGGGGCGGCTAGGTGGCGCAGTGAGTAGAGCACCGGCCCTGGAGTCAGGAATACCTGAGTTCAAATCCGGCCTCAGACACTTAACACAAAAACTAGCCGTGTGACCTTGGGCAAGTCACTTAACCCCAACTGCCCTCCAAAAAAGCAAAAAAAAAAAAAAAGTATATTTATCTGACAAAGATTTCTAGACAAAGAAAAAGAAAGCAGAAAATCTGCCAGATTCATTTGAAAGTATTCCCTGTGTTGACTTTTAGAAGAGAGAGAGATTACTCAATTGGAAGTAAATTCACCACTAGATTATGAAGATGAATACCATCCCATTTAGCTCTAAAAGACTAGAGTTTGTTCAGTTTAAAGACTGCCCATTCCAGGCTAGAGATCACTGGAAATTTCTCAGTCTAACACACAGGGTCCAGCTGAACCTGGCTCATTTATTCTTCTGGCTTTCTCCTGCCTCCATTATCTATTACGATATTACCACCTTTAGAGAATCAAGCTTTTAAACATTGAATCATCTGTGGTCTAGACTGCTGGTTGTTGCATGTGGGGAACCATTTAATCGATGACAATAGCAGCCCAGCTAATGCAAGTGCTTTCCTGGAATTTGGGTTATAGATTACCAGACTGTTGGGTCCTGCATTAGACAGAATGCACATTATGTTGTTTTTATAATTACATCAATATATCACTTGGGATAAACATGGCTATTTCTGCTCCTAAGATTTAGTGATTTCATTTTCTATTCCACTCTCTACAAAACATTTTTTAAAAATTCTCTATTTGCAGGTGGCAGGATGGTGACTATTTGATGCCATTTAGTTGCATATAACCTATGGTTCTGTGCACTCTTGCCCTCAGCTACACTTTTGCCTTCAGTAAAAGACAAAGTCATCAGAAATAATCATCCTGATTGGTCCAGTTGAAAATAGAACAGATGAAGAAATTTCCACCATTTGGCTTACTCTTTATTTAGAAATTGAAGTTGTAAAATTTGCTGAGTTAGTCAGAGATGATTAAAACACATCCTCTCTAATTTTGGAGCAGCACTGAAAATCATATATCTTTTTTTTACCCAGGATGGCAAATCAGAAAAATTTGGCGTAAAAAATCAATGTGTTTTGGTCATATTGAGATTTAGAATCATCAAATCAGCCAATTAGATCTAGAAGATGGTGACCTGGTCCAGCCTTCTCATTTTAAAGATGAGGAAAAAGACCCAGACTTGGTTAAGTGGCTTACCCACAAAGTCATGCAGTGTTATAGCCCTGTTCCTCTGACTACAAGCTTAGTGCTCTTTTATCTATCTATCTATCTATCTATCTATCTATCTATCTATCTATCTATCTATCTATCTATCTATTGTGCCTCCATTAAAAGAATCACGGAACACCAAGATTTGTGCATCTCAAGTTCATCAGTTAAAGGAAGTGGATTAAAGGACTTCATTGTAATTCTCTATTGTCATACTTCCCTCTCTCCCAGATAGCTTTAAGCAATCAGCAGACTAGTCTAGCAAAATTCAGAGCCTTGTCACTACACTGACTACAGGGTGATGATTTTTTTAAGCCATGTCTATTCACAATTCCAGAAGACTGATAATGAGCTCAACATGAAGAATAGGATATATTTTTAGACATGCCAATATGGGGAATTTGTTATGCCTATTTGCATATTATCTGCATATTTGTCACAAGAGGTTTCTCTTTTCTTTCCTTTTTTCAACTGAAGCAAGTTGGGAGACTAACAATACGTTTGCCACAAAAAAAAAAAACTAGGAAAGAAAAGAGATTTCTCTCTTTTTAGAGAGAAGAAAAGAGAACCATCTAAAGAGATAAAGAGAAGCATCTAAAAATTGTCAAGAGAGAACAGAAAGAATTCCAGAAGGAAACACAGACAAGCAGGGCAGTTTTGAAAGTTCTATATTGAATTTATCATAAGCTTAAAAGGAAAATCAAGCCATAGATACCAGAGATTTACAGAATCATTTTTTGTTCTACAGTGTACATGGAAATGCTGATTTTGGTTGATATCTTTTAGGTTTAGAATAATTTTTTTAAAGCAAATACTATAGAGGATCACCTGTGAGGTGTGTTGTAATGAAGAATCTTTTTCTTTTCTTTTTTTTTTTGAAGAATCTTTTTCAACAAGATCCCTTTCTGCTCTGAAATTTTGTGATTCTTTGTTGCTTTTAGGACTCACCATAGACAACAAAATGCATCCCAAGTGAATTTTGCCTCTACCACTTGAGGTCCACATCTGAACTTGTGTTCCACAAGTTGTAAGTAGGGAGTTAGGTTCACTTGTGGGTATTTCTACTAGAAGCATTCCTTTTCTTTTACTAGGAGTGGTTCAGGAAAAGGTGTAAAGTTGGCCAAGTTTGTCTTTAACTTAGTCAATCAGTAAGTAAGCATTCCTCAAGCACTTACTGTGTACCGAATACTGCTGAGCACTGGGGACACAAAGAAAAACAGATCCTTCTCTCAAGATGCTTAGACTACCAGGGAGACAACAAGAAAACAACTGCACTCAAGTGATATACACACACACACACACATATACATATATACATATACAAGCCAGATAGATTGGAGATAATCGATACAAGGAAGGTCCTAGCATTACGGGAGATCAGGAAAGGCTTCTCATAGAAGATAAAATTTTGACTAGGATTTGGAGGAAACCACGAGGCAGGGATGAGGAGGGAGAATAATTCAGGCATGAGGAACAGCTAGTAAAAATGCCCAGAGACAAGAGATGAAAGATCTTGTTCTTTTTTGAGGAATAGCAAGAAGGCCGTTGTCATTGGATCAAAGAATATGTATTGAGGAGTAAGGTTTAAGAAGACTGGCAAGAGAGGTGGGGCTAGGTTGTGAAGGGTTTTGAATGTCAAACAGAACATTTTGTATTTGATAGGGAGTCATTGGACTTAGTTGAGTGGGGAGTGACATGGTCAAATATGAGCTTTAGGAAAATTAATCTGTCGGTTGAGTGAAGGACATACTGGAATAGGGGAAAACTCAAGGCAGGGAGGTCAACCAGTAGACTACTGAAATAGTCCAGAAATGAGGGATGAGGCCTTGCATGAGGGTGTTGACACTGTCAGAGAAGAGAAGGAGACATACATGAGAGATTTCTGAAGATAACAAAAAGATGGGTCTTAAAAGATG
This sequence comes from Pseudocheirus occidentalis, assembly GCA_028646575.1. NCBI lineage: Eukaryota > Metazoa > Chordata > Mammalia > Diprotodontia > Pseudocheiridae > Pseudocheirus > Pseudocheirus occidentalis. Next base: position 111,046,865 of record CM053598.1, on the reverse strand, counting down.
ATAGGATATGAAAGGTGAGGTAGAATGAAGATTCAGAGATGACAGCTAGACCTTGTACCTGGAAGACTGGAAAGATGGTGGTACACTGGACAGTAGTAGGGAAGTTTGGAAGGAGAGGTAAATGAATTCAGTTTTGGACGTGTTGAGTCTAAAAATGTCTACAGGACATCCAGTTTGAGATATCTAATAGATACTTGGAGATGTGATTTAGGAGGTCATGACAGAAGTTAACACTAGAGAAGTAGATCTGAGAATCATTAATGCACAAAGATTATAATTGAAATCATGGATCACCAAATGAAATAAGATGGAAGGAGAAGAGAAGAGGACCCCAGACAGAACCCTGGGTAACACCTACCTTGAGGGTGCATGACCTGGATGAAGATCCAACAAAGGAAACTGAGAATAAGTTAGATGGGTAAGAAGAAAACCAGGATAGAGAAGTGTGGCAGAAACTTGAAGAGGATATCAATGAGAAGAGGGTTATCACTAGAGAGAGGTCAAGAATCATGAGCATCATTACACCTCTGCTTTTATTCTTCTTCTCTCCTCCATCCCATGGGCTCCCAGTTCTCAAACCTAGTCCCTATACAATTTTAGGAATCAGTCTTAGAACTTCATTATTCCTAAGATATAAAGTCCTTGGAAAGACTAATATGTAAATCTCCTTTTAGGAGTATTTGTATTTTAATAGAGAACAAAATTGAATGATTGAAATCTTTAATGGTGAGATTTCAGGCAATAGTGATTAGTATGAGGGACTTTTTTTAAATTAAGATGAAGATTCTTCCTAGCACACTCCAAACAAAACCAAATAAGGCCACCTAGTCTATATATGTAGATCAAACCTTTCACGTTTTTTAGACATATGCTAGACTGATAACCTAATTGTCTAGACCAAGGGAAATTCCATTATCTTAAGACCCACAGAAGGGGAATTTTGGTTTCTTCTCTGTGTTCCTTGGGAAGAGAAAGAGGAAGCAACCAGTAAATACTACTGTCATCTACCTTTCAGAATAAATTTAGATGAGATTAGAATAGATTTGGGTGAGATAATAAATGACTAGAAAGTATGTGAGCAGGAACCTAACTTACTTCCAAGATATTTGTGCTGGTGAAAACTCCCTTGTGCACATTCATGATTGAATGAACTCAGAATCTTTGTGATGTAGTGACTTAGTCCTATAAGTTATGGGACTTAGCTCTGTAGCTAAGGGAAAACACTATATGCCTGGCCTTCTATTTTTAGTCTGGCCCCAGGGATCAGATCTACTGAATAGTTACAAATTTTCACTAGATTTTAAGTTCCTGAGGGCAGAAACTAATCTAATCTTGGTTTCTAAGTTAACCACCTACCACTGTGTTCTTCATACAGAAGGTACTTAATAAACATATTGTTGAAGTGAATCAGATTAATAATATGACACCAGACTATTTCAGGTAAATGCGAAATAGAAGTCCTCATAGATGTCCTCACAGTTGGCTTCCCTTGGATCACAAAATCAAGATCATAGGATTTAGACCTAGAAAAGATCTTGAAGTTCATGTGAAGAAATGAAGTCCTAAGATGTGAACCCAGATGCTCACATGTCAATTTCAGTGCCTCTTTCTACGCGCTGGATAGTGGGAAAGAGCACTGGGTTCCAGTCTTGATTCTGTTTTATTTCTTTTGTGACTCTGAACTTATAGTTTCTTTTTTTTATTTTATCAATTAATTGATTAATTAATTAATTAATTACCAACTAATTAATCAATTAATCTAGGAGACAGATATTTTCCAGGCTGATAGTTCTCCAGCTACTCTCAAGGCTTCTCTTAAAAACTTCCTGGGTCCTTGATAACACCATAACCACCCTGTTTCCCAGTTTATTGTCATCGTCCATTTTGTGAGATGATTTTTAAAGAACCTTGAAGAAGGAAACTTATACTTGGGTGTCTTTATGTTTTCCCCAGTGCCAGCTTTTGAGCATCACTGCAGCCTATGGAGATCTAGAAGCAGTGAGGTACCTTCTCAAAGAAAAATTTGTTGAGTTACCCACGGAGCCGAACGATGATAATCCAGCTGTGGTGGCTGCTTATTTTGGACACTTGGATGTTGTAAAAGAATTACTAGATTCCTTACTGGGTAAGTTGCTAGTCAGGAGCTATTTCCCAGATATACTGTGGCTTTCCAACATGGGGTGACGGAAGGAACGTTGAACTTGGAGTTAGGAGAGACGCGTTCAGACCCAGATTCTGATATTTTACAACTAGTTAATCTCCATTTCCTCATATGTAGTGATGTCAGCACTTGGAATACTAACCTCACAAGATGGTTATGAGTGATCATAGATACTGTTATTCTCCAGAAAGTTATAGATATCGTTAGGTAGTTTCTTAAAGGGGGGAGGGGGGGTTCAGACTCCTCAACATTAGAAAGTTTCAGGATATCTAGCCCCCTTAGCAAAACAAAGTAAAAAGAGCTTTTTTGGGAAAACTCCCCTCTGAAGGAAAGTACAAAGTTAGACACCTTTCTGACATTAACTTACAAAAATTGAGGACTGATGTAAATGATTTAAATATTAAATGAGATCATAATTATAAAGTGCTTAACAGAGTTCCTGGAACATTTTGTAAACACTATATAAAGATTAGCTAGTAGTAGTAGTAGTAGTAGTAGTAGTAGTAGTAGTAGTAGTAGTAGTAGTAGTAGTAGTAGTAGTAGTAGTAATAGTATTCTTGAAACCCAGTTGTCAGGGACTAAGGTTAATGTGATGTCATTTGTGTAAAGCACTTTGTAATTGTAAATTCTGTGCAGAATTACAAGCTATTGTGATGAAGATAGCCACATTTGGGACCTTAGGTCAGCATGCTCCTGCTGCTGCTGCTGCTGCTGCTGCTGCTGCTCACCCTCCTCCCCCTCTGCCCCCTCCTCTCCCTCCTCTCCTTCCTCTTCCTCCTCTTCCTCCTCCTCCTCCTCCTCTACTCTGTGTTCTTTGGGAAGAGAAACAGGAAGCAACTGGTAAATACTACCGTCATCTACCTTTCAGAATAAATTTAGATGAGATTAAAATAGATTTGGGTGAGATAATAAATGACCAGAAAGTGAGTGAGCAGCTGACATGCTCCTACTGTTCCTCCTCCTTCTCCTCCTCCTCCTCCTCCTCCTCTTTTTCTATAAATGCTTCTTACCCCAACTACTATCTTTTTTAAATTAAATTTTTTAAATTAACAATTATTTATTTTTCTCTCCTTCCCACCTCTTTCCCTCCTGATTAAGGGCAGGGAAAACAACTTTTTTTAAAACAAGTATACAAAACAAATTCCCAAATTGGCCATGTCCAAAAATATATGTTTTATTCTGCATAATTAGCCCATCACCTTTTTCTCTGTCAGGAGATAAGTAGCATTTTTCATCATTTGAACTCTGGAATCATGACTGGTCATTTCACCAGTCAGAGGTTTTTTTTTGTTTATTTTTGGTTTTTTGGAGGGCAGTTGGGGTTAAGTGACTTGCCTAAAGTCACACGGCTAGTAAGTGTGTCAAGTGTCTGAGGCTGGATTTGAGCTCAGGTCTTCCTGACTCCAGGGCCAGTGCTCTATTCACTGCGCACCTAGCCGCCCCACCAATCAGAGTTCTTAAGTCTTTCAGAGTTGTTTGTTTTTTTTTTACAATGTTGTTGCCACAACTGCTATTTCAATTGTCACAGTTATCACTAGCATTTACATAGTGCTTTGACATTTGCAAAGCTCAACATATGTATTTTATATATTATTTTCATTTGATTTTCACCACAACTCTAGGAAGGTAAGCGATATTATGATCTCCATTTGTTTTACAGATGCCTAAATAGAGGCTGAGAGATTTTAAGTGATTTGCCTAGGGTCACACAGCTAGTAACTGCATAAGATAGGATTTGAATTTAGATCTTCCTTCCCCCAGGTCCAGCTCCTAATTGTTAGTAGTGATTTTTTTACTTGTAGCCAAAGTGGAACCAACAAAAAAGTAGGGGAAATCTACTTTCTACCATCCCTGCTTCCTTAAAGAAGGAGATGTTCCCATTGCCCAAACAAGTTACAGTGACAGAGCATCAGCTTGGTATACTTTATGCCCTTATGTCTATATCTGATGGAACAGGGGTTTTCCCCTCTGAATAGAATCCTGTGCCTTGAGCTCTTTACTGTGGTCAATCCCAAATCTACTTTCAAGTTTTCTAAGAGGTTTTTCTTTATCCTGGGACAACCCCATTTATCTAAAAGATTTCTGAGTAAGGGGTGGAGGAGAGCACTCAGGGAGGTTTGGATACACTCAAAAAAGACCGGAGCCAAGCTGTAACCTATTGGGAACCCCCTAAGGACTAACTGCTTTTTATTTTTCTTTTTATCCCCAGTATCTCTGCACATTAGTAGGTGCTTAATAAAAAGTAGTGGGTTGGATTAGATTTATTCTTGCTCCTAAACTTTGGAGAATCTTTCAGATCAGACCCAGTAGAACCCCTTGGAAGAACTACAAGCTTAATTACTCATCTGGGCAATGATTAACATACTGGTGTGTATGATGATGATAAAATGTACCTGGGTTCATACAGCACTTTCTCCTTTTCCTTATTCCTAGTCTCTCTTCACTGACTTTTTTACTCTTCTTTTCACCCTCCTCTTCTTGCCTATGCTATAGACCTCCTAATGACCACCACAGTGCTGATTAACTTCAGTGGTATTTCTCAAGGCTATCCAAACATTCTGTCTACACCAGGAATATGGAGGATCCTGGCAAGATTCCTTTCCTTTTTTTTTGGAGGGGGGAAGGCAAGGGAATTGGGGTTAAATGACTTGCCTAAGGTCACAAGGCTGAGGACAGATTTGAACTTAGGTCCTCCTGACTCCAGGGTTAGTGCTCTATTCACTGCACCACCTAGCCACCCCAAGATTCTTTTCTTTAACTCTCCAATAGGGCCACTGATGGACTAGAAGGCAATGCTGATATAACAAAATGATTTTCTGGAGCTATGGAATGGGGTCTTTTTCTCTCTTTGTCTGGTAGATCAGCTGGCTTGTTGAGGGTTACCTTGTTGAATTATATAACTGTAATTACCACTCCCCGTTACCAATTAGAGATTAACTGAAGAGTGGGAAGACAGATGTATCTAAACTAATGGACCATATTCCTTTGGAGTTTCAAATATGCTAAATTTTGCCCTGGTCATATGACCAGGGAACAATTTTCAACTGACTTCTCTTCAGTCCAGCCTGGACATGGCTAAACTTGAAACTGTGGAATTTAGTTAGCAATTAGGTAGCACATAACAAATATCATTCATTCACTTTCATATTTCATATGGTTTATATCATATGGACTATGATTCACTTTTCAAGCCTTTTTAGTTTTCAGGTGAACTTCCTATTTTAAGAAAAGAGGATTGGTTCTGGTAAGGTTTGGGAACTCTTTAGTTACCGTGGATTTTTAGACTTTTTTTCTTTGAGGCTCTGGAAATGAGAAGATGTTATGATGAAGGTTGCTAAGGGTTCGTGCAAAGAATGAGGTAATTTCCATGGAGATTGGACCAAAAAAAAGCTGTTGTGCTAATTTGAACTTGAGGATATTGCAGCACCACACAGTCTCTGTTCATTCAGTGTGCTTGTTAAATAGCATTTCATGCTGAAATAAAGTGGGCAATGATGGTTATTTCAAGGAGTAGCTCCTAAAGATTTCTGAATGCCAGTTATAATGACAGAGAATTTAGAGAGTATCATGGTACTTAAAAGAAGCACCATCTATCATCCCCCATACCTCCACCAGTCAGATGTTATCAACATGATGCAAATATCTTCCAATTAAATCAAGGCTCATATTTGTCAGCAGCCAAAATGAAAGGATCACAATGGTAAAATTGAATGGGACTATTCAATATGTTTTTGGATCTTTTAAATTGCCTTGCTAGGTCCATGCAGCTACCAACGATTGCTGAATTGGATGCTAGCCATAGCCTGCCAACAAGGACACCTAGATGTAGTTAAACTCCTAGTACTCACTTATAGTGCTGACCCAGAGAGCTATGCAGTGAGGAAGAATGAATTTCCAGTCATTATAAGGTTACCACTTTATGCAGCTATCAAGTCAGGTATGTAATTGCACTTACTGAAGTCTTTACCAAGCCTTAATGATTTGGGGCTGTTGTTTCTTCTAAGTTGTTAACAGCAATTGAAGCTGTTAGTGAATGTGGAGCCATTTCCACAGAGTAACCACAATCTTCTAAGATCTCAGAGCTTCTTCCAGATGAAGGTATGTGTAACCAGTTTTCCCTCCTCTGTTTCAAAGTATATTATTATATTTAAGTATATTCTCTCTCCCTCTTTCTCTCTTTCTCTCTTTCTCTCTCCCTCTTTCCCTTGTTCTCTTCATCTTTCTCTCTGACACCTTTGTACTTGGGGAAATTCAGAAACACACATAAAATTTTTCAAATGGGACCATTTCTATAAGGTACTCCAAATAACAAAATCCCACAAAATTCTGTCACTGATAGAATCCTAATGTTTCAGGGGAAGTAATATACAGAGAGATGTTAAACTAGAGTAAATCTTTTCTTAGTTCCTCTTTCACATGTTGAATCTCCCACCATTGGTAATGACTAGTTCCTTATGGTTTCTTAAGAAAAAAAAAAGACCTAGAATGTAAAAAAGGAGTCTGAACCCTCTTAGCTTTCTTGTTTTTACCTCTTCTTTAGGGAACGAGGATATTGCTATATTTTTGATTCGTCATGGGGCCTTCTTCTGTTCATACATTCTGATGGATAGTCCTGATCTAAGTAAACATCTTCTTAGGAAGTATTTCATAGAGACGAGCATACCAGGAACTGGTTCTCCAACAAAAGCGGTAAGTAGCCAGTACTACAAACTACAGACCTGAAGTGTGGCCGAATCCATTGTAACTATACAGGGTGTCCCAAAAATCTTCTTTCAGTTTTGAGTCACTAATAATAATGAGCATTTAAATAGCACTATATGCTAGGTATATGGAAGCACATTATAAATATCTCATTTGATCTTAACAACAACCCTGAGAGGTGGGTGGTGTTATTATCCCCGTTTTACAGATCAAGAAACAAAGGCAAAGAGAGTTTTAGTGACTTGCCCGAAGTCAGATAGCTGGTAAATATCTCAGGCTGGATTTGAACTCAGGTCTTCCTGATGCCAGGCCCAGTGCTCTATCCACTGTGCCCCAACATTTGGATTCATCATCTCTCATCTTTAAAAAATGATTAAAACTGCACTGAGACTTTTGGGATACCTTGTATTTCATATACTGCATTTGTAATTTTCTCCTAAAACTAGTTAACTCTGTTATGACTGTCTGATTAGGAAACAGAAAATTTTTAATATTTCATTAGCTGCAATCGAGCAAAGAAAGGGATCAGCCGCTGGACTTGTGATTTCATATGGATAGGAAACCATCCAGTTTGGAGACTTCCCTTACCATTGTGGGTCAGCAACTTGTTTTCAGATTTTAGTGTTAGAGAGTTACTAAGAGCATCTAAAAATTCAGTTTCACCCAGCCAGTATTTGTGCTAGGCAGATCTTGAATACAGAGCTTCCTGGCTCCAAGGTCAAACTGCCGCTAAGTCTACCAGAGATAGAATAATCCCATTGTACAGTCCACAAAGATTTCCAAGTATACTTGGCTTCTCTTGTTATGAAGTAGGCATGGTTATGTTGTATCTTTGTATCTGACCCAGATCTTTCAATATGTAATCGTGGGTGTAACATATGCAATGTTTTCTCAGTAAAGAAAATTCAAGGCTATATGCTTACAAAGTTCATTAATACCTTTCTTAGGATGAGCGTAAAAGAGAAAATAAAACCAGTTAAAATGTGACTCATAAAATCTCTTTGAGGTTCTTTAAGCACATTGCTTTTTTATTCTAAATTCGTATGAATTCCAGTGGCAAGTACCTTAAGTAGGTGTGTTTGTGTTTGCTATAAGAACTTCGTGTAGCAGTGGTTTTTCAGTTTTTTAATAAGAGACAGGAAGCAGTGAGATTTAGTAATCAGATAAAGAAAGTAATGTCCTATGAACTAGAGGTAAGTTCCTTCTAAAATCTGATTGCCTTATCTGCCGTCTGTCTGCTGTCATTTCTATATCCACATTTTCAGTCTGGGTTCAGAAAACACTTAGCCATGCACGCTTAACTGTGTTGCAACAGATAAGCATTTGTACTATTTTACATTAATGTTTAATTTGAGTACTGATCGTAGTGTTTGATATCTCATAGTTTTATTGTTCTTGTCTGTCTTTGTGATTTTGTGTATTTTTGAGGCCAGCAAGCAACAAGGTATGAGTTGATGTGTTATTTTTCAAATGACTTTGGCTTATATCCCCCCTGTAATGCTGTTTTAAAGATGTTTTTCACATAAACTGTACAAATTAGAAAAAAAAACTTTCCTGGCATATGTAAGAGTCTATGTGCATATTTATTAAGTGTTAGACAAGTCAACATTAGAGGCAGTGCTCTCTAGTAGATAGAGAACCAGCCTTGGAGGGTTTGGATGCATGTTCTGCCTTTGACACATTATAACACTGGAATTTTTTTCATTTTAAACTTAAATAAAAAAGGAAAAAAGTGACATTTTCATGTACACAGCAAAACTTAAGAGAGGATTCAATATAAAACAGTAAATTTCCATTTCACAATAAATCCTACACATTATTTTCAAAGCAACACAGCTTTTCTGTTCTTCTAGGTTTTCTTTTCTCTGCTGTGTACTTAAAAAAAATTTTCTCCCTCCCTCCCCCACCTAGAGAAGGCTACAATTAAATATGAATATATATGTGTATATATATGTACAAACATATATATATAAGCACACACATACATGTATGTAAGACATACTACACATATTTCCAGTTGTCCTCTGTTTCTTTGGAGGTGGAAAACGTCTTTCTTCATAGGGCCAAGTCTTTCCATGTTTTTCTAAATCTGCTAACTCATCATTTCTTATATCACATCAGTATGCCATCACAGTCATTTCCTAACTGAGAGACTGACTATGAAAGTTTTCCTCCCAATTTTCTGCTTTCTTTCTCATCTTGGTTACATTGGTTTTATTTATACTAGACATTTGTTATTAAAATAATCAAAATTATCCATTTCCCACTTCAACATTTTTTTTCTTGTTGCTTGCAATGTTTTCTCCTTAACCTGGGAGTCTTGAAATTTGACTATGATGTTCCTATAAGTTTTCCTCCTAAGATCGCTTTCAGGTGATGATTGGTGAATTTTTTTTTTCAATTTTGCTTTACCTTCTTGTTCTAGAACTTTAGGGAAGTTTTCCTTAATGATTTCTTATAACCATATATCAAGATTCCTTTTCTGATCATAACTTTCATTTAGTCCAACTATTCTTGCATTGTCTGTCTCTCCTTGATCTGTTCTCCAAAACAGTTGTTTTTCTGATGAGATGTTTCACATTCTCTTCTATTTTTTCATTCTTTTGGTTTTGTTTTATTATTTCCTGGTGTCTCATAATGCTTTTTGCCTAATTCCAGGTTTCAAAGAATTATTTTCTTCTTTAAATTTTTGATTGTCTCTTTCTAGTTGATTGACTGTTTTCATAATTTTCCTGATTTTCTTAGATTGCCTTCCCCCTCCCCCTCAATTTTTCCTCAGTCTCTTTTATTTGATTTTTAATGTCTTTTTTAAGTTTTTTCCAAGAACTTCTTTTGGTCTTGTGACCATTTGACATTTCTCATTGAAAAAGATTGTCTTTTTTAGCTCCACTGTCTTCCTCTGAATATGAACCCAGATCTTCTCTATCCCCGTAGTTGCTATCTGTGGTTGGGTTCTTTCCCCTTTACTTACTCATTTACATTTATATTTTGTTTTTAGCAGCTTATTCTATTAATCACATTCCAGACCTGTGGTGTGAGATATGATGCCTCAAGCCTCAAGTACTTCTTACTGTTATGTTCTGAGCCCTATCCTAGGGCCTAATCTTGGCCCCTCTGAAACCGCTCTTGCTTCCTATATTCCCTCTGGTGGCTGTAAACTTCAACTGTCTTCTCTGTCCTGGAACTGAAACCAGGGACTCTGCTCTCCTGCAAGTGCCCCAGTCTGGGACCATGTCTGGTCAGCACAGCTATGCTTGACTTCTCTGTACAGTGGAAGGTCCCTCAGTCTTCTCTGTTCATCTGTCTGACCCCACACAATGTCCAAGAGGTGAAAGTTCCTGAGACTACAGCTGCCTCCCAGCCCAGTTGCCCCCAGGGTGTGTTGTTTTTGGATTCAGCAGAGTTGGCTTTGAGTGTTTGCACTTCACTCTGGCTAAGCTTCCACCCTTGAAGGTCTGATCTTTCCTGGAGTTGTCTCATATTGTTTTAAGAAGACAACTGCTTTACCTTGACTCATTTATTTTTGATGCTGTGTTCACTTTGAGGTGATGTTCTGGGTTTTTGTTTTTGTTTTTTTGTGGAGGAAATTTGGAGAGTTCAAAGTTGTCTGACCTACTCTGCTATCTTCCCAGAATCCTTTCTAACATTGTGATTAGGAACAAGTCATTTAACCTTTTAGTGCCCAAGGCCAGTAAGATAAGAACAGTTCCCCATTGGAATTGATCAGTAGAGCAAGGGCACCTGGAGGTCCCCACACAACACCCAAATTCTACATAAGCTCATATATAGTTTATGGGTGTTTGTGTATAACTTCTAAAGCTTTTGTTGACCAACACAATTGTCCTTAAATTGTGGATTTCTTGTGAAAGACCTTTATGTGAAGTACCTCTGAAATCATAGCATTTATTGTCTAGGCCTTTTGACATTTCTTGTATTGTTATTTAACTTTTCATCCATTAAATCTTGCCACCATCTCATACTCAAGTAGAAAGGATTCCTGTGGCGGATATTAATTTAGAAAACTACAAATCTGCATTGTCTGTGTTTTGTTGTATTTTTATTTATTTTGTTAGCAATTTCCCAATTACATTTTAATCTGGTCCTAGTAGTCAGCAGGCTGTGATTTTGATAGCTCTGTTCTGGATGTCTAAGTTTTACAGAAGTTTCTGACCTGCATTGGTAGAGGGAGTTTCTTCATTGGGAGTCACTTATGCCAGTGGAATAATAGGTCCTACCCCAAACAAAAACACTTGAAACAGCATAAGACCAATGAAGAGTAGAAGCTTTATAACAAAAATTCAAAGGACAAAAAAAAAGTATTTTTCTGTGGCAAATGAACTTCTTTCGTTGCTTTTACTTACAAATAAAGAAAGAGGGTGAAGCCGCATCTGTAATTCCAGCTGCCTAGAAGGAAATTAAAAAAAAAAACAACTTCTTTTAAAAGAAGAAGAAATAAAGTAAGATTTGGTTGAGTATTTTTCTGCCATATCATGGCTCTAAAGTTTAGTGAAGTGGATTATTTTCATTGTGAGTATCTTGAGGAAGGTTGATTTTGTTTCTGTGAGAAGTGACTTTCATGGTTTGGCATTGTCACACTCTAGCAAGAACTGGAAAACATTTTGAAAGTTGTAGTAAATGCCAGGAAAGAGCTAATTAGGTCCTGGAATCCTGGTACTGCTTCTCCCAGCTCAGTGGTTTCAAACATAGAGTTGGGGCTTTTTTGGTTTGGTTTTTCACCATTGCAAAAATAACTGAAACTTACATTAGTTTTGATCTTTACTTAGGAAATTATTTGTTTCCTTAAAAAATAGCACCTAATAATCCAAAATCTGGCAGCTAAGTCAAAGAAAGCAACCATTCTTATTGCCTTCTATATCAAATGTATGCTAGTAAACTAGCATGTTTATAACTTTTAAATTCATAGTGACCTACCAGATGAATCATTGTATATTTTGGGGCCAAACTATTCACATGCCCATCTAGGCCTCCTCCATGTAGAAACTAGTTTGGTCAAGTCTGCCATAGTAAATGTTCTAGTAGCCCATAGAGCAGAGGTCCTTAACCATTTTTGTCTTATGAACCCTTTCAGAAACCTGATGAAACCTATCGTCCCCTTCTCAGGATAATGTTTTCATATGCATGAAATAAAATACATAGGACTCCAAAGGCAGCCAATTATATTGAAATATAATTATCAAAATATTAAAAGCTCCAAGTTCACAACCCCTCTGTAAAATCTTTTCTTAGACTCCCAAGGAGTCCGTGGAGCCCAGGTTAAGAATCCATGCTATAGAGCCACAACTCCACAGACCCTGGGAGTCGAAGTGGTCTGGTCTTCAGGTCTTACCTGAAGTGCTTGCTTTTCCATTATTGGAGAAAAGTGAAGGAGGCTATTCTGTCCAGTGAGCAGAGGTTTCACAGAATCATAGAATTTGAGAGTTGCAGTGGATCCTCAGAGACTCTTTAGTCCAACTAATACACAAGACTGTAATACTATAAAATACTCAACAAGTATTCATTCAGCCTCTGGTTTCTAGTCTCAATACCATTGTCAGAGATTTAGAGGTAGAAGGGACTTTAGGGGCCATAGAATCCAGCCCTCCGACCCCATCTTGAAGTTGCAGAAAAATGAGATACAGAGAAGATAAGTAATCTCTTCAATCATCTTTCCCTTTCTACTTCCATTACAATATATGACTCCAGTTTAGGCATTTTTCTTATATTGAAATAGTCTCCTAATCATTGTTTCTCCCTGTTTTTCTTTCTTTTATAATCCAGCCTTTATTTCCCTGTCAAAGTAATTTTCAGAGGCCAGTCACTCTGATCATTTTACTTCTTTACTCAAAAATCTTCCATAGCTCCCCATTGTCTCCTGAAAGTGCAAACTACTTAGCCTACTATTTTAAAGCCTCCTACAATCTGGCTCCAATGTATTGGTCTAGTCATACGTCAAACTGTTGTACTTCATGTACTCTATGTTCCAGCCAAAATGGTTTTTGAGCCAAAACTCCTATTCTAATCCTCCTCTATTCCATCTCCTAGACTTTTCTGGTCTCCCATTTTTCATCTTCCCCCATATCTGGAATGGACCACACCCATCCTCTCTATTGAAATTGTTCCTTTAGTCAATTCAGTTTCAATCAGTTGATTGATTCATTTCAATTCAATAAACATTTATTAAGCACCTGCTATGCCTTGGGCTCTTTGCTAAGCTTTGGGGGATACCAAAACAAAAGTGAAAACAGACCCTGCCCTCAGGGAGCTTAGATTCTAGCAGGTACCATCCCCTTTATGAAGCTTTTCCTGATGATCTTCTTACCCCAGTCCACCCCTCCAAAATTGGAAATGACCTCTTCCTCTTCAGATTTTTTTACGAAATTCTTCTTGAACCTCTGCTTTACATGTATCACACGGTAACCTGTATTATAATTGTTTGCCAGTGTGTCTTACTTCCCACCTCAATTCCCAGTGAATTGTAAACTCTGTAACTAGAAGGAGCTGTCTCACTTGCCTTTGTATCTTTAGTGCATAGCATAGTCCCTTTCAAGTGGTTTAGATCTTGGATACACGTTTCTTGAATTGAAGTAATTCGCAATTGTTAGCATAGTGTTCTCTCAAGAGGCCAGATTGTAGGAACTAAGATACTTATCTTTTACTCTCGTTTTTGCTTTTTTCTTCTATTAAAAGAGATTGAGCCTCCTTGGGGAAAAAAAGTAATAATGATAGATAGTATTTATATTTTACTTTTAAGGTTTGCAAAAGTTCTCACATTTCATTTGATCCTCACAGCAAACCTGTTAGATGTTACCATTCCCATTTTACACATCAGGAAACCGAGGCAGACAGCTGTTAAGTGACTTGACCAGGGTCACACAGCTACTATGAATCTGAGGCAAAATTCAAACTCATGTCTTATTCATTCCAAATCTGGCTCTTTATCTACTAGTGTCTCGATTCAGTATTCTCTTTTTCATACTGATACTTGAGAGAGAGTTTAAGAAATATTGATTTATGTTTTTTCTCAGGAATCTTTTCTCTTGGAAAAAGAGAACTTAAGAATAACTTTAAAGACCTCTGGCTAATCTATCATGCATAAGTTTAATCTTTTACAGTTAACTATACATACTTTTTTTCTTTTGTCCTCATTTCTTTTTTCTCTCTCCCTCCCTTCTTCATTCCTCTTTCTTCCTTTATTTTTCTTCTCCCTGCTCTAGGCCTGCTGGTATACCACTGACAGCCATTGTGTAGTTCTAAGGTACCTGAAGAGATCAGGTGTTTCAGCATCTCCAAAATTGTATCTTTTATCTGAAACTACTATGCCACTGTTTAAGTCCTTCTCCAATCCTTCATCGTGGTATAGAAGAAGCCCTTAACTCTAATAGGTCATGCCAGAAAAGTACATTCTCTGAAAGGCCCTAACAGGCTAGAAGGCCCCATTTTGAATATGGATTGACTTCTGTCTGTCATCCAAGGAAGAGCTTTGCCAAATTGAAGAGGCTTGTCCACAGGGGCTGGATGCAAGGGGGATGATTTTATGGCCATGGTAGCTCTCAAAGACCATCTCCTAAGTCATAGAGAAATTTCACCTGGTAAGAGGTATCCATGCTGAAGAAACCATGGATCATTTAATTGCTACTTCCTTCAGTTTGTTCTGAAACCAGCTATTGAGGGAATATAATTCTTAGCCTAGAATTTCTTTTGGTACCCTCCCTTCCCAGAGACACTCACTGTGCTTGTATTTGCACTGAAAGCTGGTATCCTTTTATACTGTATATGTTGTATTAGTGAGGTCTCAGTGACATTCTGTTTTTGATTTTGCAGTGAGATGTTCATGAATTTAATCATGCCATTGTTGGCTTTCTTCCCTAGGAATCTTGTTTATTGTGAGTCTTTCTGGACTAAACACAGGCAAAAATAAGGCCTTTGAGGCTTACTAGGATAGATTTAGACTTCAGCAATACTGGATGTGAGGCCTTTTTAATTGCATGCTTTTTTTTCCTTCTGTCTCTGACTAAACATTTGGGCAGCCTATAATCTTCGAATATGACAAGGAAATGACTTTTTTAATGAAAGTTTTTATACAAGGTTCAGCTCCAAATACAATCTTCACAAGTTTCCAAGCAGAGATAGCTTCATTTTGAAGACACTTCTATAATTGCAAATATAATATAAAATTAATTTACAAAGGCTTCTTCTGTCATTCATATTTTTATATTTATAAAGTCTTTACATATCTTAAAAACTCTATTTAAATGATAGCCTTATTGTTATTATTGTTGTTGTTATATTATTCTGGACATAAAATCATTACCCTAACAACATAAGCCCCAAAGATGAGAGGTAAATGACTAAGAAGGGGTTTAACTTTAGGAACTTTGCCCAACCCTTTTTTTCTTCTTTCTTGTACCTAGAGAAGTTGGTTGCAAATAGCTTTTTTAAATAAAAGGAGAAAACTCAGCAAAAGTAATCAAAATAAAGGGGGGGAGGGTGAGGGGAAGAATGACATTGTATGCAGCATTCCCCACACGGTGGACTTTCTTATCTTGGCAAGAGGGGGAGATATTTTCTCTTCCTTGGTCTGAAGCTTGTTCCTTATAATTTCACAATCTGCATTTTCTGTGGTTTTTATGGGTAGTTCTTTGCATTTACACCATTGCAGTCCTTAAGAACATATTTTCCAGGCTCTGCCTACTTCACTTTGTATCAGCTCAGGTAAATCTTTTCATGCTTCTCTATACTCAACATACTCTTTGTTTTTTTATGGGGCATTAATATTCTATTACATTCATGTGTTAGAGTTTTTTAGCCATTCCCCCAGTCATTGGGCCTCTACTTTTGTTTCCAGTTCATTTTGTACCACAAAAGGTACTGCTATAAATATTTTTGGGTAGATAACTTCTGAATTTGTAAATTCTTTCTCCTAAAAGCAGCTCTGGTCATAAATAAAAAGACTAAAAGTCTATAACACAATTCTTCCTCCTCATTTTCATCTTCTGTCTTCTTCTCCTATACCTCCTTCCCCTTTCATTCCTTTTCCCCTCCTTTTTCTCTTCCTCCTTCCACTCTTCTCCCCATTCTTCCTTTCTTCTTCATCTGTGTATATGTATCTCTCTCTCTCCCCCTCTTTCTCTCTCCATAGATAGATAGATATAGATATCTCCACATATGTGTCTATTTGTGTGTGTGTGTATCAGGCCTGCACAACCTGCATGCAGCATGCCAAAGAATTTCCTCTACATATAAAGGATGTTTTCTTCTGCATTTTTTCATGGGCCACCCAAAATCCTTTGGTGTGCCACAAGTGGCCCAAGGACCACAGGCTGTGCAATATGTGTATATATCATCATTATCACCTGTGTGTATATGTGTAAAACTAGAAACAATATGGATGAAGGAGATAAAATGGCAAAGAAAATCAGTTAGACCTGGATTCAAGGCCTGCCTCTGTCATATATTGGCTATATCCCCCTGGGCACTTTCTCAGTGCTCTAGTGAACTCTCTAAGACTGTATATACATTGCAGAGCAGTTACCTGCCTGGATTAGTTGAGCAAATTTCTTCACTGGAAGTTCTTTATAACAATGAAATCACACTAGTTCTTATCACCATCACTATCACTATCAATCACTATCACTATACTTCTATAGAACTGATTAATTATGTTAGCCATTGAGCTCTGTAGAACATGGTTTGGACTTAAGGTGATACAGCATCATATGTCCACAATTTAAACTTCTTGATAACAGTTGAAAATGTGTAAACAGCCAACTATTCATTGGATACATACTATGTATAAAGTACCATGCTGTGTAGACACTGTGGGTATGGAGAATATTTTAGAGACATATCACATTAGATAATAGAACTGAAAGGAACCATTCTTCTGAGTCTTTCAGGTTAGTAATGTTATCTTTGGATCCTCACTCTCCCTTACCCCATGTTTCTAGTGGTTGCCAAGTTCTTGCCATTCCTACCTCCATAACTCTGTCTCGTCCATCCCCTTCTCTATATACACACAACTCCCTTTAGTTCAGGCCCTTGTCCCATCTCATGGTCTCTCTGCCTCAAGACTCTCTCTTCTCTCTCTCTTCTTTCCATCACGCATTGGCTAAAGTGATTTTTCTTAGGTTGTATATAGGTTAATATAAACTCTTCTGTGTAGTTTTTAAAGTCCTTATATAACCTGACCCAACCCTGTCTTTCTAGCTTCGTGCTACATGACGCTCTAGTCAAACCAAACTGGCCTTCTTAGCTGTTCCTCACACTCTGCCTCCCATTTCGTATCCCTGTGCAGGACCACCTTCTCCCCTCTGCCTCATATGATCCTTTTCTTCCTCCAAGCATCTGACCCCTTTTACCTACTTGTGCCCTCTCCCCCTGCCTTGTATTCAGTTATCTTGTATTTATTCTTACATCTATCCAGCATCTATGAAAACATGTCTTTGTCTCCCCAGTTAGGATGTAGGGCTGGTTTCATTCACTTCATTTGCATCCTCAACTACTAGCAGAATGCCTGGTACAAAGCAGGAGTCCAGTGAGTGTTTATTGGTCAGCCTTGCAGGTAAACGGTACTAGCTTCTTCATTTTATAGATGAGGAAGCTCAAGCCTAAAGAGAATAAGTTATTTTCCCAGTATGCCACTAATAGTTAATTACAGAGCTCAGTCTAAAATTCTGGTGTTTCCATTTTATATTGTAGTCATTCGTGTATGCTTTTTCTCCTCTGCTAGTCTGTAATCTCTTTGGAGAGGGGAGAAGAAACATTTCTTACGTTCCTACTCTGTGCCAGGCACTGTGCTTTGCAAATATCCCATTTGATCCTTACAAAAACCCTGTGAAGTAAGTGCTATCATTAGCCCTATTTTACAGTTGAGGAAACTAAGGCAGAGAGCAGCTAAGTGACTTACCCACGATCATCCAGCTAGTGCCTGAGACAGTCTTTGAACTTAGGACTTCCAGACTATAGTCCCAGTGCTCTATCCATTGTGCCACCCTTGCTGCCCAGTTACTATAAAAGGGCTTGGTACAAGCTCAAGTAAGAAAGGAAGGTGAGGGCCCATATTTTGGAGAGTATTGAGTTCGAAGATAAGGTGTTTGTAATTTGGAGCGGAGAGGCATTGAAGATGTTAAGCAAGGTCATGATGTGATTAGACCTGTGCATTAGGAAGATTTCATTGGCAGCAGTGCAAAGGCTGGATTGGAAATTGAAGAGGCCAAAGATCAAGAGATCAATTAGGAAAATGTTGTAGCAATCATGAAGAGTGAAATAAGCAGAACCAAGAGAACATTGTATACAGTAACAGCAACATTATTTTAAAAATAGCTTTGAACAACTAACTCATTTTGAGTATTATAAATACTCAAATCAACTAAAAAGAACTTATGAAGGAAGGTATTATCTGCCTCCAGAGAAAGACCTGATAAATAGAAGTAGGTATAGTATGGTTGCACATATCTATGTGTTTATATCAAATGGAAGCCATCTCTAAGGTGGAGTGGAGGGAAAGGGAAAAAATTATATAAAAAGTGCACAGTAGAGAATAAAAGAAAATTTAGAAGAAAACAGAGTACAGAATAGTTTTGAAAACAATGTGTAATACTCTATTTTTAAGTAAACAGTGTGAAATGTATATTCATGATTTTATAGTGAATATGGATATGTTTTTTTTGTCTAGGGTGTATTTAGGTTCAGAATGAATAAAAATTTTAAATTTTAAAAGCTTTAAACAAAAAGAGGTAATGAATATATCAACTAAGATGATAACAGTAAAAAAAATTGAAAGGAATTGATGCAAGATATGTTTCTAGAGTAGAATCAACAAGTCATTGTAACTGTTGCCCAGAAGCAATAGGACTTGGCTGGGAGGGTAAATGAAAGGGGAAATTTTTTTTTAATTATGCAGAGGGCTTGAAGCTGGGAGTTTGGGAGAATTGTGTGTCAGCAGGAATAGTAAAGTTAGGAAGAGGGGCAGGATATGGGAGGAAGAGGAGTTCCATTTTAGAGTTTTGATGGTAGGACATCTAAGTGGAAATAAACAATGGAGAGTTGGAAACCACTGACTGAAACTCAGGGGAGAGGTTAGAACCAAATATGAAGATTATATATGTCTGTATATAGCTAATTGTGGAATTCATGGGAATAGATTAATTAGCCAGATGAGTTTAGAGAGAATAGAGAAAAGGGCTTAGATCAGAGCCTTGGGAGGAGGGGACCCAGCAAAATTGTCAAAAAAAAAAAAAGCATGAGAGTCATGGTGACACAGAATTGAAGAAAAGAGAGGTGGAGGACAAGGTGAACAGCAGTGTCATATGCTGCAGAGAAATCAATCAACAAGCATATAATTAAGGTCTTCTCTGTGCCAGGAGCTACATATACAGTCCCTGCCCTCAAGGAGCTTCTACTCTAAAAGAGGAGACCATGTGCACCTGTAGATGTATATACAAAACAAGATATAAGACAACCCCAGGAGAGAAGTCACTAGCAGTTGGGGAGACCAGGAAAGGCTTCAGTGCAGAAGGTAACGCCTCAACTGAGTCTTGAGAGAAACTAAGGATTCCAAGAGATGGATGATCAGGGAGGCAAGCATGGCAGATAGGTGATATGAAGGTCAATATGAGAAACAGGAGTGCTATGATGAGAAACAACAATTAATAAGAGGGTGGGCAGGGGTGAATTTGGAGATAAGCACTTCATTAGTGACTTAGGAAAGAGTGATTTCAGTAGAGTTGGTGAGATCAGAAGCCATATTTAAAAAAAATGAATTGATGATAGATACTATTCTTTCCAGCACTTTGGCAGTAAAGAGACAAAGAAGGGAGAGAGATTGCTTTAAGGAATAAAGGGAAGTTTAGAGCCCTACAGAGTAGGCTTCTTTAAGCTATTCCTGCTTTTCTCAGCTTCTTCGCTCTAGTGATAGCTGCCTTCTGTATTTGTGGGTTATGTATAAGAGAATGATTGCCTGTACTAGATGGAAGGAACCAGAAGGATGTCTCCTTAAGAAAGAATAATGGTATCAGCTGAAGAAAACTTTTTCTAATTAGAGGGAAAATACCCATGAGGTTTAACACTGGTAAACATAGGCAATATTGAGTTGTGTCTTTTCATAGAGGCTAGTATTCTAGAGTAATAGAATTTAGAGATGGAAAGGAACCTTAGAAATCATTTAGTTGAATCCCCTAATTTTAGAGATAGGGAAACTGAGAGCCATAGATGTTACGTGTCCAAGATCACACAGTTAAATTTGGTGGAAGAACCAGAAGTGTCACCTAGATGTATGAATTTTCAGTCTACTAAATCATGCTGCAAGTGTAAGCTTAAATAGAACCATTTTGGGGGTTTAACTGGCATCATTGACCTGTACTGAGAACCAGATGTCTTGACTTCACTAAATTTCTTTCTTTTGTAGTATATATTTTTCTCTTATGGTAGTTATAGATATTTTTATGGGCCCTCATTCATAAGACTTGAAAGAGTAATGATAACACATATTTATACAAAGCTTTTGGTTTTACTAAAGTCTTTCCTAACCATAACACTGTGAGGTAGGTAGCATTTTATATACATGATTTCATTTGATTTATTATGGAATCATACATTTAGATAACACAAAATGTAATTCCTTAAAGACGGAAGGTCATGAGACCTTAATGGTGAAGAATCATCTAATTGTCTTTGGGTTTTTGTGGGTTTTTTCTGATTACCCCTCATTTTCTTGCAGTGAGATTGCAGTATATCCTGACAAGAGCAGAGGATTGAAAATTCCTTGGGAACAACAAGTTCCTTGCAGTTACAGTTTCAAAATAATATGAAATACCCATTTTTCTGTATTACTGTTAGGTAGCATCCTTATCCAGGCACCTAGCTCCTAGTGGGTGCTGGTGGTATAATGAAAGTTAGACTTGGACTCTTAGT
The DNA here is from genome assembly GCA_028646575.1 of Pseudocheirus occidentalis. Lineage (NCBI taxonomy): Eukaryota > Metazoa > Chordata > Mammalia > Diprotodontia > Pseudocheiridae > Pseudocheirus > Pseudocheirus occidentalis. The sequence continues at coordinate 111,026,092 of CM053598.1, read as the reverse complement.
TCTTTTAATGTCCTTGATTAGCCAGAATAGTTTACCTCTCTGGATTTCAAGGGCCTTATCTTTAAAATCAGGGGGTTAAATTATGTCATCTTAAATCTCTCCCAGATCTAAAATTCCATTATATTTTGAGTCTGGCTTTGTTGGAAATCAAATTTATGCACCGGGGAAAAGCCTTCCCTATAATAACTTAGAATTGTAGAATAGTAATATGGTGGAAAGACTTGAATGCAGGACATGATTGGGATAGCTGAGTGCTCTCTCTCTCT
>CM053598.1:110963064-111025326 GCA_028646575.1 Pseudocheirus occidentalis | reverse complement strand
GGAAGGACTGCATAAATAAAACATAGGTGATATGCCACCATCTAGTGTCCATAGAAGGAAATTCCCTCAACTAATGCCAAGTTTGAAAGCAAAAATATTTGGCTAAATAGTTTCCAAACCATTTTTTGATATCTTTCCATGCAGACTTCATTGGGTTGTTAACATTTTTCCATTTACAAAGCACTAATTTTTGTTTATATTCCTGCTTTTCTAATTTTTTTTTCCGATATGGATTTCCAGTTACTTTGGAGAAACAGACCCCAAAAACCAGATTTCCTTCCTCAGAAACCTAATTGGGCTTCAAGTTCTTTGGTAATCAAGACGTAAGAAAAATATCCAGATTATGTGTTCCAGCAGTTAACCATATCCTTTTCTCACCACAAACAAACTGGCAGCCTCTCTAGCCCAGGGAAGACCAGCTTAGTTAATGGGTCTGATCATTTTGTAACCACTGCCTTGAGCTAAGAGATAAAGTCATTCAGTCATAGATTCTTTGCTGGGAGGAACCTAAGAGATAATCGAATCCAATTCCCTCATTTTATATGTGAGAGAACTGAGGCCAGTTCACCTAGATTGGTGAGCTGATATGTCTAAAGTCAAATAGAAAAATAGCAAATATTAAGAGATAGAGTCAGGACTTGAACCCATGATGTTTGATGACTCCAAGAACAGTGATCTTTCTTTTGTGGCATTATGTTCATCACAAAACAGCATGGAGATGTAGTTTTAAAGGATTCACCTTTTAAAAATAAAAAGAATGGATTTCTACCACACTCTATAGTGGCTCCTTGCTTATTGAATGTATTTTAATTAATGTGTGTTTTTCCTTTCTTCCCTCTCCTTTACCCCAAATATTAGGCCCTCCGTGTGAAATGGTCCCATCTGAAGTTACCATGGGTGGATTTAGATTGGCTAATCGATATTTCATGTCAGATCACAGAGTTGGACCTTTCTGCCAACCGTCTGACTTCCCTTCCATCCGTCATTCCCTGGGGACTGATAAACCTCCGAAAATTGAATCTCTCTGACAACCAGCTGGTAGAGCTGCCCAGTGTGCAATCCTCTGATGAAATCATCTGTACCAGGTGGGCTGTAGTCCTAAGTCATGGAAGAGTGAGTGTGAAAGGAATAGTTCATTCTCCAGGGAGAGGGCTACATTTCTCCTCTTGCCAATTTTCCATCATTTTATTTTATGTTTTCAAATATAATTTCCCCTTGGAAATTTGAACAGGAAGTTTCTGCCCTCTTATAAATCAGTTTCCAGCAGGGAGAGACCCTCTTCCACTACTGCTCTGTCCCCCCTTCATTCCCTTAAGTTCACTGTTATCTCTGACTAGGCCCATAATATTCTTGTGTTATCCTTAGGATAAAAAAAATATTGATGAACCCTCATCCAAAGGGCCTGCGCTTTGATTTTTAACCAACTGATTGACCAGCTGGACCAGCAGTGAACGTCACCCAAGACAGTCTGTGGGCTATCTTGGCTGACATGTTAATATGACATGCCTGAACAAATATTCTTTTTGTATGAATATAAGCTGTATTTTCCCTAAACATGTGGCTCACATACAGAGCTGTAAGTAGGAATTTTTCTGACTGGGGTAAGGACCACAAAACACACCTGGGTTTAGTGATATGAAGGGTGTTCCTAGTTGAAGTGGGGATGAAGGCAATGGAGACAGAGAGAATCCAGGTCAGCAGAGCAAAGTCATTGCTGGGGAAGTCGACATAGGAACAGAGTTCACCTTAGCCTGCTGTCTGATAGCTTCCTGTTCTAATTAATTATTTTTACTTGGTGCCCTGGAGAAAAGCAATGATTGACCTAGATCTATTGATCAAAAAACCTGAGTGTATCTCATCATCCCATTCTTCAGACCACAGATTCAGGTAATACTTCTCTGGTGTCTCTATCCACAGTGAAAGCAACAAAAAACTTTCTCCCAATTGAAATCCAGGCTAAAGGAATTTAGACTGGATCCCCCTGACATGGGAGACAGTTTAACCAATTCACAGATCCCTGAAGTTTACATGCTCCAATTAATTGCCCTAGGAATCTCACTACAAAAATCAACTTTCCTTTCCTCCTTCATCATCCCTGAGACTGGCATGACCTGTTACAAGGGGGCTGGAGATCATTTAGTGGAAAAGAATGTAAGAGTAAAGGCACATGAAACAACAGACATTCTTTTTAGCCTTTGAATTCAATTTTATTTTATTTATATTTCATTTTTTCCTCCTCCTTCCCTCACCTTACCCTTACACACTGAGAAAGCAAGAAAAACAAAACTCTGTTACAGACCTGCATGGTCAAACAAAGCAAATTCCTGTATTGGCCACGTACAAAAAATCATATACTTCAATCTGCATTCTGAGCTCTTTCTGTGTGGAGGTGGGTAGCACCAGGAAACTTCTGGATTTGTGATTGGTCATTGTGTGATTAGAGTTCCTAAATCTTTCATAGTTGTTTTGTCTGTTGTTTTTATAGAAACTGTCCTCTTGAGAACAGTAGAGTTTCTAAATTTGGTGACTAAGTGAGAGTCTGCCCTGAGTGCTAGAGTAAAGATTAGAGAAGATCCTTCTCTAATAAGAAAGAGCCTCTTTATTCCTCCTGTGTTTGGGAAAACGTCTCTCCAAGACCTGCAATCCAAATGTTCTCTGATTCCACAATGGATGGGGGGAGGTCATAATGAGAAGCTTTTAATTGGGCGGTATAGGAAGAGGAAGATCCCTCAGAAAGCTTCCACAAAGCCCCTGGCTCTTAGCCCAAGCTTGGAAGAAGAAAGAAGGCAGTGAGATGGGAATGCTATAGGGGGAGAAAGGAGTTTATGCTTGGGATCAGAGAGTATAGTGCTAAATGTAATCTTAGAAAATGTAAAGCAATTCCTTCACTTGACATATGAGGAAACTGAGGCCTTGAGAAGGACTGTGACTTGTCCAGTACCATACAGCTAGTAAAATTCACAATTATGATTTAGGCCAGGGGTGGGGAATCTGCAGCCTCAAGGCCACAAGTGGCCCTCTAGGTCCTCAAGTGTGGCCCTTTGACTGAATCCAAACTTCACAGAACAAATCCCCTCAGTAAAAAGATCCTTTTAATAAATAAGTAAATAAAAATTAAAATAAATAACTAATCCTTTTATTAATAGCATTTGTTCTGTGAAGTTTGGATTCAGTCAAAGGACCATACTTGAGGGCCTAGAGGGCCACATGTGGCCTCAAGGCTATAGGTTCCCCACTCCTGATTTAAATCCATGTCCATAGGCTCCAAACATAGAACTCTTTCTAGTAAGTCAGGCTAATTGACTATTCTAAGTTTTTCCATTTTCCTAGACTTAGGTAAAATACTAGGTTTCACCACCACCACCACTACCACCATCACCAGTGAGTCAATATTCTAAAAAATGTTAATTTTGTGTAATATTTTTCTTTGAAAGAGGTCTCATTTGAGAACTATGGCCTATATTTAAACCCATTCAAGGAAAAAAGGAAGGAAAGATGGAAATACATATTTATTAAGTACCCACTATGTGCTAGGAATTACGCTAAGCTCTTTACAAACATTAACTCATTTGATTCTCACACCCACCCTGGAGGTTGGTGCTGTTATTATTCCCATTTTACAGTTGAGGAAACTGAGGCAGACAGAGGTTGATTTTTTCCAGGTTACACAGCTCTGCACTGTCTGAGGCTGGATTTGAACTTAGGTCTTCCCTACTCCTGGCACAACACTTAGTCCACTGTGCCACTCAGTTGCCTCCAGAAGCATATAGTTGTCTGTTTTAATGATTTTAGTGTTTAAATATAATTTTCATTCACTATGAGGCATGAGGACAGTTTTATCTATTCAAATCCATTTAAATCAGTGGTTTCAACCTGTGGGTCGCAACCCTTTCACAGGGGTCGCCTAAGACCATCGGAAAACACATATTTTCAATGGTCTTAGGAAGCAAGACCCCGCTCCTCTATCTGTCTCCAGGCAGGTCTACATGTCTACCCACATGTAAATACACCCACATATGAGTATTAAAGGGTCTCAGCATTAGGAAGGTTGAGAACCGCTGATTTAAATGAACATACTTTGATTACTGTTCTTTGAATAGGGTACTGCAGTTTTTTTTTCTTTAGCCCTTATAGAAAGAAAAAAATCTTTTAAAAATAGTCATAGTTGACATTGGGGATTTAAAAACACTCAAATATATTATCATATTTGAGCTTCATAATAATTTTGTGTGAGGTAGCTGTTATACCCATTTTATAGATAAGGTAACTGAGACTCAGATGAATTAAATGACTTTCTGAGATTCACCCCATAAGTGTCTGAGACAGGATCTGAAACCCAGGTCTTTCTGCCTCCAAACATAATATTGTATGCACTGTATATCACATGGTCTCTCTTGTACAAGCAGGAAAATGATGATATCATTGTTTTCAATGCAACAATAAAAGCTGCCCTAGCAATTTTACTTCTCTTTTCTTAATTACAGGTTACTTGAAATTGATATATCCAGCAACAAGTTGTCACATCTTCCTCCTGGATTTTTACACCTCTCCAAACTTCAAAAGCTGACAGCTACAAAAAATTACTTAGAAAAATTATTTGAAGAAGAAAATGGTATGTTGATCTTTGGTAATCTGATGAACTTGTTTTTCCTTTTGAAAAAGTTTGCATCAAGTGGCAAAGATAGTCAACAAGCACTGTTAGAGCTTGGCATGTGTCAGGGACTGTGCTAAATGCTGGTGACATCGATAAGGGCAAAAACATCCCAGTTCTCAAAGAGCTCACATTCTAGTGGGGGAGGCATCAGGCAAACAACTATGTACATGTAAGATAGAAATATAGTGAATGGAAAGCAAAATGAAAGGCAGGGTATTAGAAAGGCCTTGTGCAGAAGGTAGGAGCAGAGCTGATTCTTGAAGGAGGCCAAGGAAGTAAGCGTGATAGACAGACAGTGAGAAGTCATGGTCAGAAGATGTGTTTGAGGAACAGCAAGAAAACCAGTGTAGGTGGATTGTAGAATATTTAGAGAAGACCAAGGTATAGGAATACAGGGAATATAGGACACGACCAGGTCCTAAAGGGCCCTAAATGACAAACAGTATTTTATGTTTGATCTTGGAGGTAAGTAGGGAGCCATTAGAGTTTGTTGAATAGGAAGATGACATGGTCAAAATACTGTGCCTTAGGAAGATCACTTTGGTAACTAAGTGGAGAATGGGAGATGAGTTAGCTAAAAGATGGCTGCAATAGGGAGCTAAGGAAGGTCTGTTCCAAGGTAGTGGCTATGTGAATGGAGAATAGGGGACACATATGTTGTAAAGGCAAAAACAAGAAGAGCAGATGACAGACAGATTGAATCTGTGAGGTGAATTGGGGTTGAAGAGTAGAGGATGATGCTGAGTTTGTGAGCAGGGTAAAATGGTGGTAGCTTCAACAGTGTTAGGAAAGTTGGGAAGAGGGGGTGATTTGTGGGGAAATATAAGTTCTGTTTTGGACCTGATGAGTTTGAGATGCCCATGGGACATCTAATTCAAGATACCAAAAGGTAGTTGGTGATACAGGACTGGAACTCAGGAAAAAGAGAAGGGCTGGATAGATGCATCTAGCAGTCATCTGCATAGAGATGATAGTTGATTTCATGAGAATTAATATGATCAAACTAGATAGTATAGAGAGGGAGAAGAGGGCCCAGGACAGAAAGATTTCCTCTTTTCTTTCTTTCAGCAACTAATTGGATTGGATTAAGGAAGCTACAGGAGCTTGACCTGTCTGACAATAAATTGACAGAGCTACCTGCAGTATTCCTTCACTCATTCAAATCACTAAATTGCCTCAATGTCTCCAGAAATAAGCTGAAGGTTTTTCCTGATCCTTGGGCCTGCCCCTTGGTAAGTATAGAATCTGAAGCTAAAATAAATATTTATGATAATTGCAGCTTAATAAGAAATTAGTTTACATCCAAGAGAAATGTTGGAAATTTCTTAGTGTTGGAAACAGGGAGGTAGAAAGAGATACACAAAGATCTAGGGAGAAAAATCAATCAATACGTATTTATTAAGTGCCTACTGTATGCCAGACCATGGACAAGTGCCAGGGATACAAAGACAAAAAGGAAGGAAGGAAGGAAGGAAGGAAGGAAGGAAGAAAGAAAGAAAGAAAGAAAGAAAGAAAGAAAGAAAGAAAGGAAGGAAGGAAGGAAGGAAGGAAGGAAGGAAGGAAGGAGGAAAGAAAGAAAAATATCTACTCTCAAGGAGCTTAATTTCTGTCATTTGTTCTATGTAGAATAAATACAAAGCAGTAAGGGGGGAGAATACTTAACAGTTGGGGGAATCAGGAAAACCATGTAGAAGGTGGTTCCTAAGCGGAGTCTTAAAGGAAGTTAGGAATTCAGATATAAACTGATGAAGGCTTCTTTATGCAGTGAGCACTCAATAAAGAGAATAAGAAATGGGGAAAAACTCAAGTTTCTGACCTTTTAACTAAGTACTGGTTTGTACTTATGAAGATCCTTAATTTTATTAGTATAAATATGAAAAATGAAAATTCTAACACTTTGAAACTACCTTGTACAGCAGTATTCTGTCTCAGAGAGCTAGTTAATATCTTTCTGTCTCTCCTTGAATGTTTAGAAATGTTGTAAAGCTGCCAAAAATTTACTTGAGTATCTGCCAGACAAAATTGCTGTTTTTTGGAAAAATCACCTTAAAGAAGTGGATTTTTCAGAAAATGCACTCAAAGATGTTTCTGTGGGACTCTTCCAGCTTGATGTAAGTCTAAAAGCACTTAGTTTCTAATCTCCCGTTTTTACAACAACATACTCAGAATTGAAGCAAAGAATGCCTCTTGACAGTTTCTTACTTTTTCGTGTCTATAGCTGTATCAAATAATTTTAGAAGGAGGAGTTTCTTTACTTTTTCTGGCTGGAAAGTATATTACTAGATAGTTTTACAGTCATAGGAGATGTACCAGAAGAGTAAATGCTTCCCTTTCCGACCAAGGAAAAGGAATTATTTCCTTTTTAGTGTAGAGGCAGCGTGGGCTGGTAGAGGAGCTCTATGTTGGGAGACAAAGGACCTACCTCTGCTACTTGTGTAAGTCACTTGGGCAAACCGGTTTCCTCACCAGTAAAATGATGGGGTTGAACTAGACCTATGCCTCAATTCTCTGCCTTCTCCAGGCAATATTTCTATCACCATCAAAGTGATCTTCCTAAAGCACAGCTCTAACTATGGCACTCTCCTGCTGGGTAACCTCCACAGCTCGCTGTTACCTCTAGGACCAAATACAGACTGCTTTATTTGACATTTAAGTCCCTTCACAGTCTGGCCCTAGTGGAGAATCCAAAGAGTGGAGATATTAACTGCATCTCTGCAGTTCAGACCGTTTCAGTTTCTCTGGCCACCAATGTGTTCTTCTCTGATCACCAGATGGCATGCCCAGGGCACACTGTTCTCTCAGGCTAGGAGAAGGACATGCAGCACCTGGTCATTGCCCATGTTTTAATTTTTGCCCTAGTGGAGAATCCAACCAAACTGGTCTTCTTTCTGTTCCTCATAGACAACAAGCATTCCATCTCCAACTCTGCTCTCCATCCCTTGGCACAAACCATCTCCCACACATAGAATACCTTCTGTCCTTACAACTGCTGGTTATCATTCCTGATTTATTTCTAAGCTCAGTTCAAATGTTATCTCGTACATGAAACTTTTCCTGGTACCCTTCACTTGCCAGTATCTTCCCCTACAAATGACTCTCTCTCCCTCTCCCCCTCTCCCTCTCCCTTTCTCCTTCTACCTCTCCCTTTCCCTCTCCCTCTCTCCCTCTCTCCCTCTCCCTCTCCTTTTCTCTCTCCCTCCCTCCCCCTCCCTCCCCCTTCCTCTCTCTCCATCCATCCGTATCTCTTTTTATCATCTATCTACATGCATATGTACATGTAAGTGTACATATATGCACGTACACAAATGCGTGTGTGCATACACATATTCATTCTAAAATGTGTATATGTGTGTGCTGGGATTATATATGTGTAATTATATATCATATTTACCACATATGATGCATCATATTATATATACATATATGTATAAAATGTATTTACGCATAAATTTAAGTGTTTTATGTTTTCATATTTATAACATATTTATGTATAAATATACATATTTATAGATAAAATCATATCACATGTATAGGTATAATATGAACATATGCACACATAGATGCGTATGTATATAAAAATAAATAAAACTTAGATGTGTACATATTGTCATCATCTTCTCTCTTCCCCCATCTCCCCATCCATGTTATGTAAATCCCTTAAAGTCAGGGGCTGTTTCCTTATCTTTTTATCCCTGGCATTTAAATGTAGTGCTTGGAACATGGAATGCACTTAATGCTTGTTGATGGAGCAGTTCTAGAGTTCGTGTCTGAGGTCCTAGTGTTAATAAATTAGTTAACAGAGTTTTTAAAAAGCATAGAGTAAAAGAATAAAGCTAAAGAAAGGAAACACAGATGTCAGTCCTGGCACTAGCCTCAATATTAAGGAAGTCAGCTGCCCGCATGGTGTAATTTGGGGCTGCTAAGAAGGTTTAGCTCCCCTGCACATACACGCCTGCCCCTGTCTCATGATGCTCCATTTCCTTTGCTAAATGTTTTTCTTTCTTCATCTACTCTCTAACATTCTTCAGAATTTAGCTCTCAGTCTTCAGTCTTTGGTTCTGTTCTTGATATACTTTGTCCCTTAGAAAGCATATCCAGGTCCTGTGAATAATTCAGTCTTCATTTGCATCTCTGCAGTTCAGACCATTTCAGTTTCTCTGGCCACCATTGTGTTTGGAGAGGCTGTTGTGTTCTTCTCTGATCACCAGATGGCATGCCTAGAGCACACTGTTCTCCCAGGCTAGGAGAAGGACATGCAGCACCTGGTTATTGCCCATGTTTTAATTTTTGCCCTAGTGGAGAAGAATGGCTCACAGCTCTATGACCGTGGATTGCTGAAACCTGGAGATGTGAAAGTATATAGTGTACTTATCCTTTTTTTAACCCTAGTGTCAAATTTTGTTGTTTCCTCTTTGAGAATGTATTTCATTTCTTAGCTTGTTCTTTCTGTCCTGTATTTTCTATACATTTTGTTGGGATTAGGGGTAAAACAATAATAACGAACAACAACAATAATAATCAATTAAAATCATGATAACTTATGTTTATATAGCCCTTTGCAGTCTCAAAGCAGTTTCCATAAATTAGCTCATTTAATCCTCACAGCCACCCAGTAAGATAGTACAGTTCTGATTTTGTTTGTTTTGTTACATTTTGCAGATGTAGAAACTGAAGCTGAGACTAGTAAGGTTGTGACTTAACCAAGGTCACACAGCTAAAAAGTAGTGGAGCTTTGGTTCCATGAAAGGAAAAATGACTGGATTTGGAATAAGAAAACTTGGATTTTAGAATCTCAGCTTGGGTCTTTTCTAGATATGTTCCCCACTGTTTGGGGGAAGTCAAGTCACTTCCCTAAAGGTTCAGTTTCTTCATCTGTAAGATGAGGAGGTTGAATTAAATGGCCTCCACAGGCTCCGAGAAAAACCCTGTAATTCAGTATTTTTCTTATTCAGACACAAGTATTCTGACTCTATTATACTTTTTTTTGTCTTTTGGGAGGGAGGAAGGCATGGCAGTTGGGGTTAAGTGAGGTCAGATTTGAATTCAGGTCCTCCTGACTCCATGGTCAATGCTCTATTCACTATGCCACCTAGCCACCCCCTGACTCTACTATTCTAACCATCGTACCATGCTGTCTCAGTGTTTATACTGTAGTATCACTTGATCAAAATATTAATTTCATTTTCTTGAAGGGAAAATCTTAGGCAGGTGTGTGTGTGTGTGTGTGTGTGTGTGTGTGTACTGGGGGGCAGTGTTATTTTTGTTTTTTAAGAAGGATCACTAAATTCAGATTTTAAGATTTCTTTATTTTGGTAATTGGCCTTAAACATGCATGACTTAACTATTCTCGTGGAAGTCAGTGACATCTAAAATAGTACACCAGGACTGAAGCCTAAAGTGGCTTTTATTTTATATCCTGAAAGAAAAAAAATCACATTTGTTGAAATATGACCCTGTACAGCATAGATTCCTAAAATTGACCTTAGAAATAATTTTATGACAGTGAACAGCATTTATCTGTAACAGCTGTTAAAAACAAAATATGAAAGAGATACGGGTTAGGTAGCCGAGTGACAAAAGGTACCCCTTTGCCTTGGCTGGCCTCTGCCTTTGGAATGTTGGAGTTACTGGCTAGGACCAGCCAGCCACACACACTTTTTTTCCTCCCTAGTCACTGGCCCTGACTCTACCCCTTCAGAATTAAAAATTCTCTGCCCATAGGAGGTGGGGGAGGAGTGAGTGAGGCCACGTAGTCTAACAGCCTAGCCCTGTCCCAAAGAGCAAAAATGCCACTAGCTTTTTTTAGCCCTGGGGGCAGAAAGAAAACCAAGGTCCAATATAGTTTTGCCTTTTTTTTTTCCCAACACTCTGCTATTTGTAGTTTCCCATTTCAACTGTTGCTCTTCCATCATGGACATGAGCCTAAGATGTCAGTAGGCACTTTTGTAATATTGGAGGGATAGCCAGTAGCACTCCAAGGTGGGTCACTTTGATCCTTTAAATCCTACGATCTTATGACCTGGGTAGAAATGTAGAGTGGTGTAGTAAGAACAGATTGAACTTGGAATTAAGGGACTTGAGTTTAGAAAGGAATTTCAGAATGGGATCCGAACATATAAATATACCTGTCTCTACACATGCACGCATACACATATATTTTCGACTAACCAACTTCCTTGACTCATATGTCATTAATTTCTTAGTTCAAGTTGTTTCTCCTATTTTTGTATATGTGTTTGATGGCCTCTTACCTTTCTCTTTCAGACTTTGGTGTCCTTGAAATTACTAGGGAACCAGCTAATCACCCTTCCCTCTCAAGATAAATGGACCTGCAAGCAACTTAAATACCTGGATCTTTCTAAAAATCAGCTTGGAAAGTAAGCAGCTGTGTTATGGTCAACTTTCAATACAGGGTGTTCCTTCCAAGTCTTGGCGCAGTTTTTAGCTACGATAGCTTAAGTTTTGAGAATGCTCAAGTTGGTCACATAAGCTCTTTCCCCCTACTACATCAGGAGCATTATTCCTAAATTTAACTACAATGAAGACCAACAAAATAGAGCACCATTCTTTTCATGCTGCTTTGTCTGACCCTTCTGATTATTTATTTCTAATTTCAACCTGAATGGTGACTCAGCTTTACATCTTATCATTTAAGTCACAAACTAGAGAGCAGAGAGAATAGAAAAAACAAAATCTAAAACCTTTCTAATAAAATGTAGTGGTATTAATAAGATGCAGCAAATATGGCCTTCTGGAAATAAAAAGTATCATTTAATTTACAGGGCACCACTCTTCTAGCCTCTGGGCATAGTCTATACCTAATTAGATAATGGATTTCTCAAAAGGCTAGCCATAGTAAACAGTCTAAAAATATAACTTCTGTCTGTGTAGATGTCATTTGATGCATGTCCAGACTGTGCTGGGCCAAGGAAATGTTGCTTGTGCATCATCTGGGGAAAAAAAAAATAGAGAACAGAAACTAAAGCAAAGAGCATCTTTTAAAAAAGTCAAAATAACCTATTGAATATAAATTTCAGCAACTATTCAAAATGTATGTCGCAATTTCCCCTTGAAACAGTAATGTTGATAAATATCAAACAAAGGTGCCCCTGCCTATAGCATCGCTTCCAAGAGACTAAATGAATTTTTGGTTTTGTTTTGTTTTGTGGTCAGATATTTTTGCATTGTATAAAAATACCACCTGTAGAGATGTAAACCAAGCTGGTCATATCTCCATCATGTCTTCTTCACTTACCTCTCCCCCACAGAAATGAAGATGGACTTAAAACAAAGCGCATTTCCTTCTTCAATACCAAGAGCAGACAACGTTCGTGTACAGAGACAGGTACATTTGCATGTTCAGTTCCCATCCTGAAATAGAAACTAGAACAGCATGTTGGGTAGGCTTGCCAGACACTGTATACGTGGAATTTTCCCATGTAGTGGGGTTTATTGTCCACAGTGCCTGAGAATGCCATTAACATGTAGTGTTATATTGGAATGACACCTCCTGACATAGGCTGTCTTTTACTCGTGTACCCCATGATTCCTGATGTAGCACTTTTCAACAAACAGTCCACAGTGGTAGCAGTGTCAGATAAGTCCCCACTGCATTGTCCCCAGTACTTCCTTCTTTGTGACAGTGCAACCCAGTGTCATCACCATGATCTCCCAAAGTAGATGTTGCCAGACCCACATAATGTAAACCTAGCAGATTGTGTTCGTTAAACTCTGTTTGAGAAGGAAATATAGATTTTTCTTAAAATCTATCAGACCTACTTGTACATTTTCCAGTAGTTTTCCACAGTGGTTAATTAAGAAAGATAGATGACTGAAACAAATTGCTAGAAAATTTTGGGGGACCAATGGAATCTGCTTCTGCCCTTAAACTCACCAACATTCCATTTTGTTCTAAAAGCTGAAGCGCTTCTAAGTGAGTTGATTTCAAAAGTGTATCCTTTGGTAGGTAGTTCTGTGACAACTAGCCAATAATTAAGTCCTCTCAAAGGCAATACAATTTTCTGGCTAGACTTGAAAAATCTGTTTTGCTTAGCTTTCAATAGCTTATAGTGGAGATGGTGTGGATTAGCGTAAATAGAATTCCACAGAGACCAAAGAGCATTTAGAGGGAATTAGACTAGATCAAAGGTTCTTAACCTGGGGTCTGTGAAGTTTTTCAAAATATCTTTTTTGTTTGTTTGGGGTTTTTTAATTTTTGGAGGGGGGGATGGCAGGGCAATTGGGGTTAAATGACTTGCCCAAGGTCACACAGCTAGTAAGTGGTAAGTGTCTGAACCCGGATTTGAACTCAGATCCTCTTGACTCCAGGGCCAGTGCTCTATTCACTGTGCCACCTAGCCACCCCTAAATATCTTGAAAAATATTTTGATAATTATTTCAATATAACTGGTTTTCTTTCTAGTCTTGTGTATTTTCTTTTATTCACCTAAAAACATTATACAGAGAAGGGGTCAGTAGTCTTCATTAGACATCCAGAAGGGTCCATGATACAAAAAAAAGATGATGAACCCTGGCTATAACTGATCTATAAGGTCAGCTCTAAATTTCTCTGACCTCAACTATCTTCCTGTTTAGAGGTCATTTCACCTTCCTTGGTTATTTTTTAAGGAGCTTACTAGGGTATATATAAAACTCAAAGTTGTGTATGGACTAAAATAGAATATAATATGATTTGGCAAGTTGTTTCATTTCTCTGTGGTAGTTTTAGCCTTGATTTGATTTGTAACTATACACCTCAGTTTATAAAACTGATAGATTTTTGTAAAGTTTTCTGTAAGTCTAATTTTTGTAAATTACATTCTGTTTCAAATACAGGAAGAACCTTTGCCTTTTAAAAGCTTGCCTTGGTACATCACTTTTCTAAATGAAGAATAATTTTATGAAGCAAATAATTATCCACAAGTGTATCTGTTCTTTTTTTCCAAAGTAGGTGACACTTGTAATAAGTTATTAGCTGAAGAGTTCTTGGTACAGCTCTCCTAAGGAGCATGGAGTCCCACAGTGGGAGGGGAAAAGGAGGGCTAATAGAATGTTATTAATATTTCCTTCACAGTATTTTAAAGCCTTGCCAGGTGAAGGTAATATCCTGTTTGGACTAAATTAAAGTTCTACTCCCCAGTTCAGAGGGTAATCAGCTAAACCCCAGTAACTATGTAGATTGATAGAAAAGAACAGAACAATTCCTTAGGTGTCTTCCATCTGCCTTAAGCAGGGCAGCTGCAAACCTGACTGTGAGATAGGTGGTATTTTTCCAGAAATCCAAAAATCCATGACAGTCACACCTGAGAGAAAATGTAGAGAAGTTCCAGAAATCTTTATGGAAAAGCTCATCATGTGATAATTTTGTAGTTCTGTGATGCATGAAAGACATACAAGTAAAACACGTGGTGTTTGGTTGTCTTTTTTTGAATGGACCATTTCTATTTCCCTTTAACATTTTAGGGAATAATTACTGTATTTGATTAAGTTTATATTTAAACCTATAATATTCATTGATATTCATAATCATTGTCTAAAACTAGTTTGAATCTCAGAGACCACCTGGCCCAGTCCCCTCACTTTACAGTTGAGGAAACTGAGTCGTGGAGAGATTAAGTGCCTTTTCTGAATTCATAAAGGTTATAAGCATTAAAGCTGAGTTCTGAACCCAGTGCCTTTGATCCTGGAGCCAGTGCTTTTCACACTATACTATTCATTATCAGATGATGGTGGAAGGGTGCTTACCATTTGTAAAGTTCAGGAATATTTTATGGTGAGGTATTTGGGATGTTTTGAAGTCAAATCATAAAATAGAAGCATCATATCTATTCATGGGAGAAAGCTGGGGTTCTTACCTTCTATTGAGTGATAGATCCCTTTGGCAGTCTATGGACTACCTTTGAACTCTTTCTCAGAAAAAATGTTTTTAAATGTAAGAAATAAGATACATAGGATTGGGGGCAGTTAAGTGGTGTAGTGAATGGAGCACTAGTCCCGGAGTCAGGAGTACCCGAGTTCAAATCCGGCCTCAGATGCTTAACACTTACTAGCTCTGTGACCTTGGGCAAGCCACTTAACCCCAATTGCCCTGCCTTTCCCCCTCCAAAAAGACCCCCCCCCCAAGAAAGATACGTAGGATTACAAAGGAATTTGGAGAGCAATATTGCAATACAGTTATTAAAAAAAAAGAAAGATGTTCACAGAACCCAGATTAAGACCCTGTAGTATAGAGGATTTGGCCGCCACAGACTTGAAGTCACAAAACCTAAGTTTCCAGATATGCCACTATCTTTGTGACAATTGCAAATCACTTACCTTTTTGGTATTTCAGTTTTCACATCTGTAAAATGATGGGTTTAAACCTGATGAACTCAGAGGCCTCTTCTGGCTCTGATACTATGATCCTGAAAGTGTCTAGCATAGTACTATTATTGTTCATCCTTCGTTTCCAAAGAGGACCAACGACATCATGAGTGATGTCTTGACTTGTATGTGAATTGGATTTAAGTGAGGCAGAGTTGTCCTTCCTGCATCATCAAAGGTCAGTGGCAAGACAAAAGTCAAGATGACTGGAGATGGCCTGGCATGCAGTGAATGACCTTGGCATCTTTGATATCTGACCAAACTCTGAGCATTCCAGAGCACCCACTTCAGCCTCCTTCAGGAGCATTGAAACAAATTATTCTCATCCCCCATTCTTCTGGGGGAAGACTTCATGTGCTTGTGGTAGACATCCCCCAACTCATTCATGGGTTTGAGGTCTGTCAGTTACCCTCAACCTAGTTTAGCCTGTCTGCTGAGATGGGTTTACTGGGGTGTGGCAGCTATACAGACTACAGATTCTTGGAGCCACAAGTGAGAGTTGAATGAGAAGTGGATACAAAAGGCTCTCAGCAAGCCTTTACACCACAAGTGCTAATCTTTCCTGAACACCCCGTACATATTGGAGAGGGTAAACAGATAGACTTTTCTCATTGGTGCCATTGATTGATTATAAGAAAGAAAAATACAATATATTTGGTCTTACTCATCCATTGTTCATGTGTTAAACGTGGCCATTAGTTGATAATACAGAAATCTTTCAGCATGTGACAAGAATGAGGAGACAGGGTTGTAAATCAGTAATGAGATTTATGCTACCTTTACTCCTAAGAGCAGAATGCTAATAATTAGTGGAGCTTCCCCCAAAAGGTTGATCATGAGAAGCTGTACTGCCAAGGCAATATTCACAGCACCACACCAACAGCAGCTATGAATATACCCGCATGGTTCTGAATCACAAATATAACAGACTCTCCATAAGGAAGACATAAGCAAAACATTTGCCCTGACACCAGAAAGCCAAATCCCAACACTAGAAAACCCAAATCCATCAGAGCCACAAAGAAATCTGTACACAGTATCACTGCAGAGAGAAAAGCCTTCCCCCCTGCTGGGGCCTTCCCACAAATACTCACAAGCCTGTCTCTTTGCCTTTGTCCTCTCTCTCCCTCCATACTAACTGCTCTGACTCCCAGCTTCCTCTGGGTTCTGCTGCACCCTTCCTGCTCCACCTGTTCAGCAAATTCCTTCCACCACAGGCTCCATGGGAAAACATTCAGCCTATTAGGGGGCAAGCAAGGTCTTCAAATTGCCTTAGACTTATTAAGGGGCAAGGAAGATCTTCAAATTCCCATTACCATTACAGTAGCTCTCAAGGAGGAAGATAGGATCTCTTTGTGGATAAGTAAACCATATACAAATGAAATCAGTAAGAAGATTTGGGAAAATATGTAGAACAGGGGTGAGGATCCTTTTGACTGAACCCAAACTTCACAGAACAAATCCCCTTAATAAAAGGATTTGTTCCATAAAACTTGGACTCAGTCAAAAGATTGCAACCAAGGACCTAGAAGGCCATATGAGAACTGGAGGCCTTAGGTTGCCCACCCCTGATCTAGACAATAAACTGAGTCCAACTGGTACCTGTTTAAGGGAACAAAGGAAAAACATGGCCCAATTTCCTTGGAAGGATTCTTTAGAGAAGTGGTTCTCAATCTGTGGGTTGTGACACCATTGGGGGTCGAATGGGGTTACCTAAGACCGTTGAAAAACACATATTTTCCATGGTCTTAGGAACCGAGACACCCATCCTCTATCTGTCTCCAAGCGGGCCTGCCCACATGCAGATACACCCACATATGAGTATTAAAGGAATTAGGAAGGTTGAGAACCACTGCTTTAGAGGATATGTAGACAGCTAATTTGAGTTTACAACTAATTTGAGGCAACTAGGAGGCCCCTGGATTTAAATAATTTTTTTAAAATTGTTATTAAGTGACAGTATGATCAAGTGAATAGAGCGTTGACTTTTGGGGTCAAGAAGATCTGGGGGTCATCTTACCTCAGATGTGTACTAACTGTGTGACCATGAACTAATAATTTAACCTCTCAGTGTCCTCCAGTCAGTTCTCTAAAACTATGAATGACTGATGAATTGCTGACTCAGTTGAAGGAGTTTTCTCACGAAAGGTTCCCTATAACCATGAAATCACAGAACCGGATAAATTTTTTTTACTATGTGTAGGAAAATTTAGACTTACCAATTGTGGGAAAAAGAAGACTGCTGCCTAGAAAAGCTACTGCTTTCAGGTAGTTGTCCTCCCATACTATTTATCCCTGGATAAGGAATGATTTACCAAAGATAACTTGTGTGCAGATGGGTAATAAAATGCAGGGTAATTTTATGCACACACAAGTGGTCATATTTGTGCAGCGGGCTCGTCCAAAAATAATTTTGGATAGCTGTTTTTACAGTAAAATTCAAGCCAGCAGAGTCATAAATAACTTATGAATAAATAATTACAGTTCATAAATACCTTGAGCTGTGTTCTACACAACAGACATTTTTCCATGTTGGGGTAGAAAATGTATGATGACTGTAAGCTGATGTTTGCCATAGCAGCTTCTGACTACATCAGTTGGTTGTTGAGATTTATTCTTTCAATACATATTCAATAGGCATTCAACACTACAATGAAACTTTGGAATTGGAACATTAGGTGGGGAAATGTTAGAGTGTACTGACTTTCTTGAAAGAAAAATCTAAAGGTTCTTTTCTCTAGAAAAAGTAAATTAATGCAGCCGACTAAGGCGTTTCAACCCCTTTCATCTGTTGTTAAAAGCACTTACTGAGCATTTCCTCATGGAACAAGAATCTTGAGCAAAATCACCTTTAAAGGTAGCATTCTTCACTTTTGTAGTAGGAGCTCCTGAGAAGAGTTTTATTCCAAATGCAGCTTAACCTGAATTTCAAAGGAGTGAGTGAATTTTTGGTATTCCTTTACCTTCTCTCACAAAACATTCTCTGAGGCGAAGGTGCCACATTACCACTGAAAGCAAAGTGTCTCTAAGGAGAAAAAGAGAATTGTTTCAACTTTTTAAAAAAGAAAATGCTAGCTTATCTTTAAGGGCTATGCTGAGAGGGCCACAGGTAAGGGAGTTACACAGGAGTCTGTTTATCATGGGCTTATTGAGCTGAAAAGAATCTCAAGGAGTCCTTATTTTTTTTCTGCCTTGGAAGAATAAAGGCAGATTCAGAAATTCTGCTGAAATTCAAGCCTGTTATTCTCATAAATCTGGGTTTAAGGACTGAGGACTGAGAGCTTTGAGATGCCCTACACGCCCCCCACCCCACCCCAATAATGCTAGTTAAATGACCACAGGACATTTTATTTTATGGTGGCCACACAATGATTCCAGTTGATGATGTGATATTCAGCATTGGGGATCCTAGTGTGGAAATCTCCTTCACTAAATATATACAGCCCATTGGTGACTTAGCAGATAAGCCTCAGGGAGTCATGTGATATACAAAGATACTAAGACTTTCATAGTTCATTACTATTTACTAATTACTAATTATTACTAGAAAATGGCAGCAGTGGCATTTGAACTGAGTACTTCTTGACTTTAAACTTAACATTTTATTCACTATGTCATAGTGCCTTATAATTGATGGCATTAAAATGAATAATAATTATAACCATAATTAAGTACTCATTTTTAACCCCTGACCTATAAGGAATTCTTGCTAAGGAAACTTCTACCAACGTGCATCATCACCTGTTCTGCAATTTAGATTCTCGGAGTTGCCTACAACACAGAGATGAAGTGATTTACCCAGGGTCACATAACTACTGAGTGTCAGAGGCTAGACTTGAACCTAAGGCTTCCAGACACTGAGACCAGTTCTCTGCCTCCTGAGACATGAGCTGGCTTTTTCCTATGATGTCATCATGGGGTAAAGTTTTGACACAATGTTATTTTAATTTTAATTTAGTCATCTCTACCATTATCTTTTAGGTTCTGGGCTGGAATTTCCAGCCTTTCTTAGCGAATCCTTAGAAGTCCTGTGCCTGAATGACAATCAGCTTGATGTTGTCCCGCAGTCTCTCTGCCTCCTGAAAGGCTTATCAGAACTCTATTTAGGAAAGTAAGTACAAATTGGGGAAAGCTGTTGTGATGCCTACCCCATGACTTGCACATCCAGTGGTACTGCCTGAATCAGTAAACCTCCCTTGCCTTGTGGTGTCTTGTGATGGTATAGATAAAAAATAAAAGCAGTTCTGTCACCTGAAGTAATCATGAGTTTTTAAAAATTCAGTTGGATTGTTTGAAATGGTTTTTGTTTTTTGGAAAAGATATCATTTTGTAAATTTTAGCCTTTTCTCCTCTATCTGAAGGTTTTATGAGGATTATTAGACATTATATGGGAGTTTGTAAAGTTCTTCACAGTTCAAAATATATTTGGCACTTTAAATTTACTACGTCTATATTTGGAGTGCAAAGAATTTTGCAGATTTTCTTTTGACTAATAATAGTCCTCAATACTTCCTTCAAACAGGAGAGAAAAGGCTAAAATTGACAACCACCCTGTTATCCTTACCTCCTCAAAGCAAAAAAAAGGTGCCAACATAATTTGTGTGATTAATAAAAATACAAAATTTGTCCACCATTCATGATCTTCCAATAGCACATTTCTGTAATCTTCCATAGTAGTAAAATAAGAGAAAAATGAAACTTAGAGGAACACAGTTCTGAGACCCAAGGTTCCTAGAAGAAAAAATTTCCATCTCTCTCACTGATTTTTTCCAAAGGAAAATACTTTAAAATAAGCAATGGAACACTAGAAAAATAGAACAAAGATTCAGTGCTTATCATGGAAACTGGAAACTTTAAATGGCAATGAATAAGACATGGTCTTTAACCGATGGTTATCCCAGCATTGGTTATTGTGTGTATGTGCGTGTGTGCGTGCGTGCATGCGTGTGTGCGTGTGTGTGTTTTCAGTAATCCAGGTCTCCGAGAACTTCCTCCAGAACTTGGTCAGTTGGCTAATCTTTGGCAGCTAGATATAGAAGAACTGAATATCAGTAACATTCCTGCAGAGATCCAGAAAGAAGGTAGGCCATCAATTCATCTCCTGCCCATGTTTTGTTGAGATGACCTTGGACAAGATGATTCCCCAATTTACAATGAGCATAAAGCGATTGTATAACAGATATCCAGTATACTTAGTATTCCATGGGAGCTCTGAACACATCAGTAGGAGTGCTTCTCCAATTAGGGTCCCGTCCATTGCTATGCCTGTTCATTCTGGGCCCCTTTTGTCTATATTCTCCCTTGAGTACACTAACAGGGGTCCACTTGTCACTCATGGGATACCTTCCTCACTTTCAGGTATTCAGTAGTTGATGACAAACTCTACTTAAGTTATTTATATAAATCATTAAAAAGTAAAGTGACATAAGAATTTTTCTTCTGGTTTTAAACTAATATAATTTTGACCATAAACACAAATTCTATTAATCATATTTGAGAAAACAATTGTTCTTTGTGTTTATGACTCGTTGAAGACTTTCACTCATGCAGCTCATCAGTGTTGTTTCTTCTCTCTTACTCAAACCTAATGCCTTTTCTCAATGGGTATCATTTCCCTGTTTGAATTTGGTGAAAATTTTCCTTTTTTCTTTTTTCCCCCTACTCTACTGTAGAATTTGAAAATACTATTTGGATACTTGTGAGGATGTTTATTTGTTAACCATCTGTTACATTGATTTTCCCTGTTCTTATGATTTTTTTTGTATAGGGCCCAAAACTATATTAGCTTACTTGAGGGCTCAACTTCGGAAAGCAGAAAAATGCAAGCTAATGAAAATGATTATCGTGGGTCCTCCACGACAGGGCAAGTCAACTCTGTTAGAGATTTTACAGACTGGGAAACCTCCACAGGTGATGCACAGTGATGCCACTATCAGGACCACTAAATGGGAGCTACAGAAACCACCTGGATTGAAAGCCAAGGTCAATAATGGTTAAAGTTAAACGTTCCTTTGGGTGGGAGGGAATTTCTCAGTTACTTTTCTTCTCTAACACAGCAGGATTATCCTTAAACATTGGTCTAGACACTGACAGTATCTCTCCCATGACACTTATTCAATTGTGTGCTTTAATTCAAATGGAATTGTTCTCAGAGCAAATTAACTTTCTTAAAGTCCCTTCACTATTACTCACTATAAGTAAAGCTGAAATTTAGACAGTGAAATAGGCAAGTATCTGCCTGCATTATCATTTTTCAAGTTCTGTTTAAGCCTGACTAGGAGAATGTATGTTATTCTCTCTGCATTTTCAATGTAAAGAAGGTCAAAAGAGCTTTTCTTAATGCCAAAACTTTTATGTGTATTATATAGGTATATGCATATGCATATGTGTGTACATATGTGTGAATGTATACAAACATACATATGTGTGTGTTTGCCACTGTGAAGAGTAACAGTGTAAGAGAGTTAGATTTATCTTATAGAAGCTAATGGAAAAGTAATCGTAATAATGGTGACTGGCATTAATATAGTTAACTGTGTATCAGATATGCTCAGCTCTTTATAGTTATTATGTCACTTGAACCTCACAACTCTTGAAAGGTAGGTGCTGGGTTTTTTTTTTACCCATTTTACAATTAAAGAAACTGAGGCAAACAGGCTTAAAGTGATTTGCCTGTGGTCACACAGCTATTAAGTGCCTGAGGCTGGATTTGAACTCACATCTTCCTGACTCCAGGTCCGACCAGGACGATCCAGAAGTGAAAATAATTTCTTCATACATTGTCCTGGATATTGTCCCCCTTTTGTGCTCAGAGGGATCCCAAGGCACCGTATTGCAATTTTATCATGGAAAACCTTGAATGTCTTCATGTACACATCTTGCTGGAATTTTCCAATAGTCATCCTCCCCAGAACATTCTCCAATGAATCATTCAATGGCAGAAAGAAGCCTTCCTTTATGCCGAGTCCTTCACATAAAATTGCTTCACAGATTGAGGAAATCTAGTTCAAGCAATTAGGCATTTAAACTGGATTTAAATTCTGACAAGGACAAGGAGTCTAATCCTCACAAGAACAGAGTTCTATCATTGAGGGTCAAAACAGTCAAAACATTTTTCCCTTGCTAATTAACACTGAGCCTGCCCCCCAGAGTAGCCAAGACATAAGCCTTAGCTAATTAGTATCAGAAAAGGACTTTGCAGTTTTCTGATGAAAGGAAGTTGTTTTTTCCCTAATGTAACCACATTTTGGATTCAGTCATTAACAATTACTTAATGCCATTATTATTCCTTTAACTGTGATTAAGAATTATTGGTCTTGAGGGCCCATTACTGGGTTACTCTCATTTAGAGTTTTCCCTGCCCTTTTCTGTCACAAAAATGAAGCCTCCTCCCGTTTAATTAGAGGAAAAACCATGAATGCTTGAATAAACTGAACAGTTTGTTTCTTATAAAGCTGCGCTTGGCATCACATTGACCTTTGAAACATGGTGGCCTCTTAGTTGATTATATGAAGATAAGAGACTCAGGCTGTGTCTTTGAGAAGTAACAGTGAGGATTACAAGTGAGAATCTCTTTCTACAATCAGGTGCCAGACACATAAACTTGGCCCGGGAAGCTAAAACTGGAACTTCTCTATACAGTTCATTTTCGTGTGTGGAAACCCCAGTTGCCTAGTATTCTTCTAGGCCATCCAACATGCCAGCTTGTGTTTTACCCTCATTGTGTCAGCAAAGGTTTTAAGAATCCCCAGTAGGTGGTGTTCATTGGCCTACAAAGTTTGGAAACCAGAGTCTCCTCGAATCTTGCTTCCCTGTGAGCTTAAGCAACTCAGCGACAGAACGAATGCTCAAAAGTGATCTCAGCAATGGGATTTCCTCCAGCTGAATTTCTCAGAACCGTTTTCAGCTGAGAACTAGATTTAATAATCCTCTCCAATCTGCCATGGACCAAGATCAATATAAACTCCCACTGTCTCACTGAGGTTGCCAGTGTTGTTTGTACATAACAGAGACCCTACATCCTGTTGCTAGAATCTACTGCAAGCCCACCAGTAAAAATCTCATCTCTTTCATCACCAGGATGAGTGGCTGGGCCCTCTTCCCACCCACTGATTACTGATGTCTGAGAGAAACAAAGGGAACATTGAAGTCTTGGGTAATAAGTTCACCATGATCTCTTTGGGATTTACTGAAACAGTTTGTAAAAATGGCTTTTTGTTATTGTTGTTGTTCAAGTAGGTTGATTCTGTGGAGTTCAATGTTTGGGATATTGGTGGCCCAGCCAGCATGTCCACAGTCAATCAGTGTTTCTTCACAGACAAAGCCTTGTATGTGGTTGTTTGGAACTTAGCACTAGGGGAAGAGGCTGTCGCAAACCTTCAGTTCTGGTTACTGAATATTGAGGTAAGAAGCGACCACCACTTTCTTTCTTGGGAATCCAGAATATAAAATAGGACTATGTCTTTTCTCTTATACTGTGTCCATTCCCTTCAAAGACTATTTAGATTTGGGATGGCCTGAGTAGAAGACCTCAGAAATATAACAACTGAATCCTGATCTTTACACGCTTGTAGCTTTCGTGAATCCATTCAGTACATGAAGGGGAAGGAAATAAACATTTATCAAGTACCTACCATGTGCCAGTGTATTGACCATTTTACAAATATTACTTCATTTGATTCTCACACCAATCCTAAGAGGCAAATGCTATTATCATCCCCATTTTATAGTTGGGGGAACTGAGGCAAGCAGAAGTTAAGTGACTTGCCCAGGGTCACAGAACTAGTTAACTGTCTAAGGCTGAATTTGATTTCAGGTCTTCCTGACTTCTCAGCCCAACATTCTCTCCACTCTGCCACCTCACTAGACCCATCCAGGTGATGTAATCTAAGGCTATTATAATAGCAGACACTTATATGAGCTTTAAGGTTTGCAAGCAAACATATATTATCTCATGTAACCCTCACAGCAACCCTCTGCAGTAGATACTATATACATAGTATTGTCCCTTTTTTATAGAGAAGGAAATAAAGGCTCATAGGGATTAAGTGACTTTCCCGTGGTTACATAACTAGTAATTTATCAAGAGATAGGATTTGAACCCACTCTGTTCCTGACTCCACATGGAAGGATCTTGCCTCTCCAGTGCACTGCCTCTGAGTCTCTGCCTGTCTACACCATCTTGCCTGAGACTCATCATAAGTACTTCTTTGGGAAGGCCTCTGTTAATGTTCTATGTTCTGTTAGCTATCGCTTAGCATACCGCAAGAACCAAAAGAGATAAATTTTACTGAGACAATCAGAAAAGGTCTCAAATATGGAATGCAGGCTTTGGTGGAGCAGTATAAAGAGCTGGAGAGTAGTAAGGTCATGTAGTAAGCAATGAATGAGGAGCTCCCTCAAAATCCTAAAAACAAGACAGAATCAAAGACAGGTAGGGAATTATAGATGTAGAATATCAAGATACTTTCTACCCTGTGTACCTCTGTTGTAGTTGGCTGGACATTTATTCATGAGCATCACTTCTGCTCCTGAGCTTTTAAAAGAGAGATTTTAAACCAAAGAGGTCTTCACAATTGAGAATTTATAAACAAGTCACAAATCTTAAGAATTATTGGAACACCCAAGGAATTTAGTCCTTTGTTTTCTCTAAACTGTTCATTTACCATTTCCTAAGTTTTTTTGTTTTTCATTTGTTCTTTTGCAATTCGGTACAGAGAAGGTAACACATGTACTTGGTTTTTCACTCACAGGCAAAGGCCCCAAACTCAGTAGTACTAGTGGTAGGGACACACCTGGACTTAATTGAGACTAAATTTCGTGTTGAAAGGATTGCTACGTTGAGAGCATACGTTCTGGCACTTTGTCGTTCTCCATCAGGATCAAGAGCCACTGGTTTTCCAGATATCACCTTTAAACATTTACAGTGAGTGTCCCTTGTTTTGTTCAGTGTCCATTGCTCTTTTGTGTCCCTGGGTTTTAAGTGAAAGCAGGTACTGAGTGGCCATTTCCCAGATGTGAATCTGGTTAACCCATCCTTCCTCTTTCATATGAGGGTACTCTCCACCCAACAATTCACCTGGGCTCTATGTCCTTTGTGTCCTTGTCCAAAAACAATCTTCCCATAGAACCTTGTAGAGGAGGAATTCTTAGCCTTTTTTGTGTCATGGATCCCTTCAGTATCATGGTTTGGTTGTTTTGTTTGTTTGTTTCTAAGAAATAAAGTAAAGGACACCAAAGGTTAGTGAAAATAAGTACGTTTTTTCCCCATATAAGTTCATGGACCACCTAAAATCTACATACAGACCCCAGGTTAAGAACCTCTGTTCTCAAGGTCAGAGAATCTAGCTAGCTCAGAATCTCTGACCTTAGACACAGAGGGCCAGAGTTTGCCTAGCAATAAGATAAGAGGAGCTATGGGGACCCTCCTGCCTGAATTCCTCATCAAAGGAGCTATCACTGTTCAAGGCCCAGGGATGGCCAGGACAATGATACATATCTTGGAGCTTCCAGGAAACCCATTTCACTGAATGGAAATCCAGACGTTGCATTGTGAACAATCACCCTGTCTTGTTAGGAAATTTTTGTGAAGTAATTAACAAAAGGGACAAAAAGTCCCTTATCACTGCTGATACTTGAGGCTCATTCCAGCTGACCACTGATTAAAGCAGGTTTGACCCTAGGTTACTGATACAAATCAAACTCCTTAAAATTTCTCTTCCCACCAACCTCCCCCTCTCTTCTCTCACATTTTTTTTTTCCTAAGGGGGGAAAAGGATTTAGTGAGAATGTGTCTTTGTGGTAGGGAAGTTATACAGCCCCATTTCAGTGAATTTATTAAAACTGTATTATGCAGGAAAGGCAGCTGGGTGGGTATGCCTGATTTGGAGCAAGCAGGTTCTTCCTGAATGTCTGGGGTTACTTTTTTCTTTTCCCACATGGAAACATTTCTTGACTTGTAAAGGCTATAAGTTTTTCTTGGAGTCGAAGAGAACAAAAGTCCATTTCATCTAAACTCCTGAGTCACATGAGAAGAGTCAGAGAAACAGGATTAGTGCCTTTTTAAAAATCAAGTCACTCCCCCCTTTACCAAAAAAAAAAAAACCACACAACTAAAAATCAATTAAACATTAAGGTAAACAAAGGCCTATTGGCAAGCGGTCCCTTTTCTGCAAGCTTGGATTACTTTTACAATAATAATATCAGGAGGTGACAGCCTCCTTTTGGTGAGGAGGATGACTTGGGCCCCCTTCAGGAAATCCCAGGCCCCTGTCTCCTAGGATAAAATAGATTCTGTGTTGGCCAGAGAAGCATTGGCAGCTGCTTCCACCTCTCCCTAATGACAGATCCTTGCTTAGACTGTACCACATTCTTGGCACGGTCCCTGATTCCCTGCTGTAGATTTTCCTACTATGGAATTGAGTTCCATTTACTTGCAGTACACGTTGACTGGATAGAGAATATGGACTCTGGTTTTTGATGGGTCATCTCTCCCTACCCCCAAACTTCCATGTCCCTTTCTTTCTCCCCTCCCTTTTCCCCCTTCCCCCACCTTCTCTTCCCACATAGGGAAAAGTTCCCTCCAGGTCAAGTAATCCAGACTAACCAGTGCCTTGTTAAGGAATAAAGCAATGGAAATAATAATGCACTGAGGAGTTTAGTCTTCCGTATGAGTAAATGTTGCTCTTTTTTTTCCCTTTCTACTTGCAGTGAACTGTCTTGTAAAAGTCTGGAAGGCCATGAAGGGCTCCGCCAGCTGATTTTTCACGTTACATGTAACATGAAGGATACTGGGAGCACAATTGGCTCTCAGAAACTCGCAGGGAGATTGGTGTGTATTTTTCATCTCATGAAAAATATCTTGTCCTGCCTGGTTCCCATTTGTTTGGAGATTTGCAAATTTACATTTTCTTGGTTATAAAATATCGTGTAGCATGACACTTGGCTTAATCTTCCTTGGTCCCTTAAGGGATGGGAGAGGCAAAAAAGGAAAGTATGTTTTAGCTCAAAGTTTACTGGCCAAATAGAGCTTCCATAAAGTCATAGAGGTTAGAACCAGGAAGAGTGTCAAGACATTGTTACATCCAACTCCCTGCCTTCACTTCAGGTAGGGAAGCTCACTGCTTTCCTCACCAACACCCCTACCCGCCTTGATAAATGAGGCAATCTGCTCTACGGCATATGAGGAAATGCTCATTTTGTTTGGGGATGGTTAAGTTTACAGTGGAAAAAAAGCCAAAATGAGCAGAAATAGTTGCATGTTGAATTTGTTGTATGCCCAAAAGGAGAAGCAGAGTCTAAATGGTGGAAAGTTGTGGTTTTATTTACATTCCTGGCCTTCTGTTCTTCAGTGTATGTAGAAATGCTCATTTTGTAACTGTTAAGTTCAAAATAAAAAATAAATAAAATGGATAGAACAATCAATCAGTCAACATTTATTAAGTGCCTACTCTGTTCTAGGCACTGTGCTAAGTGCTAGAGATACAAAGAGAGGCAAAAGACAGGCCCTGTCCTCAAGAACCTTACAGTCTAATGGTGGAAACAACATGCAAACAAATATATACAAAGCAAGCTATATTAGATAAATAGGAAGTAATTTACAAATTCCAGAAGAAGGCATTAGAATTAAGAAAAGTTGGGGAGATGAGGGAGGTCCAGAGAGTTAGTGATTTGTCCAAAGTCCTACAGATTTAGATCACTGCGAAATTAATTGGAAATGCTATATTTCCCACAGTAACTTGGCAAGGCCTTTGTCTGACCTAATTCACAGATACCAAGGAGTTACCTCAGTCTCCAAGAAGCAGTTATAGCTGAGCAGCAGAGACGAAATCAGGCAGACGATGTCCAGTATCTGACAGATAAACAGATAGAGCAAATAATAGAACAAACCCCAGGAAATGACATCAACGACTATGAAGATTTACAGTCTGGTAGGCCATGGAATTGGGTCCTAAAATCTTGGAAGAAGCAGCTGATGAATGCTGTGGGAGAAGAGAGAGGCGTGAGGGGAAATGTGAGGCTGTGAGGGAAGGTGGGACCTCCTGTTATTGTACTTCAGAAAAACTGAATAGTTGACTTGGGAAATTATAATTTGACCTTCAGTGGGAATAGGGAAATTTTAAAAAGTCAATGGCACTGTCTGATAATATAAATAAAAACCTACTGTAGCCCAAGAGGAAGAAATGAAATAATTAATAATAATAATAATTAGATTTTACATACTACTTTAAGGTTTGCAAAGCTTTTTACAAATATCTCATTTTATCCTCACAGCAACCCTTATCCCTATTAAACAGATGAGGAAACTGAGGCAGACAGATTAAGTGACTTGCCTAGGGTCACATAGCTAGTCAGTATCTTGGACCTTATTTGAACTCATGTCTTCCTGACTCCAGGTCCGGGGCTGTGTCCACTACGCCACCTAACTGCCTCTGTTAAAGACTATGAAAAGAAAATCGTAATAAGAGGGCTGCAGATTGATATAAGGAAATGACATCGCAGTCTATGAGGTTTTAAAGTATTTGTTTTTACTACAAAGTAAACTTGTTTGTACATTGTCCTATGGAGACACGCATTTTGAGAGATACTCATTAAGCTGTTATTATACAAGGCATTTGAGAAGCAGCAAGGCATGATGGATCAAGAGATGGCTGTGGAGTTGGAAAAAGTTGGGTTCAAGTCCTGTCTCTGACAAATACTGACTCTGAGACCCTGAACAAGATTTCTTCTCTCAGTACCCTAGATGATTCTCTGAGATTGTTAAGTTATAGGTCAGGTGCAGACCAGTAGTAGGGGAACAAAATTTCCTCACCGGGAAGTATTTCTCTACACTAATGAAATCATATGATTATTCCCTTCCCCTTCCCCCCTCCCCCGAAACGTATATGGGAGGTTCTGGAAATAGAAAGATAAGAATAAAACAGTACCTGCCTTTTATCAGTTCGTAGCCTTATGAAAATATCCATGTGGGGGGGAGGGGTCTAATACAAGATAGACTATTGTAAGGCAAAAGAAAGAGTGAGACAGATTGCTATAGGAAAATTTGTAGAAGAAGCTCATTTTCAGATAGAGCAGCAGTTCTCAACCTGTGGGTCGTGACCCCTTTGGGGGTTGAAAGACCCTTTCACAGGAGTCAAAGGGGTCACCTAAAGATCATCAGAAAACACATATTTCCGTGGTCTTAGGAACTGAGACACTGCTCCTCTATCCATCTCCAGGCGGGTCCGCCCACATGCAGATACATCCACATACGAGTATTAAAGGGTCGTGGCATTAGGAAGGTTGAGAACCACTGAGACAGAGGAAACTGGGACATCTCTTTTTGTAGAGAAAGTATCTGAGTTCAGCCTTAAAGGAAGAAAAGTCTTTAAATAGGTGAAAATAAGATGCTGTATTCTAGGCATGAAAGAAAGTCTGTGCAGATAGATGGAGTCAGGTAGTTCAGGATTAGTTTGGGGAGCAGCTAGTAGTTCAGGATTAGTTTGGGGAGCAGCTAGTAGTCCAGTTTAAATGAATAGGAGAACAGTATAAAATAAGATAGGAAAGATGAATGGGAACTATTTTATGGAGGGACATAAATGCCAGGTCAAGATGATTTTATTTTGTTTTAGAAATAATGGAGAGCCATTACAGGTTTTAAGTAGGGGACTGACATAGCCAGAACTGTGCATTGGGAGAATTATTTTGGCACCTGTGTAAAGAATGAATTGGAGAAGGGAGAAACTAGTGTCAGATAGATATTTGGGGACTATCATAGTAGTTCAGGTAAGAACCTACAATGGGGTGGTAGAAGAGGGCATGATGCCATGGTGGAGGTTGCGTAGAAAAGACTAGGCAAATGGTTGAATGTAGGTTTTGGAAGAGATGAAAGAATGAAAGATAAATTCAAGGATGTGAGCTGGAATGATTAGTCGTACTATCAACAGAAATTAGAAAGTTGAAAGAAAGGACATATATAAAGGGAAAGATGTTGAATCATTCTTGGATATGTTGAGTTTGAGAGACCAGGAGGAAATGTCTGTCAAGCATTTGCATATATGAACTTCAAGTTGGAGCTGGGGGTGGGGATTGGGGTTGAATATATTGATTTGAGAGTTATCTGGATAGTTATCAAGGTCATGAAAATGAATGAAATCATCAAGAGTAGAGATTATAGGGGGGAAATAGCCACAGACAGAGCATTTATTTATTTAACAAAAATTTATTAAGTGCCTACTATATAGGTGACACTGTGGACAAAGGCAAAAACAAAGCCATCCTTCCTTTAAAAGAGCATACATTGTATTGGGGGGAAACCTTGAAAGACACTCACACTTGGAGTCCAAAGGAAATTCTCAAACCAGTGATAGAGATGGAAGCATGCTCAGGGAGGTAGGAGAACAACCAGGGGAAAACATCATTGTAGCCAGCAACTGTAGCCAAGGAAAAAGCTTCTAGAAGGGAGGGAGTAGTCAGCAGGGCCATATGGCACAGAGAGGTCAGGGAGAATAAGGCTTAAGAGAAAGCCACTGAATCTGGAAAATAAAAGGTCATTGGCATTTTGGGAGAGAGCAGTTTTAGTAGAAACAGAAGCCACACTGTTTGATGGGACAGTAGAGTCAAGGGAAGGACTTTTCAGGATAGGGTGCCTGAGCATAGTTGTGGGCACCAGGAAATGAATCAGCAGAGAGACCACCAGAGAGCTTTGCCTAGACCCCATTCTACTGTAATTCCTCTAATATTGGTATTTGGTTGTCCTCTCTCTTTCTTGGATTAGCTATCAACTTTCTCATAGAAACAGGAACGCTCTTACATTTCCCAGACACAAGCCACGGACTTAGAAACCTCTACTTCCTTGATCCAATCTGGTTATCAGAATGTCTGCAACGGATTTTTAACATTAAGAGCTCCAAGTCAGTGGCCAAGAATGGAGTGATTAGAGCAGAGGATCTCAGGATGCTATTAGTTGGAACAGGCTTCACTGAACAAACAGAAGAACAATATTTTCAATTTCTAGCTAAATTTGAAATTGCCTTGCCAGTTGCTAATGACAGGTAAGTTGATTTGGCATTTGGATATTACTAACCAGGAAAGTGACAAAGAGCAACTAAAATCATTGGGGTGAGGGAAGAGATCCACCGGTATTTTAATTTAATTCTGATAGGTAATAACAATCACAGCTAGTTTTTATATAGCATTGTAAGTTTGTAAAGCCCTTTCTTTCAACTTCCTAATTTATTTTGATTGAATCACCAATAATTTAGGTTTAATTTCTTGGAATTATCTTTTACTCTTTCTTCTCCCTCAAAACTTAACTTTACAAATATCTCATTTTATCTTCACAACAATACTTAGAGATAAGTGCTATTATTTGCCCAATTTTACCCTTTGCAGACAAAGGGTAAGTGACTCGTCCAAGGTCACGTATATAGTAAGCATATGAGACAGGATTTGAACTCAGGTCTTCCTGATTCTAGGTCTAGTGGTCTGTCCATTGCAGCATCCAGCTTACTACTTTCTTGGTTGTCCTGTTCAGGACACTCTCCAGTTTTGTCAGTGTCTTTCCTAAAATGTGACAGCCAAAAATGAACATGATATTTGTGTTCCAACAGAACACAGTGCCACACAGCAGGATTATCTCTCCTATATTCTAGATACAAGCTTTCTCTTAATGTTACATAGAATAACAGTCGTCATTTTGGCTGCCATGTGTCGCTGTTGACTCCTGAGTAGGCTCTATGACTCCCGGATCTTTTTCATTTGGGTTATTGTCCAAATATACTTCTCCCACCTTGTACTTGTGAAATTGATTTTTTGTAACCCAAGTACAGTGCCTTTTGTTTGTATTTCTAAAATTTTGTCTTTTTAGATTAAATACAGTATTCTAGCCTGCCAAGATTTATGTGGATCCTGACTCGGTCATCCAGCATGCTGGCTTTCTTTCCCAGATCAGTATCACCCCCCAATTAATATATGCCTTTCTCCATGCTTTTGATAAAAACATAAACCTGTCTGGGGTTACAGAATGCACTATAGGTTAGGGAAGAGGAAACATGAAGGAAGGGACACTAGTCAGACAATGCAACCATCAAAGCCTGAGATAATGAGGAGTCAGAACAAGAGAAGCTGCTTGGTATTATAATCACTCTCTTTAAGCATTTGAAATGTTGCCATATGAAAAAGGATTAGACTTGTTCTGCCTGCCTCTCAATGGGGAAAACTAGGAAGAATAAAAAGGAGCAGGGAAGATGATTCAGGTTTGTTGCAAAGAATGACTTTTTAAATTAGTAGAGCAATATAAAAGTGAATGGAACAGACTCAAGAGGTAGTGAGTTCCCATTAAGCCGGTACTTAAACAGGGATCCCCTCAATAAAACCCCCAACAAATGGTCACCCAGTCATCACTGGCAGACTTGGTGATTGATTGGATGTGAAGGGCAGAGAAGAGGGAGGAGACAAAGGCCTTCCCAAAAGTCTCTTACAGCTCTAAACCCTATTATCTTCCTAGCAGATATCATTGTCTGTCCTATTTCATTGATCTTCAATTTGCCTACCTTTCTGGAATGTTTTTTTTAGATTCCTTCCAAGGTTAATTTGTTAGCTATCCAACAGTTTATCCATTAGCTTCATGGCATGAAGCTGCTATATCACTGCTTGCTATTATGTCCCAGGTTTTCAGAACTCAAACTTCAGATCGGTATGATATCATCGTGGTTTGCATAATATGTTTGAAAACTTAGACTTTTTGTGCCTGTCAGGGCTTTATACGTCAAAAGAGGTTTCAGACAGGGCCTAATTTGCCCTGTAAAATACTTTAGGGAATATCTCATAAAAGGTTATGTGACCTAATAATGGGCATGATGTTGAAAATAAACTTCTTGAACTTTAATCAGTCTTAAACCTTACAGTCTTTTTTTTTAGAGAATTCATTATTTCCCTCTATGAGATCAAAATTCAAGCCTCTCCTTATTAAAATTGCTGTCATCCAAGCATTACAAAGATGTATCATTATCTTTCCATTGTATGCTCCTTTTTGTTCAGTTGTGTCTGATTTTTTGGGACCTCATTGAGGGTTTTCTTGGTGAAAGTGCTGGAACATTTCCTTCTCATTTTACAGATGAGGAAACTGAGGCAAACAGTTAAGTGACTTGCCCACGGTCACATAGCTTCTAAGAGTCTGAGGCCAGATTTGAACTCAGGAAGAAGAGTCTTCCTGACCCCAGACCCAGCACTGTTCACTCTGTCTGCTCTGTAAACTCCTAGAGGGCAGCTTAACCCTCTTCAGCCTTTTATAATGCAGTCTCTCACACACAGAAACATAACAAATAATATCTTCTCTGCAGAGGTTCTTAAGGAAACAAAATTCTCAATCATGATCATCATGAAATGATGAAGATGAAATGACAGATATTGACACAACATTGCAATGTTTTCATTATGAGCGCTCATTTTGTCAGGTTAAAAAAAAGGAAAGCTTTTACAGACCTAATTTTGCTGTTAGCACACATAAATTTGTCCCAAGTGTATATTTTTCTCAAACTTTCATAACTATATTTATGTCTGACTCTCAGAGAATTTAGACCTAGAACCTCCTCATTTTACAAAGAGGAAATCTGAAGCACAAGGAAGTGAAATGATTTTCCCAAGTTTAGACAAGGTGTGTCAAAGCCAAGATTTGAACCCAACTCTTCTAGTTCCAGTTCAGTGCTAATTCTGTTACTGTATACCAAAACTCCATTGCTGCTATTTATAACTTCATTAGCATTAAAAAAAATCCTTTGGTCTCTATTCAGTCTTAATGTCATATCTAATCATATTTTTCTAACTACAAATGCTTTCAGAATCCATTTTATTCACATCACATTACTCTTACGTGATGAATTTATACAGTAGAAGAATTTATTTTCATTTGGAACTAAAAAATAAGAAATGTAGTTGCTTCTCAACAGGTCAGGCTTTATTACAAATAATAAAACTCCAAAGTCGCCATGATAGATGCCTTTTGAACATGCACAGAACTTAGACGTCTAAAGTACAGCATACTCTTGACACCAGGCTGTTATCTAGAGTCAAGGCTACTGCAAAGATTTGGCTAAAAATTTGATCTATCACATTTGGTTTGTTTCAGTTACCTCTTACCACATCTTCTTCCGGCCAAGCCAGGCTTAGATACCCATGGCTTGCGGCACCAGGCTGCAAACACGATTCAGAGGGTGTTTAAAATGAGTTTTGTGCCCGTTGGCTTCTGGCAAAGGTTTATAGCTCGGATGTTAATTAGTTTGGCAGAAATGGATCTCCAGGTAAGTTGGTGTCCATCTAAAATAGACCATAAGGCAAGATTGAAGTTGTTTCATTGATATTGCTGGGTCTTAGTTGGCTACTTCCTGTTTTGACTTGATAAGGCCTCTGCCTCTGTTGATGTGAACCAGGTGGCTTGGTATACATTTACTTTTCTTCCCTACTGGTATGATTCATTTGGACTACTGCTATAATTCCCAAATCTACTACCCTTTGTCACTCCTTAAGTCCCAATGGTTTGCTCAGAACCCAGGATTTGGTCTATTAAGAATAAGATACTGCTTATGGTCACCAAGAATTGTTGTGGGCATATTTAGTGCTATTAACAAGAACGATAGTTGTCAGTTCAAGTTAGTTTGATGAAAGATAATGGTCATTACATACTTTCTCCATGCAACACTAGTTGTGGAGTTATTCACATTACAATCAGAATTTTACTTCCCCCTAAAACTGTGCTATTAAATTATATTATCTTTGTATATCTTTAAATTGTATTTTCTTTCCTTCAGTGGGTCACTTCAAGGTATACTCCGCCTACTAGCCCCCCCATTCTTTCCTGAAAAAGTATTTTTCCCCCTTCCAATGGCTAAATCCAGACATATTTACTTCTCCTGTATTTTGAACCTAATCAGTAGAAAAGAGGTGCTTTGTGAGATCTTCCAGGCTTGCTGAAGCATGAAGAAAATTAGTACAAGCTAAGCTTGAAGATCATAAATTTTAACATGTACCTTAACAGTGGGAGAAGTGATCCATTTTTAATGCCAAGAGGGTAGACTGATTGAAATGTGAAAGAACACATCTCTCCAGGCTTTTCCTCTTAGACCAAGATTCTTAAATAACACTGACCTAATTTCAAACTCCTCTTTCCATACTCCCTATCCCATTTTATAGTGTTTATATTATAGGTTCTGTGAAAGCATGAACCAGATCTGATTTAATCCTTGTCCCAAGTAACTGGTTTGGTCAAGCAGGATGGTCAGAGGCTTCAAGTTCATCAGTTGAAAGAATAGGGGATGTTTAAGATGGAGAATTGAAGACCCAGGAACTGTGATAAATGTTTTCAAATATTTAAAAGACAAGAAGGATTAGGCTTGTTTGGCCCTAGAGAGCAGAACTAGGAGCAATACCTGGGAGATGCAAAGAGTAAAATGTAATCCTATGTCAGGAAAAAACTTCCTAACACTTAAGAGACATATCAGATGGGCTCCCTTGGGAAGCAGTAGATTGTCCCTCACTAGTCGTCTTAAAGCAAAGGTGGGGTTAGTGTTTGTTGGGCATACTTGAATTCTCTTTTTACTTGTGAATTGAATTAGATGCTTTTTTACTTCTTTTCCACCTCTTAAGAGGAGTCATTTAATACATTTTTTTCATTGAGTTGATCTGAATGTAGAGTTGTGTTGGTCAGTGACCAAAACGTGTAGAAACAGCTTCAAAACAGAGATAAATTTTTGTGATATACAGACCCTAATTCCACTGAGGAAGGCAACAGGAAACTGAATCTAGTACATTCAGTAAGTGATAGGCCTTCATCAAAAGTTCAGCCAATGTTTATTGACAACCATCAGCAACACCAATATGACCTAATATGGAAGTGTATGGCCATAGTAGTTTAAGACAAAAAGTTTTATTTGTAATTCAGAAGAAAAATTACAAGTAATTAAATTTGATATTAATTTAGCATTAATTTAATTTTTATTCATGTAATATTAAATTTAATACTAATTATTAAAATGAAAACTGTCTCATTTTCTGCATTATTCAGCTATTTGAAAACAAGAAGAATACCAAGAGCAGGAACAGAAAAGTGACCATTTATAGTTTTATGGGCAGCCAGAGAAATCGCTGCAGCACATTTAGAGTAAAAAGAAACCAGACAATATACTGGCAAGAAGGTCTGCTGGTCACTTTTGATGGGGGCTACCTAAGGTAATATATTTTATTGTAACCTAACATTGTTTGGCTCAGATTAGGTGACATTGTGAGAGTAATTAAATGATATTGGTAGAATGTTAAACTTTTTGTGCTGAGATTCTACAGTCATTAATTTTAAATCCCAAGTTCTTCTGTTTTGGAATATAGGATCTATTGACCAAAGAGAAATTTGAGAGCATCCAAACAAAAAATTTAGAAGGCTTCCCCCAACCCTATCCAATAGCAGAACTCTCCATTACAGGGAAGAGTCTTGATATAGAAAAAGAAATTACTTAAATCAGAGGAATATATGGTAAACCTGTTTCCCTGCTCATCCTATCATTTATGTCATTTGACTATGACTCTGTACTCAATAGAACATGGCCCTGAGTCACAATTTAAGAGTTGGAAGGGACCCCCAAAGACCATACATCTTATCTACCCCATACACAATAGGAATCTCTACTATAATATACCTAACAAGTGGTCATCTGGCCCCTGTTTGAAGGCTTTCAGTGAACAACAATGGAGGCAACCCATCCTTCTTGTGGACAGTTCTGACTATCAGGAGAGGCTGGAAGGAGATAAACTTGAAAGAAGATGGGTCTAGTAATAAGATCCATCTACCCTCCCCCTCAAAAAGAAGAAAAGATGGGCATTGAAGCATTTTTTAATGCACAGAAGAAAATGTACTTTTTCTGATGTGAAATCTATATTTGCCACCCATTGTTCCTTGTTCTGCCTTCTTGGGCCCAACAGAACAAATCTTAACCCTCCTTTACATCATAGCTACAGTTCCTCAGCCATCCTGTATTCCCTTCTTCAGCTTTAAATGTCCTCAGTCCCTTCAACCAGTCTTCCTATAATATGAATTCAAGGCCTTTAACCATTCTGTTTACCCTCGTCTGAATGTTCCTCAGGCTTATCAGTGTCCTTAAAATGTGACACTGTGAACTGAAAACAATGCTTTAGATATGATTTGACTAGGGCAGATAGTTCCCCAAAGAGACTATCATCAGTAAACAATTGGTCTTCAAGGGCAGTCAGTATGTCTTGATAATTCTGAGTATGGATTTCTTGTGCTGAAATAGACATCATCACTGAGGTACGATTCAGACTGAACTTGTTTCTGCAAAGTATTTTATGACCCAGGAAAAATGTTTTTCTTGGTCTTGTTTTGTTTTTAGGGTTCTAGTTCAAAATGGGCAAAAGAATGTGCCATGATTTGGTCTGTGTAAAGGAGAATCTAACTCTCTTTGCTTAAGTCCCTTTGCTCTCTATTGGTTTAATATATCACCAGATATAAAGCTTACTTGACACCTCACTCTGGTGAAAGTTAGAATCCATTGAACAAGACCACTGACCCACAAGGGGAACAATGACATGTAATTTTTAGTCTCATGTGATTTTAGAACCAGCAATGATCTTAGATGTTATCTGGTTTACACTCGCCCCCTCAAATTAAGAAATTGAGGAACAGAAGTTAAGTGACTTGCTCAGGTTCATAAATTTAGTCCTAAGAGGAGCCAGGAATGATACTCACTAACACTTCTGACTCTTGGTGCAATGGTCTTTCCATTACAACACACTGCAGAAATTAAAAAAAAAAACTTTTATATAGAGTTTGAGTTTTGGGAGATGAAGTGGGTAGAAGAGATTTAATGTGGGTTTTAAGTCAACAACTTAAAAGGTTAAACTTAACTGACTTTTAAAAAATTTAAACTAACATTTAAAATATTTATTATAGACACTGAAAATAAGTTTTTAGAGAGTATAAATATTTTAAATTTATCTTAATTTAATATGATAACTAAGGAATAGAAAGAGGGAAGGGAAAAAAAAAGACGTAATTGAAGGATAGTGATAGGATAAAGAAAGGCATCCAAATATGAATGTTAGTGAGTTATCCAAGTCCAACTGCAAAGGATAATATGGTTCTTTTTATTTCTCAATTGTAGTGTTGAATCCTCTGATGTCAACTGGAAGAAGAAAAAAAGTGGAGGAATAAAAATAATTTGTCAATCAGAAATGAGAGATTTCTCAGCCATGGCTTTTATCACCGATCATATCAATTCCTTGATAGACCAGTGGTTTCCTGGTAAGAAGGAATTACTGGATTATGTTGTAATTTTATTTTAATGTGCCTTTGCAATTCACAATAAAAGCCTTATTTAGAAAAAATTCCTAATAGCCTGGCTGAACATGGCAGTTTGTATGTAATCCCAGCTACTAGGAAGGCTTAGGCTGGTGAATCTCCTGAGCTCAGGAATTCTGAGTTGTGCTGGGATATTCCAACAGGGTGTCCACACTAAGTTCTGTGAGTATTGCGATTATTGTGAGTCTCGGGGAGAGGGGGACCCCCAGGTTGCCTAAAAAGGGCCAACTAGCCTGGAGTGGAAATGGAACAAATCAAAACTTCTATGCTTATCAGTTGTGGGATTGAGCCCATTAATATCCCTTGTATTTCTAGCTTAGGGAAGATGGAGAGACCTTGTCCTTTAAAAAAAAAAAAAGAAGGAAAGAGGGAAGTCGTGTACAAGAACATTATAGGAGACCTTAATGAAATCCATGTTTACTCAAAGAAGATCAGCCTAATAATCCATATAGGAAAAACTAAGTGGATGAAAATGACTATTGTCTAAAACAGGTACATGTAGTAGGGTGGCCATTCTGTGGAGTTAGTACATTACTATATTTCTCTGATACTGACATTGCAGATGGACAATGAGTTGGGTCCAAAGCTGAATGGGAAGAAGAAAGTAGGGTGTATTACATTTAAGAAATTACAAAGTTCTTTCAACAATCTCCCTGGCACAAAAACTGATCCTTTTAGCACAGATGGCCTCCCAGTGATGCTATAGGGTTTTGAATCTTGGCATACAACATCCTCTGAAGAAAAAAGATTGTGGGTGACCCAAATGAAAGTGGAATAGTACATGGTGCCTACAAGTAGGCAGCAATGTCTTTCTAAAAATGATCCACAAATAAGACTTGAAATAAGGGATGATGTGGATAAAACGTATGATCACAAAAAGTCATATATTAAGTGAGGGACATGTGGGCAGCCTGAATTCTGCATTATTACCCATGAAATGGACAAATACCAAGTAGAAAACCTCTAACCCTCAGATGATTTATGGGAAAACATGAACAAGACTCACAAAGCATAGAATCTTTGACTTAGATTTGTAGTTGTTATTTAGTCATTTTCAGTCACATCTGAGTTTTCATGAGGATGAATTTTTCTTGGCAAAGATACTGGAGTTATTTGCCACTTCCTTCTCAAGCTCATTTTACAGATGAGGAAACTGAGGCAGAAAGGGTTAAGAGACTTGCCCAGAGTCACACAGCTAATACGTGTCTGAGGCCAGATTTGAACTCAAGTCTTCCTGCCTCCAAGTTTATTCACTACACTACCTAAGCTGCCTCTAATCAGAGTAGAACTGTCTGAAAGAGTAAGGTAGTATTCACATTCAAGGGGGAGAAATCTGACTCTGCTGGTCCTCATTGGGTAGAGAGAAAGTAGCTGGGGCCTAAGTACCTGACTCTTGTCTGTGACTTAGTCTTTCCCCAGGGGAGAGAGGAAGTGACAGTCTCTTTCTACAGAAAAACTAAGAGAAAAAATGCTAAAGAAAGGGAATACAGTCATAAGAACTTAACAGAAGACACATTTACTTTTGTTGTTGTTTCTCAGTTGTTCCAGTCATATGCAGCTCTTTGTAACTATATTTACCATTTCTTGGCAGAGATAATGATTTGCTATTTCCCTCTCCAGCTCATTTTACAGATGAGGAAACTGAGGAGAGCAGGGTTAAGTGACTTGCCCAGGGTCATACAGCTAATAAGTGTCTGAGATCAGATTTGAACTCAGGAAGATGAGTCTTCCCGACTGCAGACCTGGCAAATATTCGTACTGATGGTGTCATTGTTACATTGCTGATTTCAGGAGGAGCAGAGATAATGCTTTCCACCAGAATGTGCACTTGCTCTTGGAAGTGGTCAACTTAGAAAGAAGCCACAGTGACCAGGAAACAAGAATTGCTTTTAAAATTAGGCAATTCTCCTTCACCAACCTTTCTGTGTTTGGAAGGAAGAAAGAAGAGTTGACCACAGTCATCTACATTAGCCTACACCTTCACCCAGACACCACAGAGTAAATGTAAACCACTTCTCCAGAGGTGTTGCTTAAGACACATGACAACATATCCACCCAGGAACAACAACAAACAGCAATCACAGTGTAAAGAGACCGTGGTTCTGGGAGTGCCACACACAATCTCAGAGTGGGGAAGTATTTCAGAGGCTATCTTGTTTAACCTGGACCCACACCAAAACTTCCCTCTGCGGGTACCCAGAGACAGAAGTGCTGAGCTCACATCCCATCTCATCATTCTTATGTGTGCTTCCCAGACCCAAATATTTCTAATAATCATTCCACTTACTACATATTCACCTTGGGCAACTCTTAACATTTATCAGTTAACTGATACTTAATCTCCCTAATCTTCAGTGACCTTCTCTGTAAAATGAATGGGTTGACCTAGTTGACCTCTCAGGTTTCTTTTAGCCCTAACACTGAATTATTTTAGACTTCTTCATTCCCCTACCTCTGCCTTATCCCTTCCTAATGTATATGCTGACTTAAAAGATTCACTTTGGAATCTTTTCATTCAGCTGACCTCAAGACACTTGCTACTTGTGCAGCCTTGGGCAAGTCACTTAACCTCTGCCTCCAATTCCCCATCCAATTGGGAATAATAAGAGTGCCTGCCCCTTGTGGTTGTTATGAGGATCAAATGAGATGATAATAATAATAAGAGCTAACATTAACGTGTGCCTGTTATCTGTGAGGCACTGTGCTAATGCCTTTAGAAATATCAGCTCATTTGAATTTCCCCGACAACCCTGGGAGATAGGTGCAATCGTTATCCATATTGGATAACTAAGCTTTTAGCATAGTACATGGCACAGAGTAGGTTCTACATAACTGCTAGATGTTGTTAATATTATTATTATTTAGTTCCAATTCATCTGAAAAACCCCAACTCCCCAACCTCATGGTGCTGTCTTGGTTTTGATGTAACTGAAGAATCCTTGGGTAGATGGAGGAAAGTTTTAAAACTGAAGTGAGTGTTTGGAAAAGTGATATAAGGAGAAGGGTTGAAAGGTTTTGTTATAGTGGCCATAGTCTCTGGACCCGTGTTAGTGCTTATAATCTGACAAAAGCATGTTCTCATTATAAAGCTTCGTTAAAAACCATGGAGACAGGACTTTCTTCATCCTTAAATGAAGGGGTTCAGAGTAGATTTCTAAGGTCCCTTCCAGATCCAGACCTCTATGGTATTGGAGTCTATGAAGAGGGAAGGGATATGTGCTATTCTAAGTGAAAAGACTAGAGTTGAATGACCTCAGTTTAAATCTCACCTCTGACACTGACTATCCATCATTACTACCTTCTTATGCCTTGCTGCCTTGGGCGATTCACTGCCCAAGACCTTAGTTCTCCTCTCTGCAAAATGAGGGGATTCAGCTTAACTTACCCTTTGAGGTTGCCTCCAGTTCTTTTATCTGTGATCCTATAACCCTATGACTGTCCCAGGAAATCTGTGTTTTATGGGCCTTTTTAGCAAGGCTGTTGTGAACAATGAATGCCATTATTTGATGGTTGGTGGAAATGACTCAGGATGGTTTTTCCAGTTGGAATCCATAGATGTCATTCATTATATAGCCCCCTGGAGTATTTGAAGGTAGTGGTGGTGAATAACCAGAAAAGGGGGCCCCACAACGTGGGTGATTCAAGGGTTTTTGTAGGTGGTGGTAAGTTGTCCTTGGGGACTGGGTATTTTAATTTATGTCAGCTGCTAGAATCCATTGCTTTCTTTTTCTTACATCTCTATTTCCAGGTACTGTATAACTATTGCCAAAAGCTAGTACAATGCTCTACACACTGTGGGTGCCTGTAAGATGTTGTTGACTGCCTGGTTGACTGATGCTTTAAGTGAATTAGCTCCATAATGAATATGGAATCATTTAGTATGCTAAGACAATGACTGTCTGATTAATAAAAAGGGGAAAAAAATCTCATTCAGTTTGAGCACAAAGTCTGCAGATTCAATGACAAGTCACACAAAGGGGAATGTAGTAGGAATATGCTCATACATACATACACATATATGAAATTATAAAATTCTGACTTCCAACCCATTACAGCTCATCATTGATTCTGTCCATTACTGAAGCATGCCAAATCTCTCTGTTACAAGCACACTTAAAAATAGTGTAGGTAAATAAGTCTTTCTTTCTACTCAAAGATTCCTAAATATTTATTCATTTAAAACAGAGTTTTATACCTCAAATTATACTGCGGTTTAAAAAAATCAGCTACATTCTCTCCCCCAGACCATCCAACCTACTGTAGCCTCAGGTATAGAAGCTCACTGTGATTCATGGCAGGATAAGCCCCGGTCTAGACAAAAAGGAGAAGCTCAGAATGGGAAAAGAAGGACTCAAGAAGAAAAATAAATGTTTTTTTTAGGAATGTAGGCATTTTGGAGACTCTGAATATAGTACTACCATACTAACATCTAGTTCAATTAAATTAGTAGTCAGAGTTTTGTGAATCAACTCAAATTTGTCAGTTTCTTTTTTTTTTA
This sequence comes from Pseudocheirus occidentalis, assembly GCA_028646575.1. Lineage (NCBI taxonomy): Eukaryota > Metazoa > Chordata > Mammalia > Diprotodontia > Pseudocheiridae > Pseudocheirus > Pseudocheirus occidentalis. Next base: position 110,982,471 of record CM053598.1, on the reverse strand, counting down.
ATTATTTTCAATTAAGAAGCATTCTTTTCTCTTTCTTCCTACTCCTCCCTCCCCCCAAAAGAAAGAAAAGTAAAACCTTTGTAACGGATATGCATAATCCAACAAAGAAAATTTCCATATTGACCGAATTCAGAAATACATGTCCCATTTTGTACCTTGTGTCTATCACCTCCCTGCTAGACAGGTGAATAGTGTGTTTCAGTCATCTGTCCTCCAGAATTGTGGTTGGTCATTGCATTGATTGGAATTCTGAATTCTTTTAAAGCTCTTTGTTTTCATAAAGCAGTTGTTATAGAACAAAATACTCTGATTCGGGACGAGCAGTTAGTGTGACATACAATAGGGGTCTGAATTAAACCCCTAGTCACATGCTGTACCTATGCTACAGACTTATGTCCTCTGCCCTGTGCTAGACTTATGATCCCCAAGGTGGGCTATATGAGAGAGCATATGCATGAGTATACATTTTTTTACAGCTACTAAAATAATAATCCAAGGCCCCCATCTTGGCTCAGTAACATATATGAAAAACAACATATTGTACTTGTGGATCAAGACCTCAATTTATCTGATCTCCTAGGAATGCAGTATAGACCTGCCTACCGTGGGTCTCTTCAGGTCAGATAGCAAAGATTGGGTTACACAATCCTAATTACCAACTTAAAAAACATCAGCCGCGGGACATGAGGAACAGGCTTCTGTGATAAAATGTCCAGCCAGCGGACAAGCCATATGGGTGGCCTTTTTGTTAATCAAAATCTGTTCCTTTTCAGCCCTTACAGCTACTGAGAGTGATGGTACCTTGCTTATGGAGCAGTATGTCCCATGCCCCGTCTGTGAGTCCTCAAGAACTCAACAAAATGACTTGAAGGAGAAAACAGAAGATGTGCAATACTTTGACATGGAGGATTGTGTCCTGACTGCAATTGAGCAAGACTTTATCACGTGTCCCAGTCATTCAGACATTCCTGTTCCTTTGCAAGAGCTGGTCCCAGAGTTATTTATGACCGATTTTCCTGCAAGGTAATGTAGACGGAGTGCATTGAATCAGATCTGCTAGTGAATCATCCCACCTCCTCTGCAGATACCTTTCGAAGTGACCAGTGAAGCAGATATCAGCCTGACTCCTCTGCTAACAGTTTAACCTGTATCACTTCTGGCCGTGACTTAACCAGAACAGAGTACACTAGCAACACTGTAAACTATATTTTGCACTGTTGTTGTTGAGTCATTTTAGTGGTGTCTGAATCTTCATGACCCCATTTAGGGTTTTTTTGGCAGAGATACTGGAATTGTTTGCCATTTCTTTCTCCAGCTCATTTTACAGATGAGAAAACTGAGGCAAATAGGGTTAAGTGACTTGTCCAGGGTCACATAGCTAGTAAGTGTCAGAGGCTGGATTTAAATTCAGGTCTTCTTAACTCCAGACCCAGTTCTGTATCTACTGTGCCACTTAGCTTCCCATATTTTGCACTAAAACATGTCAATAGATTCTCTTGATTGTGTTTTAGTAGATTCTTCTTGAAATTCTCATCCTTTTGGCAGATTGCTTAAGTCTGTGAATTCTTAACAGGCTAAAGTTGATCAGGTGTCCACACAAAGTCTATTCCTAATAGATATGCCTCTGAGTGCAGAGGGTAACCAGGCTGGCTAAGGAGGGGTGAATTAACCAGGTCAGACAAATGGAGTGTGTTAAAGCTTGCATCCTGATCAGCATTGAGATCAGGCCCCTGATGGCCCTCTACACTTCTAGCTCAGAAGAAAACAGTTACCAGTTGAGGGAGGGAGGGAAGTAGAGAGGGAAAGAGAGAGAGAAGAGAGAGAGAAAGAAATAGAGACAAAGAGACAGAGAGACAGAGAGAAAGATGGAGAGAGAGAGAGAGAGAGAGATGGGAGAGAGGGAGAGAAAGGGAGGGAAGGAGGGAGGGAGGGAGAGAGAGATAGAGATAGAGAGAGAGAGAGAGAGAGAGAGAGAGAGAGAGAGAGAGAGAGAGAGAGAGAGAGGGAGAATCTCAGCATTCCCCCTGAAAGGAAGCAAGTGATTTTTATTTTATGTTTTCATTGCTTGGACAAGGACAGCTAGTGAAAAAGCAGGAGCAAAAATGATTACCTTTGAAAGTCAAACCATCAGTATCCTGGGTGTATTCCATTTTCTTTCTGATAAATAAGCTGAAGCTATCTTTCTGCTGAGCTTGCTTTCAGTCCCATTTTCTTCTCTACTGCTTGCTCAACAAACAGAAGATGAATGAGAATGTATTTCCGGCAGATATTCAAGAGTAGGAAAGGTTCCAGGCAATCTGCTTTCATTTTCCCTTTTCTCAAACATAACTTTTATAACTGCTACCTCTAGACTGAATATTTGAATTCTTTAAGTATTTGAGGTGATGGTATCTACTATTAACCTCAGATGATAATGCTAAAAATAAGCTTTTAGTGGTATTTTTTTTGGAAGGGGGAAGGCAAGGCAGTTGGGGTTAAGTGACTTGCCCAAGGTCACACAGCTAGTAAATATATCAAGTGTCTGAGGCTGGATTTGAACTCAGGTCCTTCCTGACTCCAGGGTCAGTGCTCTATTCACTGTGCCACTTAGCTGCCCCTAGAAATAAACATTTGAAGAAAATATAAAACATTGCCATATCATCCAATAGGAAGTGGTCCCTGAAAACGATCTCTCACCTTGGCCTTCCTCATTAGTTTCCGGCAAATTTTGGATTGTGACATCCTATTTGATTTCCTAATACCCCTTTGAGGTTTTTCCTGATGACTCAGATAGAGATGATTCATTCTTCCTCAAATTCTTTATGCCACTCTTACTGACTTGTTCTATGAACTTGTCTCATTCTAACCTAAATTATCTATGTACATTTCATTTTCATTGTAGATTGTCATCTCCTTGAGGGCAATTCATCTCGAATTGTACTAATGCTTCATATTTTCTCAGAATTCTTTGAAAATGTGACTGCTTTTCTCTAGGATCCTTCTCCCTACCACTGCCAAAGAATTAGGGGACAAGCTTGAATGTTGCAAAAATCAAGGTCCAAAATCTATGGTTCCAGATTTTCCAGTTAGAGAACAATCTCAGGTTTTAGATCAAATTTATTTTATGTCTTTTCAACTTCCCAGACTCATTGTCAGAGAAATAAGCAAACTCATTTAGAAAATATAAGGTATTTTTTCCCCTATTACTCATGGAGTGCATCAAAAGGCCTGACAGATAAAAACAATTAAATTCTGAGATGTTAGGAGAGTATAAGAGAGAATATGTACAAAGAAGAACATTATGTGAAACAAAGTGTTGTAGAATGAAATGTGCTACTTTCTTTTTTCTACAATCGTCTTTAATTAAATCACCATTGTTCTTTAAAGATTATCTGGCCTCCAGATTTGGGGGTCAGTCTCAAACATCTTTAAAAATAGGCAAGAGCTTGGCTGGGGCAAAGTCCCAATTTTTTCCCTGACTAAAGTTAAAATTGTTCATTTTCAGACTGAAATGTATCATGGCTTAAACCTCATATGAAAAAGCCCAACTTGTATGAAGTTCAGTTTATCTTAACATTGATAGGAGGAGAAAAGTCATCCCCACTGACTCAAGTCTAGCCATAAGGCAATAACATGGGTCAATTCCATAAAGAAGCTCAGGTTTTTTTTTTCCAAAAATTGAGCAATTTGTGTTTGATAGCCAGGTACCACAGATAAGAAAACAAATGTCAAACTTTTTAAAAATAGGTAAGCATATGTTGTAGTATAGACTGGGCTTGAGATAAAGAGAAAAAAAGGGAATTTAAATGCTTCTGTCTCTCTTTTGTTTTTTTAATGACATATTCTTCCTGATAATCCTTCCCTGCCCTCCACTTTCCCAGATGAAAGAAAGTAAATTACTTGATAGGGAGTTTTCTGTTTTTTTTTTTTAATTCCATAATGATCCAAATGGGATTAATAAATCCATAGGGGATATTTTACCACATTAGCTGGTTGAAGACTTATTAACAACAAGCCACAACGGTGACTTTGGTGACCCAGAGTAGTTAGCCTGGCATCTACTGAACCATCATGCCTGAACTTTGTCAAGCAACATTTTTCCATGTGTTTGTGTGCTTTTCCCCTGGTTTATATAAATCTCTAGGACCTTTTCTCTGAGAGAACTTTCCAGGCTCTGTGGAGTCACAGCAGAAAGCCACATTTCAAACAGCTTCAGCATAAATTGCTAGTATTTCCATAGCTCTGTCCACTAGTCACATAAGACCCTTAAACAATCTGCATCTTTCTTATCCAGATAGTTATTAATGAGCACTTAGGGTAACAGCCCCAGCATGTCTGCCTGAGACTCTGGATGAGGGATATAATTTGTTAGTTTTATTTTACTGATGTATAGATCAGTTGAGCTGTTTGAAGTCTGAGCAGATGTAAGACCCGTCTCTGGAAAATAATGGAAAATGATGAATTGCATCATAAGTAACAGCAGTTTGGTCGGTTGCATCAAGAGGGAAAAGTCAGAAATTAAAGCACAGCTTTTCCATAAATTGTATAACCCTGGTTTGACAGTGAGACAGTCTAGAGAAGGTAATAGATGTAAAACCTTTTAAAACATGGAGGTATATGCTATAGTGTCAACTAGGCTTTAGGTCAGGAGGAAAAAGAATTTTAAATGGTTATTTTCTGCCTCCCAACTTTCCAGAAGAAATGGAGGAGAATGCTGAGCAGGAATTTGGAAGAACTGAGGAAAATATTCATGTCAACAAATATTTTGTTGTTGTTCAATTATATCTGACTCTTAGTGACCCACTTTGGGGTTTTCTTGGCAAAGATACTGGAGTGGTTTGCCTTTTCCTTCTTCAGCTCATTTTACAGATAAGGAAACTGAGGTCAGTAGGGTTAAGTGACTTGCCCAAGGTCACACAGCCAGCTAGTAAGTGTCTGAGGCCAAATTTGAACTCAGAAAAATGAGTCTTCCTGACTCTAGGCCCAATGCTCTTTCTACTGCACTAGTAGAAACGTAGAACATTACCAGTTAAGAGTGTCCCAAGAAAAATTATCTATGCTTATAATTATTATTATATTATACTATATTATGTTATGTCATGTCATATCATATCATATCAAACTATACTATACTATATTATACTATACTACACTATATTACCTTACATTACATTATATTATTTTAAATTTACTATATCATATTATATTTATTATATTATTGCAACATTCTCTATGCTTACAAGTTGTTTTTTCTTGACCATTATGAAGTTGCTAAAATTGGAAAAATTTTTCTGCCCTTTTGGATGGATATTAGTTCATTATCTAATAGGCCTGTTCCGTAGATGATCAGAATACAAGTTGGAGAATGTAAGCTCCTTGAGGGTAGGACCTGATTTGTTTCTGACTTTGTATCTTCAGTGACTAGCATAGTACCTGACACCAAGGTGCTTTTTGAATTTAGTCCACTTGTCTCCATGCGAAGTCTGAATAAGCTATTAAGCAGTGAACATAACATCTGACCAGCTCCACACTTTGTGCAGGTTCTCTTCCAAATATAGGGAGCTCTGAGGAGGCGCACCAGGGAAATGTTTAAAGTGTAATTCCTACCAGACTAATCATTTGTGTTATGTTCATGGCAGGCTATTTCTGGAAAATAGCAAGTTAGAATGCAGTGAAAATGAAAACAATGTTCTGGGCCAAGGTGGAAGTGGAACCATTATATACCAAGCCCAATACCACGGGAAACCAGTGGCTGTGAAGAGATTTCAGCTCAAAAAATTCAAGAACCTTGCTAATGCTACAGCAGGTAAACAGGGATCCTTGGTCAGCTTCCTTTCCTTCCAGATATCTGCTCCCTGTAGAGAACAGCCTGCACCCCAAATCATCTCCCTTGCAGCTGTATAAATACAGAGTCAAAAATGGGCAGACTCGCGCGCACATGTGTCTGAAGGTATGAAGAGGGAAGCTTTCTTTGTACACAATGGATTCTGAGACCAGCTGTAAGAATCGTAAATGTGCCATTAAATTGTGGTCTGGGCTTTTGTTGCTTAGCAACTGGATGTAAGATCCAGTGATGGTAAACACCAAGTGTTGAGGGAGTCTGATTGTGACCCCTCATTGACCGTCTGACTCACTAAGCTATTTTAGCAAAACAGGTTCACCTTTCACCTCTCTGTGCCTCGGTTTCCTGCCCTGTTGATCTAAGTTTTCAGACACTGGTCTGAGGTTGGGTTGACTAATCTTTCAAAACAGAAATCTGAATATTTCATTCTCAGGATTTGAATCATTTACCCCTTTCTCAGGCAATTCTTTATATGGGGAGAGTAACAGGGACTGGACCTGTCATTTCATTGGGACAGGGAGTTCCAAGGTGAGAAAACCTTTACCAATGCAGGTCAACACTTTCTCAGAAATTTATATTCTTAGAAAGTTGCCTAGAGCACTGAGAGGTTGGGTGACTAGTACGAGTCAGAGGTCAGAACTTGAACCTGGAATCTTCTCTTACCCCATCCTTCCCTTCAAGACCACCTTCTATACCACCCAGCTTAAAGGGATGTAGCAGCCTAGGTGAAAAAGAAATCGCTTTTATTTCTCCCCACCTGAATATGGAAAGATAAAGTAGGTTGGTCATTAAATGTTAGCATTGGGAGGAATCTTTAGAGATCACATAGGTTCACCTCTCTCATTTTACAGATGAGGAAACTGAGGTCCACATAGGTGCAGTAATTTACTCAAAGTCACAGATTTGGGACCAGAGCTTTTTAGGAAGTGGTTTGGGAGAGTATGGTTTTTTCTTCTACCCTTGAAGTGAACACAAATAATATTCACATCCACAGGAAATTTGCATTTAAATGGCATTCTCCAAATAGAGACTTTTACTTCAAGCCCCAGGGATGTCTTCCTATTTAGGATCCAGTGGGAGGAATGTAAGCCTCTGAGAGAAATATTTTTATTTCCATTTTAAAGAGCATGATTTCCTACTTTTTATATCTTACAAGTCAGCTTATGTTATCTTTACAGGGCTGATTTTCATTAATTGTCTCTGCCAGAATTTTATGCATATGGGAATTAGTTCAGCGAGGGAGTCAGCTCAGAGTTTTTAACTCTGTTGGTTTTGAATTCATAACAGACCACTAATGATAGAAAGCTGTTGTTGTGTAACACCCAGTAGTAGACAGTAGTCCATATTGAAAATGCTAAAAATAGCAGTTGACCCCATTATTAAGTGTAGTCAACAGAAAGTCTGGGAAGAGGCTGAACTGTAACTGTAAGAGGCCTTTAAGCAATCAATCAGTCAGGGACGACAATACTCTTTGCCAGGCCTTGTATTGTGCTGGGCAATGGGCATTCAGAGATGAAAAACAATCTCTCCTTTCAAGGAGTTTACGTAGTATTGGGGAGATGTGACTCAGTGTCGAAGCAGCCAGATTCCTTGATGCAGTTTGAAGAATCTCCAGAACCAAAGGTTTCATTTCTCTAGCCATAGTCTAAAGTCTGACCACAGGCTGATGTCAGAAAAATGCTATTCCTGCATAAGTCAGAGAATATTCGCTGGAAAAGGCAGTTTGCAAATCAGAATGTTTCACAGAGCCTACCATAGCAAGTTTAGGCTCCTACTTCTAGAGTGTATCAATCAAAAAGTACTTTCCCTATTACTTTCTTATAATGTCCTGTCCTTTGAGAAGCAGGACTTGAAGATATTTATGAAAAAAAAAAATACAAAGTTCTGTTTTATCTGAGGCGTGATGTTCTAGGCCTCTGGCCACATTGGAGGATATACATGCATTCTTCACCTGTTAAATCAGTCATCAAAATAAAAACTTCTTTAATTTATAGGAGCATAGGTTTTGGCCTACCCCTCATTGTTTCAAATAAGGAAACTGAGACACAGAGATATTATACAGCTTGCCCAAATTTACAGAGATATATGGCAGAGCCAGGATTCAAACCAAGAACAGCCCTACTCCCACCAGAAGAGCTTTCTAGGATACATGTATTTTAAGCTCTTTAAGACAGGGCTTCTAATAGGAGATTTTCTTAAAGCACTTTAAAGCTCGCAAAATGTTTTACATGCATTGTCTCATATCTGATTCAGCCCTGAAAGTTAGATATTGGAAGGGAGTATTCTTTTTCTCCTATGGGTGAGAAACCTGAGAACCATGGGGGTGATGTAATCTGTCAGTGGTCATACAGCCAGTATCCAAAGCAAAATTTGAACCAAGTCCCTCTTTGAACCCAAGCCTATACTATGCTCCCTCCAAATGCAGTACCTGACATACTGCCTTTACTTAGTAGGGTGCTCAACAAATGTTGAGAAAAGGTTTAATGAATGGATGAATATCCCCAGGTTCACAAGAATTTAACTTCTATGTAATGTTATTTAGTTCCACGACTTTGATAACCTGCAATTAATAAAATTAAATAAAATATTAAAAATAGGTTTAAATTTAATTCTAGACTTCTAAGCCACTAGTTTTGAAACCTTTTGATTACACAACCCCTCATTTTTTAAAAATTGTACACTCCCCCCATTATTTATAATTTACTTATTTGTAAATTGCATGCATCCACTACTATAGTAATTAGTATAAACAATAAACTTACACAACAATCGAAATGAAAAAGGATAAGATAAAAATGAAATACTGTTTGATCCTAGAGTTAAGAGGCAATCCCTGGAGTTTATTGAGCAGGGCAGTGACACTGGCAGATCTGCTTTTCAGGAAGATTACTTGGGTAGGGATGTAGAGTGTGAATTAGAAAAGGTGGAGAAACCAAGCAGGAGGGTATTGCAGTAGTTCGTGAGAGAGGGAAGAAGGCTCTTGAAATAGGCTGGTGGTTTTGTGCCTAGAGAAGGGGACAGAGAAAAGAAAAATTGTGGAGTCAGATATGGGGGGTAAAGAAGAGTGAGAAGCTAAACATAATACTGAGGTTATGAAAGAGAGAGAGGCAGATGGATAATTCAAAGAGAAGAGAATAAATAGACAGAAGGAGAATATGGCCAACAGTTATCAAATGTTTCAGAGAGTTCAAGAAAATTTAAGACTGAAGAAAGAACATCATGCCTGGTAATTAGGAAGTTATGGATAATTGTGAAGAGAGCACTGTCATTCTGAGGAATGACGAGTCAAGGGTAAAAGAGTTAAAGATCTGAGAGACCCTAAGAGGGGTGGTACCCTTGTTAAAATAAAAGTTTGGAGAAGGACTGATTTGGGGGAGGACAGTACAGTCGCAGCCCATCCATGTCCGTGAATCTTGTGCTACTCTTTCCTGGTGACAAGTGAAAAATGTGTTAATAGAAGAGTATACCTTAGTCGCTGTCTGCTGCCCCAAGTACAGAGCCTGCTGCTGGGATAATGCAGAAGACAGGGTGTGGACATCGTAAGTGTAGGGGCAGCCAATGGAAATTGCTGTTCAGATGCTGTGGGTGTCTGGATTGGGTTTTGACCACTCTAAGGGGACAAAATCAGGTGCAGTAGTGAGAAGGGGACAGCTTTGGGAGGAGTCAGAGTGGAAGAATGTTGAAGGGCATGATGTAGTTGTATTGGAAATAGTACACAACTGACTATGGATGCAAGGTAGGAGGTGACTCATCTCTCAGTTTTATTAATTGGTCACCTACCCCTTGAGGTCAAGCTACAGCACCCTTGAAGTCACTGTGCTGAGCCATTATTTCAGAAGGAAACTTCTCTTTGTGGTATGCAAAATAACTAAATACTCAAGAAAGAGGGATCCTCTGTTTTTTGGGTCTCCCTGTGTTCCCACACCATTTTGGAAGTACATACAACTTAAGTTGTGTTCCAGCGTGCAGGACTGGAGCCAAGACAAGCATCACTTACATTGCATAGTATTGTTATTTATATGGCTGGTGAACTCTTGTGGACATTTTTGGCATCTTGGTTCTGTTATCTTGTCCTTTGCTTAATTGAAAGCAGGCTTTCCCCTTGTCTGTGTCAGATTCCATGCTGAAGCACCTACGGGCCATGGATGCCATGAAGAACTTTTCAGAATTCCGGCAGGAAGCCAGCATGCTTCATTCCTTACAGCATCCCTGTATTGTTTCATTGATTGGAATTAGCATCCACCCTCTCTGCTTTGCCCTAGAACTTGCTCCCTTGGGTAGTCTTACTACTGTGCTTTCCGAAAAATCCAAAGGTAACACCTGAGAGTCTCTCTTTTCCTTAGGCACAATGTGTGTAATAGCTTGATTTCTTTCACTCAATTGAATTTCTTGATGTTTGAGAAACACGCTGTGACTTGTAGAGGAAGGCGCTGAAATATTCAGGCCATTGAGAATTTGCATCTTAGACTGCAAAACACACCACTCTCATGAGAGGGAATAGACAGGAGAGGGAGTAAGCCCCTTACCACTATAGAGAAGTCCCTGAAAGTTCATGGGGTGACATTCTCTTGCAATAAAAACGTAATGGCCTCTGGACTAAAATATTCTGGGATCAGGATAGAGGTAGGGACTAGACCTATGAATTTATCAGTTCAGGGAACTCCCATATGAGAGAACTCCCTCTGCCAGTGCACGTCAGTACCTGCTCTGCAACACAGAGAGCTGTCTAGAACATTTAAAAATTATAACTTGCCCATCTCCCATAGCCAGTATGTGTCAGAGGTAGGATTTGAATACAAGTCTGCCTGCTTTGAGGTCCGTTCTCTATCTATTCTGTAATGGGAAGTAAACATAATTGAGATGTTTCAATCATTTAAAAGTATGCATAGTTGTTTTTTTTAAGTTAGTGGTTAATTAGAAATATAAAATCACTAGTCCATCCAAAAATAAAAAAGAGAAACTCTAAACTTCAAACGAACTGAGAAGGTGTTCTTTGTATTTTGAAATGGAGGAAATAACATGCAAATGGATTTTCCCCCTAAAGTTGTCTTTGATGAAAATCCATAAATATACCAACAGAATGTTCACCCTATGGCAAGATACAGCCTTTAAGGTTGGTTATTCTGCAGAAATTTTGACTCATTAGTCTTACAGATACATCATATCATAAATGAAATGCTAATAGCAAAAATAATGCTATGTGATATTTCATTGACATAATTCTGAGTCTCTTCTGACTTATGGCTTGGTATGACACTGAAATAAGAGGTTTGTCAGGATGTGTCAGTCAGCCAACAAGAATTTATTAAATACCTACTTTATGAGACCCTGGGGATACGGAAGCAAAAATCAAACAGTCCCTGCCCTCAAAGAGTTTCCATTCTATTAGGGCAGACATGTGTACATAAAGGTGTATAGAAAACATCTGTGAAATAAATACAAGGCAGTTATGGTGAGGAGGGCTTTATCAATGGCAAAGGAAGGACTTCTTGTAGAAGAAAGTGGTCCTTGAGCTGGGTCTTAAAGAAAACAAGGAATTCTAAGAGGTGAGGAAGGAATATATTCCAGGGATGGAAGGCAGATAGAGATGGCACAGAGACAGAAAAACATATGTGAAGAACAATAAGGTCAGTCAAGCTAGATTTGGGGATGCAGAAAAGGGAGTAGAAGTTGGGAGCTGAGTTATAAAGGACTTTAAACTGAAGAGTCCGTACTATCACATCCGTAATATATAAATTGCCAGAGTGGGTGGAGGTGGGCAAAAAGATATTTTCTATAATGAATTTGAGGTTTTTTTTTTTTCTTTCTTTGAAAAGGTTCTTCCTTTATGCCCCTGGGGCACATGCTTACACAGAAAATAGCCTATCAGATTGTCTCGGGCCTGGCCTACCTCCATAAGAAGAACATCATATTCTGTGACCTGAAATCTGACAACATTTTAGTTTGGTCCCTTGATGTCAAAGAACATATCAATATCAAACTCTCTGACTATGGGATCTCTCGGCAGTCATTTCATGAAGGAGCTCTTGGAGTTGAGGGCACCCCCGGCTATCAGGCCCCTGAGATCCGGCCTCGGATTGTATATGATGAAAAGGTAATTAACACCATTCCAAAGCAAACTTTTATTTTATAGATCAGTGGGAAGAGTCTAATGTCAGTTCTTCTTTTGGGGATTTCCATGTTCCTACTTATGAGAGACTTCAAATGCTAATCCGAGGTTAGCTGAACAGTTCTGAGGAGTTGATGCTTTATTTGTTGTTATTGGGTTGTTTCATTCATGTCTGACTCTTTAGGACCCTGAGTCTTTAGGACCCTTGGCAAAGATACTGGAGTGGTTTGCTATTTCCTTCTCCAGCTCATTTCAACAGATGAAGAAACTGAGGCCAACAAGGTTAAGTGACTTGCCCAGGGTCACACCATAGTACTTATTTGAAGCTAGATTTGAACTCAGGTCCTCCTGACTAGGACCAGTGCTCTAGCCACAGAACCACCTAACTACTCTTGCTTTATTTCAGCAAACTCATACGAAAAGAGCATAAGACCTTGGAGGCAGAACCCAACTCTGACATTAGATAGAGGATCCTGGGTAAATATTGTGAACTCTCCAAGCCCTGTGTTCCATGTCCACAAAATTAGAATAATAATAATTCTTATTTTACTTACTTCACAGGGTTTGTATGGGTAAAATACCGTAGACTTTAAAATGCTATAGAAATTTTTATTTTTGTCCTTGATACTGCAATCCATTAATATATAATTACCGGCTTTACACACATACATATATAATTGTAACAAATATTGTCATATATTTATGTGTATATATAATTATACGTATTATTAGTTGTGTTAATCTGTTATTTGTTTAGTTTATTATTAATGATATATTGTCAATAATAAAAGGAGTTGACTTTAGAAACATCTTCAGCAATTGTCAAAGTTTCCCAGATATTTTTTCTGTTCCCTTTTCTATCTCAGTAGATTATAATAAGGGACTATTAGGTAATACTTTGATGTGCAGAAATGAAAGTTTGGGTGTTTTGTTTTGTTTTTATTATTGCCCCAGTCTCTACCCTGTAGCTTTCTGATAATGAAAAGCCTGAGTTAGCCTTAGCAGCTCCTAAGCCTTGAAGATAAGAGAGCTCAAACAATTAGACTTTGATTTGGCAAATGATAGCCTGTATTCCTTCAGGAAATTCTTATGTATTAGCCACCTGTGAAGTGACTCTCCTAAGCCAAGAAGAGGAAAGAGGAGAGAGAAATCCAAAGGAAACAAAGCTTGGGTTCAGGCAGTTAGCCATCAGCTCACATGCAGGCCAGCTTTAGTCTTTGATTATAAATATTTATCCTCCTTCTTGGCTTCTTTCACCCTAAACAGGGAAACGGCCAAATCGATTTGGATACATGAATGCCAGTTTCATTTTACAGACACACACATAAGACACCTAGAAATTATCTTGTTATGCATAGAAGAGGGAAAAACATTGTCTTTGTAGTTTTGCTCAGTCTTCTTATGTAGTCATTTATTATTCAGCATAGAAATGTCATCTTTTACAATTTCATTCAAAATTTTCAGCTTATTATTTTGTGACCCTACATGGGTCACTGGCTAATTGCATTATGAATAAGAACAATAATTTTCTGGAATACTTGTGTGGAATCCAATGTATCTGGGATATTAAAAGTCCTTTCTATGTTTCTATGTTTCTAATCTATGTTTCTGTGAAATTGTCCAAGATATAGGACAAGTCAAAGCATAGAAAACTTTAGGAGTGGGGTACTGAAATATGAAATTCTAAGTAGGAACTGAATTTAAGCAGTACAAGTTCATCTTATTCTAAAATAGATGACTTTTAAATAAGGAAAACACTGTGAATGTCCTCCCACTTATAGAAAATTCTCTGTTCTTTCTCACCCATCTTATCCTTCAGTATTCCAGTGGCTCTCACAGATGTGCAGATCCTTCCATCAGTGCAGATTACAATCCGTTTCCATTCACTTGCTGAAAAATGACACTTAACCACCTGTAGTAAATTTTTCCAAGAGCAAAGTAAATAACATGCAAATATCGAAAGGTCTTGGTGATGCCTCTTATTAATATGGCTCCCTGTACCCATTTGTAGCAGATAACAATTTTTAAGTAAGAGAAGTTTGCATGCTCAGTTGTAAATTGTTTTAAAGCAAGGACCATGTCTTCTGCTCTTTACGTACCCTCCACCCATCAGATATAGTACCAGGTACCCTGTAGCTCCTTACTCAGTGCTGTTGGATGAATTTCAAGAGAGTTGCCTTTCCTCCTCAGGTGGATATGTTTTCCTATGGAATGGTGCTCTATGAACTGCTGTCAGGTCAGCGACCTGTGCTTGGTCACCATCAACTTCAGATTGCCAAGAAGCTATCCAAGGGCATTCGTCCAGTCTTGGGGCAGCCAGAAGAAGTACAATTCCACAGACTACAGGCACTCATGACAGAATGTTGGGACACCAAACCTGAAAAGGTACCTGGGAGGAGGAATACGACAAAGGCAATTGGAGGAAGAGGGAAAGGCAAAAACAAAGTGCAGTCCTTGTGATACTTGAATCTTTACTTCCCAGTGTTAGCTAAAGCTTTCTACTCTATGTTAAATATGACCATATATACCCATCCAGCCAACCACAGAGAACCCACTTTTTTGGCCAGTGTAGCTACAATTGACGTGTCTTTTCTCTCTTGTTTTAGAATGGGATATTTAGTGTGTATATGGCACATAGGAAGTGAGTGCTTAATATATGGGTTTTTTAATTCCTTCATACATTTATTTCTCCTTATTTTGTCTCTTGTTTTATCTTCAGTTAAAGAAGATAAAAGTTCCCTTTCTAAAAAATAAAGAATGAAAAAAATCTTATTTCTATAATCACATAAACAGTCAAAAAATTGTAGTTCCTCCCATAGCAATGAAGTCAATTCTAATTTTGCTGGAGATAAAAAGTGGGGAGCGGAGGGCCAAGGACCTGTTTTCAGAGAAATACTTGTATGTTTTCTCATGAAGAATGTGGATCATATTATAATTTCTGAAAATAACCTTCCTGAACAGATGTAGTGCTTCCAGGGTTAAATTTGGGCTATTATCAGATTAGATTGAAATATTGGAATGTGGTAGGAAGCTGAGTGAAGTCTTGAGAAAGAGCCTCAAAAAGATTGGATGGTCCTGGATAGGAAGGTTGGAACATTTGGTATTTAGGCCAGCATGAGCAGTTTAATGCTAAATTGACCATGACTAAAATATTTTAAGTTGGTTCTGCACTAATCTGGAAAACCCCCAAAGTTTACCTTCCATGTTCAAAGTTGTTTCATCCTCTTGCCTGTGTTTTCTAAAATATGGCCAAAGCAATGATATTGAACAAGTAAATCTGATGGCAAAGCATCTTCCCTGGGTTTATGAAAGCTAATTTCACATGTAATATTTTGCTAACTGGTATTGATCTTCATTGTTAATGAGCTATAAACCCTTCTTTACATGGTTGGGTGGATGTCTTTTTTTCTCAGCGACCTTTGGCCATTTCTGTAGTTAGCCAGATGAAGGACCCCACCTTTGCAACTTTTATGTACATGCTGCACTGTGGGAAGCAGACTTCTTTCTTCTCATCCTCCGGACAAGAATATACTGTCGTGTTCTGGGATGGAAAAGAGGAATCCAGGTAACCTTCATTTGCTGCTTTTTTAATCATCCGGAAGTGTGCAGTGTTCACAGACCCCTGAAAAGACACAGTTTGAAACTTTACAAAACCTATAATGATCTTCTAGAACACTTCCCTTAAGTCTATAATGAGAGAATTGAACAAAATACTTTCATTTTCTGCCTTTGTATCCCCATCCCTAGCACAGTTCCTGGCGTGTAGTAAGTGGTTAATAAATGCTTGTGGATTGATTAGACGATCTTTAAGGTCTCTTCCAAATCTAACATTCTATGATTCTGTTATCAGACCTTTAACAGAAGCCAAAAAAGTTGTGCATAGATACAGAAATGTGAAAAGACTCCTGGTATACAAGCAGGCAGTGTAGAGAAGGTAGAGTTCAACCTTTCAACACTGGGAAGACTAAATGACTGAGAAATACATATTGTCTAGACTCAGGATTCTTCCCTTTTTTGGTGTTATGTGCCCCTTTGGAAGTCTGGTGAAGTTTATGGACCTTTTCTCAGAATCATGTTTGGTGTTACATTTGTAATTGAGAGAAATGCTAGCAATTAAAGGTTAGTGAAAATAAAGATGTAAAATCTTTCCCCATTCAAGCTCAAAAATTTAAGTCTGTGGAGAGAGTCTCTTCTGGACCATGCTAAACTAGACAGACAATTCAGATGACCTCATACATCAATATATCTATCTATCTCTACATATATATATCTGGGACAGCCTGACAAATGGACAGTGATGAAGAGGGTAGTGTCTGGGTTGCCTTTGGGGAATTGAACAGTTTTTAATGACAAGAGCCTTCTCCCTAAATACAAAGGCTCTTCTTATTGGGAATACTGCATGACCAAATCATAGAATAATAGAGTCCCTAAAGAATTGATGTGGGTCACACAGAGAGCAACTGATAAAAACATGGTGGATACAAGGAAATTGTAAAGCTTTACAAATTAGAAGTGGTACAGGAGAAGCCCTGGAAAGGCTGTCATTA
Source organism: Pseudocheirus occidentalis (assembly GCA_028646575.1). Lineage (NCBI taxonomy): Eukaryota > Metazoa > Chordata > Mammalia > Diprotodontia > Pseudocheiridae > Pseudocheirus > Pseudocheirus occidentalis. The sequence goes on along the minus strand of CM053598.1, from coordinate 110,965,994 downwards.
GAGGAATCTATGTTTTAAATAAAGATGGGTCAATGACATAGCAATAGTGAGGGATAAGTGACACATCTGTGTAATGTCCAAGAGATCCAGAGGAAGGCAGCTCTAGACTGGGTGGTTCCCCTAGGGCAGATTTATGCCCTCTAACTAAAAGAAGTTTGGGCAGAAATTGCAAAGGATCAGCAGTAGGCAGGAATGGGTTTCCTTCTTCATCATTGGTGGGAGCATCGAGGCTGTTGAGATCACAGCTGTATTGAAGCATTAAAATACAGAGGAAGCTTTCAAGGTCATCAACAACTGAACAGGATCAGAAAAGGAGTAGCTGGTCTGAGTTTTAGTGGGAAAAGGAAGCAAGACTGGCTGTAATAGAAGTATTAGGAGCAGCTGCAGAAATAGAGGAGACATGCAGGTTATCCTATTCTTGTTGCTAGAGTCGAGTTGCAAACTTTGGAAATTGGAGACACTGCCAAGAACCTGCTTTAATAGATGGAAGAGACCTTTAAGATTAACTAACCCAATGCCCTTCTAAAGATAAGGAACCTAGGTCCTAGATATGATAGTCACTTACCCCCCAATTCACAGAACCAGGGTTTTAACATATATCTAGACCAGCGGTTCTCAACCGGTGGGTTATGTTCAATTTGTAACAATGGAAATACGTCCTGCATATCAGATATTTACATTATGATTCATAACAGTAGCAAAATTACAGTTATAAAGTAGCAACGAAAATAATTTTTCGGTTGGGGGGTCACTACAACATGAGGAACTGTATTAAAGGGTCATGGCATTAGGAAGATTGAGAAACACTGCTCTAGACCCTGTATTCTTTCCCCTTTGCTGTCAGGGGCTATAATCCTGGAGATGACTCTAGGTACCTAAACAGAGTAAGCATCAGTTTGGTTCTGGAAAGAAACATCAAACTGAAAATCAAGGATCTAGAACTATATCTAGAACAAGGATCCAGAATTTTCAAAGACCGTGTAACTTATCCTCCCTCATTTTGAAGTTGAAGAGCTCAAGGACCAAGGACAGTAAGTGGCTTGTCCAAGGCCACACAGGTAGCAAGAGCAGAGGCAGAATTAGAACTCAGGTCCTTTGACTCCAGCAAAATCATCGGAGAGGGAGACAGGTCAGTGTTTTTTTCAGAAACTTCAATGTGGTGAATACAGAGAGACATGCGAAATGTTCTATCAGGAATATAAAAATAAATAAGAAAAGCCAGAGAGAAGAGTTAGAGTAGGGGAAAGAAACTATATGAGAAAGCATCACCCAACAGCGTTTGTTGACACTTTTTACCTGCTGCTGAATTACACTTAGAGGAACTTCAATAAAGACTGATTCCATCATGACAGAAACCTGCTTCAGCTAATAACAGGGAGTATAGCAGTAAAGCATAATGAGCTCTGCTCTCTAAAACTGTGATGAGCATCCAATTAGCATTATGAAAATATAAATATTTGACTGTGGAAACTTAGTTTTCTTCTGAGATGAAAACTACTCTCCTGGCACTACTAAATCCCCAAGAGCTTTCCCTTTAATTCGCTGTTCAGCCTTAAAAAATCTGGATCCTGATTTTTTATTCAAGAGTGTATGTGCATATTTCCATGAGCGAGTTCATTCCCTATTTGATGTCTGCCTTCTGTCCCATATAATTCATGTGATAATCTTTAGAGGGGAAAAAAAAGCCTGAAAGAGCATTTTTATTGCATGAAAACTCTTAACTGACATAATTGGGATATAGTTTAGCCAGCACCCAAATATATTCTAAAAGAAATAGGGCAGAAGGTTTAAAGCAAATGTAATTGATTCTACTTCCTCTTTTTATGGTTTTTTTTGGGGGGTCAGATTTGTACTTTTGGTGAAATTCAGCGCATCTGACTAGAGGCCATTGAGAATACCTTAAGGTTAATTGGAAAACTAGTCATTCTAGCCCTCTTCCCTACCAAATAAAGAAATATTCATACACTGATTTCAGAAGTGCCATCTTTGCTATAGTCTACAATGGTACTCTGCTTATTTTGGCTTTCTGTATCTCCAGCTAGATGGCACAGTGCAGAGAGTACTAGACCTGGAGTCAGGCAGTTTAGGAAGATATCAAGTTCAAATCTAGTCTCAGATACTTACTAGCTGTGTGACTCTGGGCAAGTTAATTAACTCTGCCTCAGTTTCCTCGACTGGGTAATACTAGCACCTACCCCTCAGGATACTTGTAAGGCTCAAATGAGACATAATTGTAAAGCATTTAGCACAGTGCAAACACATGGTAGGAATTCATTTCCTTCCATCCACTGTGATTGTTGTTTGTCCTTCGTCCTTAAAGAGGACCATGACTTTAGGGAGGTGATGCCATGACATGTGAGCAAATTGGATTTAAGTGAGGGAGAGCTGTGCAAAGTCACCAGCCTCACTTTCTTCTCCAGTGCCATCTGGATCCAGTAGCAAGATGTAGATCAAGATGTAGGCAAGTTATGGACTGGAGATGGTCCTCCTTCCATCTGCAGCAGATAACTGGATATAGCTTAGGTCAAGAATTCTTTTTTTTTAATTATTCATTTATTTATTGTCTTGTTTACATCATTCATTTCCATGAGATTTTGAGTTACAAATTTTCTCCCCATCTTTCCCCCACCCACCACCCCAAAACAGCCATCCTGCTGTATAACCCCTTCCCCCAATCTGCTCTCTCTTATGTCCTCCTCCGTCACCCCTCTGACTCCCTACCCCAATGCCTCCATATCTTAATTCCCAGTTGCATGTAGTTAATAACAATAATAATTATTATTATTATTATATACACATATATATTTTTAACATTTGATTATAGAACTTTAAATTCTAGATTCTTTCCCTTCCTCCCTCATCACCCACCCTCACTGGAAAGACAAACAATTCAATACAGGCTGTATATGTGTTATTATGCAGAACATCTC
>CM053598.1:110912253-110962564 GCA_028646575.1 Pseudocheirus occidentalis | reverse complement strand
TTCTTTCCCTTCCTCCCTCATCACCCACCCTCACTGGAAAGACAAACAATTCAATACAGGCTGTATATGTGTTATTATGCAGAACATCTCCACAGTGGACATATTGTGAGACACTGATTATATGTCCCTCCTTCCTATCCTGCCCCCCCCGCTTGTTCTATTCTCTACCCTGTCGCTTTACAGAAGTGTGTGCTTCTAGCAACCCTTCCCCCTACCCTACCCTCCTCTCCATCATCCCACCTCTCAACCCCATCCTCCCTACTCTTCTGTATGGCAAGCCAAATTCAATGAGAGTAAGGTTGTAGGTCAAGAATTCTTTTTTTGTTTTGTTTTTTTGGAGGGCAATTGGGGTTGACTTGCCCAAGGTCACACGGCTAGGTTTTGTGTTAAGTGTCTGAGGCTGGATTTGAACTCAGGTCCTCCTGACCCCAGGGCCGGTGCTCCATTCTCTGCACCAGCTATACCCCATAGGTCAATAATTCTTAACCTGAGGTCTGTGAACTTAAAAAAAATCTTATAACTGTATTTTAATATATTTGGTATCTATCATAATGCTTTGTATTTTATTTTATCCTTTAAAGACATTATTCTGAGAAGGGCATCTAGAGGCAATATCAGACTGCCAAAGGGGTCCATGACACAAAAAATAATTAAGAACTTCTGGCTTAGGGGAATAGGAGATCGTGTCATTAAATGTGAGCAGGTCTTATTTCTCAAATAAAAATGGGAAGTTTGGGATACAATAGATTGTAAGCTCCTTGAGGGCGGGGAATGGTCTTTTGCTTTTATTTGAGGCAAAAGGTGGGCTAGATTTCTCCCTACTCTACAGTGATGAGAATTTTTTTGTTGTTGATTTTAGGAACTATACTGTGGTAAACACTGAGAAAGGAATTATAGAAGTACAGAGAATGAGCTGCCTAGGAATGAAGCTGAGCTGTCAATTAAAAATTCAGAGTGCACTATGGACTGCCACTGAGGTAATTACTGTTGCCCACCACCATGAACGCCCTGGCCGCACAGCCATTTCACAGCCCTGTTGTTCCTGTACATCATAAAACTAAAGACATTAGCATAGTCAATTAGTCCTGGGAGGGCTAAGAGCAGTCATACAGTGCATTTGTAGAAAGGTCAATCAAATGCTACATTTGCCTTCTCACTGGTACATCAGTTCCAGAGCCTGCTTCCCAGCCTGAGGTTAGAGACACCTGTTCCCAAGCTCATGGCTTACTTGTTAAAGCGGGAAATTAAAACCATGAGGATCTGGTGCAATGGCTGGCCTCGTGATACTCCATCTGCCCCTCAGCACCCTAATGTATATCCGGAGGCTGTGATTTGTCTGTAATTATCAGTGAAGTAGAAGTTGTCAGTGAAAGAAGAATACAAGGCAAGAAATGAAACCAGGGTAGTACAGTGGAGGGACTGAACTTCAGATGATGCATTATGGTGCCCGTGCTTGTGAATCTGCTGTGCACTAAAGAAAACTGAGGAAATTGCTAAGAAAACAGTAACCTTGATGATAGGAGAGTAGAAAATTGGATATATCAAATTCCCCATACTACTCTTCAGCTAAAACCATTTGAACCAATTTCACTCCTCCCCCCAACTTAAATTTATTGTCACACATTTCACCATTTTTCATATTCGTCTGCAGGACCAGAAGATCTACATATACAGCTTAAAGGGTATGTGCCCATTAAGTGCCCCCCAAAACGCATTAGATACACCATCAGTTGTCACTTGTTTCCTGGCAGTACCTGTTATGAAGAAGGTAAGGAAGAACAAAAGAAGAAAGTTCATAAAAAGTCATCAACTATTGTGCTTAAACAGGGGCTGATGATGAAACTGAAGACAATGTAGAAAGCCTACTTTTCATAGCGCAAATGTACATCAATGTATTTGCTGTTTTTTTCAGGTTGTAAAGCTAATTGTGCTGAGTATCAGTCGATAAATATTAAGTGCCTACTATGTGCCAGGCACTGTGACAAGGGCTGGGTAGTTTTCTAATCAATTTTTCACTGAATATACAAATCTTATTAGAAATGAGGCATGTTATCCAAAAAAAAGTAGGGTTGATTTGCTCTATTTAACCAAGAAAATGATGATAGCAGCAGTTGATTCCCTTGTCTTGAGAGTAATGAATGATTTCCATTTGAGGGGAGCAGGGATGGAGGGGTGGGAATCTACACTGACATTAGCTTTAAATTTCAGTTCCAACTTTATCCCCAAGCAAAAGAAAAGAGATAGATATTTGAGCAATTCAGGACATAGTTTTCATCAGAGACCTAGAAAACATGAAACAAAGAGTTATTTAAAGTCTTCTACCAGCCAAAAGCCCTCCATTCTGTGCCAAGTGAGCAGCCTCCAGAATGGAGGCAAGGTAATAAAGCATGGTCTGTGTTGTTGGCTTACCTGGACTTGATGAATGCCTCTCCTCGGGAGACGTTGTCCTGTACTGAGAGCAGAATGTCTCAAAGTGGATTGCCTAGCCCACGTTCCCATTGGAAGGCAGTGGTTGCTGCCACAGCTGGAGTGCTGATGGCCTGGGGCCTTCAAATACAGTTTTATTTTCATGTTTTCCTTGGCTGTTTTCTTTAAAATACTGAAAATGAATTCTGAGAAAGTTACTAAGGGCTTATTGACTTTGCTGTTGAGCTGCAGGTCAGGTCACTGTTTTAACTTTGACAGTTTGAGTCAAACCTCCTTAGAGCTTCTAACACCCAGTTGAGAGGTGACTTTCTGTGCTTCCATCCTCACTGGCAAAAGGACATGGATTTCTGCTTTTGTTTTGTCCTGGGTTTTCTAACCTGAGCTGGTTACCACCTAAAAGTTTTGTTTTTAAAGGGAGATTACATTCAGCAATATGGTTTGGGGATTAGAGGGTCTGTGCCAAATCCAGAGTGACTGACAGTTTGTGAACTAGGTTCTGGGGATGAGGGATAAGCACTAGGTGTTGGCATTATCTGTTTGGCCTATGCCAGGTGACATAGAACTAATATTGCTTTAGTAGCTAATAAATCTCTATGACCTAGTAGCTAAGAAATATAAACCCCTACAAAATGTAAAGGAGTGTACTATGCCCTGGACTGAGATGTTGCTGAGAGCTGGGAACAAGAGTTTATCTGGAAATCACCAAGCCACCTTTGAAGTCAACTCCATGCTAGAACTCTTGGCCTACTCAGAAGGCATCCGTCTTAATTAAGAAGTTGACACATGCCCTGCTTATACCATGAAGGGTAAAATGGTGTAAAAATGATGATGGGCAAGAGAGACCATGCTGACTGCCTGATCTAATACACTGAAATAATCTCTAGTATTCAGCTTGTCAGGGAGGAAGATCCTTTTGATCAGCATAATATAATACTTCATCAAGAGGATGTACAGCAAGTGACCAAAGTCTTCCATGTTACAATGAAGCTCAAGGTGTCAGACAATTTGAATTGTGTTATAAAGAAGACACCAGACTCAGTTCCAAAGTTGGAGTCTCACACCTTTTATTTGACAGGTTGAAGGGTTCTCCCAGAACAGGCACACCTCCTTAATAAGGGAGAGTGCCCCAAGTACAGAAGTAAAAACAAGTTTTATAGGGTTACTAATCCTAGTTCCTTCCAAATCAGGATTGATTCTGATCCTTCCAAGTTACAAGTATTCCTTATATGTCCACCCCATATAACTCCTTGATAACTCCCCACCCCTGTAAAAAAATAAAAGAGGATGTACTGAGGGAGCCAATTTAGAGGCCCAAGGCCCTGAAAATGACCTTTGCTTGAGCTGTGAGGGTGGGAGGAGAGCATAGATCCCCTTAAGATCTGTATATGGATAATGCTGCAGCCTTTTTATTGAAAGTTGTGAAACTAGACTGAATGAGAATTTCAAAGAGAACACTGAGAATGGATATGTTTCTCCTTTCAGCAGAATTCCTACCTTGTGTTGGCTGGTATGTCTGATGGACTTGTGGCAGTGTTTCCTGTGATCCAGGGCGTCCCAGATAATAACTGCTCCTATCTGTGTTCACATACTGCAAACAGATCCAAATTCAATATCACTGATGATGATCCCCGACAGAATCCTTACCCTGTAAGAGCCATGGAAATAGCCAACAGTGGGTCTGAGGTCTGGTACAGCAACGGCCCTGGCATCCTAATCATAGACTGTGCCACATTGGAAATAAATAGACGATTAGATCCCTATTCTCCTCCTTCCATGATAACATCGATAGTGGGCAACTCAGAATGCCATGGTGAAGAAGTGGTCTGGTGCCTGGATGGCAAAGACAACTCTTTGGTGATGTACTTCTCTGCAACCTATCAGTTATGCGCACGGTACTTTTGTGGGGACTGCAGCCCACTTAGAGACACGTTTCTAGTTGAGCAGCCCATTCTGGGGCTCTCCACTGCTGGTCTGGACAGCCAGAAGGATCCTGAGGGCGACTGCATAGCTGATATGAGCATAATCTATAGCCAAGAACTTGGAACCCAGATATTAAACCACCAGGATTCTCTTACGGATTATTGTTCCATGTCTTCATATTCATCTTCCCCTCCCAACAGAATCACTAGGTCTTTCTCGAGCCTGCCAAGTTCCCCCATGAGCTCTTCTGGCATGCCTTTTCATACTGACTATGAAGACTCTGACAGATTTCAGGAGTCCAATCTTTGCTCTGATGGATTCGAAAAGGATGGGCCTCTCATGAACAGTGAAGCCTCCACGCACCTACAAGCAGTCAAAATTCTCTCAGTAAAAGACCTTGTCTGGATTCCCAGGTAAAGTTTTCCGTTAAATAGGTTTGCATGGTATACAAAAAAGAATCTCCTGTTGACCTATGAGGAGGAGATCATACCCTCTAATTCTTCATTTTTAGTTTTATCCCATTTGGGGCCACAGTGAAGGGCAAGTGTTTAAAACTACTCTAAGTGAAAGATGAAGAGAATAGCTCTGTTAACAAGTATTTTTTGCCTCTAAGTCTTTTTTCTTCCTTCTGGCAAATCTAATAATAACAGCACTAAGCCCAGTGCCCCTCTCAGATACAATGCAGTAAAAGAGGTGATTTCATTGTGATTAAATTTCCTTTTGGGGAAGTTCTGTTCTACCATTTCTCTGTCATGCCGTCTCAGTAATTTAATACATTAGCTGAAACTATATATGTGTTGCAAATGCTTTTCCGCTGACTGTATCTATTTACCCTGGAGATTACTAATGTAAGTAAAATTCTTCCCACTTTCTGTTTCTTAGGCAAGGTGGAGATGTTATCGTCATTGGACTGGAGAAGGAATCTGGTACCCAGCGGGGTAGAGTAATAGCTGTATTAAAGGCTAGAGAACTAGCCCCATATGGGTAAGGCTGAATTAGAAACTGCTCTTGAATGTTAAAACACACACACACACACTCACACACACACACACACACATGCACACATGAAACCCAATGTACTCAACATTTTGACATTTTGGTTTACTGAGGTTTCTTTACCCTAGATTTGTAGTCAGATTTCCTGCTTGTTATCTGTGTGACACTGAGCAAATGATAGGGAGCTGGATTCTAGCTCTAAATCTCAAGATTCAGAAAGCACTTTTCCCCTTGTCTTCTGTAAATAAGGATCATGAGGCATCTGGGTGGTGCAGTGAATAGAACACTGGGCCTAGAGTCAAGAAGAGCCAAGTTTAAATCTAACCTCAGACGCTTACTAGCTGTGTGACCCTTCCCCCCGTCTGCCTTAGTTTCCTCACCTGTAAAATGGGTATCACAATAACTTCTCCTTCCCAGGGTTGTTGTGAGGATCTGAGGAGATATCTGTGAAATGCTTAGCTGGCACATTGTAGGCAGTTGATAAAGGTTTGTTTCCTTCCTTCCCTCTTTCTCTCCTCTCCCCTCCTCCTTCCCTCCTTCCTTCCATCCACCCTCCAGTTTGCAGCATATGATATTTCTTTTTTCAAATCATCTACTGACATCCCTAAAAGGAGCGATCCCAGCCAAAGCACCATACAAACAGTGCTAAGAAGCTTCTAGCCATTTAGTAACCATCTAATGTGTGACTCAGTTGTTACTTCAGCCCATTTCCTGTGTACCCAGAGACGGTCATAGTGAAAAACCCACAGGGGCCAGTGTTAAGTTGGGAGCTGAAGTAATTATCCATGCATTTCAAGTGGACCCTTCTCATTTCTGCCTCCTTCAAAATCTCCTATACTCCATATTACTTCAGAATTCTCATCTGTAAAGAGGAGGGGTAGTTCTGCTTACCAGTCCCTTGGGTGCTTTCCAGTTCTAAATTTATGATCCCAAAACCTACTGCTGCCTACAGAGATACCCAGTGACTACAGGAAGGGGTGCTGCCCCTTTCTGGCATCATTCTGTTACTTCCACTTCTGCTGCCAGCTGTTTCCACCAGAAATGCATGGCTCCACTGTGAGAATAAAGCAGAAGCAAGAACACTTTGTCCAGGACATTATATACAAGGCTGGGAAAAATGTATAGGCTGAGGCAGAGCATGACTAATTATGGTCTGGGCTGCAACTCCTGAGTACTCAAACACCCTGGAATGTTTACATCTCTTCACTTCAGCTACTGAGTCTCAAGTAATAAATTATTTGTATGAAAAGTCCCCAAATTCTACTTTGTATATGTTTTGGGTCACTTCCACATTACATTAATTCAGCTTCTTCTGGAGAATCTGTTGGTTTGAGTTTCTCCTGAAGCATGAAGAAGGGGGAAAGTCCCATTTCACTTATTTCTCTCAGAGCAGAATGATGACAAAGGAAATGTCTGCAGTGAATCAACCTCTGGCACTCACCAGCATGGAGCTTTCCAGGATGAGTCACTCTTTAGCTAATGACCCTTGTTTTGTAAATGATTATATTTGAGAAATAAGAGATATGCTCCCGAGTCCATCATGTTTCCAATTTTATTCTCTCAAATTAGGAATGGGGGGTGCCTTAAAATTAGCCTTTTTAAATCAGTTCTAACCAAAGACAGACCAATGAATCTCTAATAAAAATAATTACCTAGGTTAGTGGTTTCCTAACTATGGGCCAAATTACGTGGGAAGGCATGGAGTTTAAGAATTCGTATTCAAACCAAGAATTGTAATTTTGATCTTTATAATTGGACCTGCTGTCATAAGGCAATCCTTTCATTCTTCCCTAATTTAATCCCTATCACTCCCCCAAAAAAACTTTTTCCAAACTTCCTCTCCTCTACTTAAACTTTCCATATGTCCCCCTTCCTACTGTCTCTCAGCAGAGGATTTCACAGCTTACTTTCCTGAGAAAACCAAATCGTTTGACATGTACTACCTCTTCTCCCCTTCTCTTCCTTTCAGTATTCTTTGACATCACCCCCCCGACTCCCTTCTCTTTTCCCTTAGCATCCGACCAATGAGATGCTCCCTCTCCTTGCTAAAGTCAACCCCCATGTGTTCCCTTGATCATATCCCAGAAGACCGCACCTTCATTCACACTGTCTCTCTCTCTCTTTACCTTCAGCCTCTGTATCTACTGCTTCCTTCCCTGTGCCTTCAAACATGCCCAAGTTTGCTCTAGACTTAAATACTTTCACTTAATCCTACCAACACCTCATTATTTTCCTAGTTCTACATCCTTTCTTAGCCAAATTCCTAGAAAAACCTACTTATACTCATTTGTTACTGTCTCTACTTCCTTTCCTCATTTCAAATGACCTCTTAATTGCTGAATCTGATGGTCTTTTTTAATATTCATCCTTTTCCACCTATTGGTTGCACTTGACCTCTCTCTCCTCTGTGTACTTTTCTGACACTACTCTCTCCTGGTTCTCTTTCTACTTGTCCAGCCACTCTGCTAACTCCTTTCCTATTTTATCATTCAGACTATCTCCCCTCCCCCCCCCCAGCTGTGGGTATTATCAGGGTCCTGTCAGAGGTTCCCTACTCTTCTCTCTATATACTCTGTTGGTGACTTCATCACCTCCTATTGGTTTAATTAAATCTTAATTCAAAACTTCAATTCCACACTACCCTTTGCCAGTTATTGGACATTTTTAAACTAAATGTCCTAAAGAAATCTCAAACCCAGCATGTTCAAAACAGAATTCATTATCTTTTCCCCAAAACCCTTCCCTCTTCTAAATTTCTCTGTTTGTTGAAGGCCTCACTGCTTTCCCAGTCTCTCAGGTTCATTACCTTAATGTTATCCTTGACTCCTCTTTCTCTCTCACTTCACATAGTCAGTCAGTTGGCAAAGCTTGCTCTTTCTCCCATTATAAAATTCCCCAAGTCCAACTCCTGCCATCTCACATGGTTATCACCTTAATTCAGGCCCTCCCAGCTCTTTCCTAGATTATTCTAGCAGCCTCCTCCAGTCCTCTGTGATCCAGCCAAGCTGACCTTCTGTGTGCTCCTCACAGGTGCTATTCCATCTCCTGTCTGCATGCTTTTGGGTTGACTGTCTCTCCTGACTGGAATGCATTCTTATTTCACCTCCCCCTGATAGAATACATCTCTTCCTTCAAGAAACAATTCAAGTCTTAAAGTCAGGAAGACCAGAGTTCAAATCTGGCCTCAGAAACATACTAACTGTGTGACCCTGATCAAAAGAAAGAAAAGAAACAATTCAAGTATCATCTTCTATTTGAAGCTTTTCCTGATCCCTTCAGCTGCTACTGCTTTCCCTCTCAAACTGTTGTATTGCTTTGTATATATTTGTTTGTATTTTCTTTATTTGTATCACACACACACATTCTTGTCTCCTTCAGTAGAAGGTAGTCTCCTTGACAAAAGGGATAGTTTTATTAATTATATTTGTATCCCCAGCCTCTCACATAGAGCCTGGCACATTTGATCAGTCGTGTCCAAAGACCAGCCCTGTGGACCATACTGTCCGTGGGGTTTTCTTAGCAAAGATACTGGAGTGGTTTGCAATTTTTTTCTCCAGTGGATTAAGGGAAACAGAAATTAAGTGACTTGCCCAGGGTTACACAGCTAGTAAGTGTCTGAGGTCGGATTTGAACTCAGGTCTTCCTGATTCCAGGCTCCATACTCTATCCACTGAGCCATCTAGTTGCCTCCCCTAGCACATAGTAGGTCCTTAATAAATACTTATTGATATCTAACAAAAAAAATGCAGCTTGAAAGCAACTGCTATAAGAAACCATGAAGGTTTTGTTTGTTTGTTTGTTTTTTAAAAAAGCTATCCTTATTCTTGAAAATGTGAATCAATTGTAGAGAATATATAAAGGTTCATGTAGCAAATGGACCTCTTAAGCAAAATACTATTATGTAATCTAAACAGTTGCCATTATTTTGTTGTGATACTGCTATTTCTCATAAATAGGAGAAGTATTAATAGAAGCCGGGGCTGACAGCAAGACACCATGTAAGAATACAATTTCCTGGCAGCATAGTTAATTTTTTTTATTTATGTCTTTTCTTTTTACTTGACCTTCATTTCCAAATATGACCTTCCATCCTCTTATACTAGTAAGCCATCCTTTATAATAAATAAAGAAAAACAAATCAGGAAAAAAATGTGTCTTAATTTTTTATTTAATTTTCTTTAAAAATAAAGTCAAAGGGGCAGCTAGGTGATGCAGTGAGTAGAGCACTGGCCCTCAAGTCAGGAGGACGTGAGTTTAAATCCAGCCTCAGACACTTATCACTTACTAACTGTGTGACCTTGGGCAAGTCACTTAACCCCAATTGCCCTCCTCCAAAAAAAAAAAAAAAAGCAAAAAGAGTCAGCAAGATGAATCAATACCATAACCAAATCTGTCAGTGTATGCAGTGCTCTATATCTATAATCATCACACCTGCAAAGAAAGGAAGGGTGATATATTTCCTCATCTCTTCTACAGGGTCAATCTGGCCATTTTAATTACACAGCATTCACTTTTACTTTTTTTGTTCCTTTCCATTTACTCCGTTGGAGTCATTACATATAGTGGTTTTTTTTCTGGGTCTGCTTATTTCATGATGCATCACTTTATATAGCTCTCCTTAGGCTTCTCTGAATTCTTAATATTTTTCTTATTATAGCACAGTAATATTCTAGTACATTTGTGTATCTCAGTTTATTTAGGAATTCCCCAATTGACTTTTTCCCAATTTTTGCTACCACAAAACATTTTTATGTATACAGCACCTTCCTGTCTTTAATTTTGTTGGGGTCTATGCCTAGAAGTGGGCTGTGGGTAAAGCAGTTTAAATGTGCATTTTGATCATTTTTTAAAAAGATAATTCCAAATTGCTTTGCAAAGTCTTTGGACCAGTATACAGTTTCATCACAGTGTATTAGTATATCTGTCCTTATGCAGCTGATTCAACATTAAGGATTTTCATCTTTTTTCCATCTTTGGCAATTTGCTAGGTATGAAGTGAAACCTCAGAATTGTCTTGATTTGCATTTTATAATATTTATGATTTGGAAAATTTTTCATATGTTTGCTAATAGTCTGAAATTTTTTCCTTTGAGATATTTATTTGAATCCTCTTACTGCTTATTGGGGACTGATTCTTGGTCTTATATACTTTTTTCTTGGATTTCAGACCCTTATCAGAGATAGTAAGTATAAAGATTTTCCCCCTCATTCAACAGGTTGCCCTTCTCCTCCTCAGTACACCAAACAACTCTTTAAGGCTATAAGTTGCAGGACAGGTGCTGATCTGAATTGGTAAAGAGAATTTCCTACCTACCAAGTAGATCCCTAGACCAATTACATCACAAGTTCAGTCCTTAAAAAAAACTTATTAGATTTGACTCAGTGATTGTTTTGAATCAAAACAGGTAAAGTGCTTTGCAAACCCTAAAGCACCATATAAATTCTAACTATGAGTCTTAGTTCACATCTCTGCATCTTTCCCATAAGAATAGGATGAACAACTGTCAAATGCTTCACTAAAACCTAGGTAAACTATCTACAATGTTCTTCTCATCTACCAGTATCTGCTCAAATGACAAAGAAGATTAGACTGGCATGACATGTTCTTGTACTTGCTCTGTGATCTCTGCTTCCTTTTCTAAGTGTTATTGAACCTTCCTTTTAATAATACATTCTAGAGTTTTGTCACAAACTCACTGGCCTACAGTTTGTAGTTTCTGTTCTCTTCAGTTCTTTGGAATATTTCACATTCTTTAAGCCTCTCTCATTTTACACAGTCTTTGAGAGATTACTGATGGTGACTCAGCAGTGACACCTGCCAGTTCTTTGTGGATCTTAGGATGTAATTCACCTATACCTGGTGACTTGAATTCACCAAAGCTAGCTAGGTTTCTTACTATGTCCTCACTTATTTATTCTTTCCAGTACAAAAAGAATTCTTGTCATCAGAAAAAGCAGAAGCAAAATAAATGGAGCAGGTCTGTCTTCTCTCTGATATTCTCCCTATCCCATTTATCCCAAGCAGCATCTCTCCTCTCCCTTCTTTGATACTCTTCTTTTCCCTAACAAATGATATTTGTCATTTTTTATTTCCTCACTAGTCTTATGTCACTAAGAGCTTTAGCCCTCCTAATACTCTTCTCAGAAGGAGGACCACTGTTATTTAAAACTGGAAAGGTCTTTAGAGATCATCTTGCTTAACCTCTACATTTTTTTTACGTGACAAAACCTAGGGTCAAGGTCAGACAGTTAGTAAGTAACAGTAAGACTTAAAGTCTTTTGCCTTTTTTTTTGCCTTTGGCCTCTTTTCATTGCACCATGCTCCTTTTCTGGCAGTCAGCTGTACAATGAAGGAAATTGTTGACATATTAATCCAAAACCAGGCAAAACCCCAAAGTTGTTTACATTTAGCTCCAAACTGCATCATAACTTTTTGTAGTAGATTTATCTGCATAACTGCATGTGGCTTAGGCAAGTTGATATATTGTCTTGCAAGAAGAAGAAATGAAGTATCCAGGGGACGCAGAGCTGGCCCCTGAGCTGTGAAAATGTGGGTACAAGTTCTGTCTTTGACAAAACTGGGCTCTATGATTCTGAAGAAGTCATTCAACCTCTTGATTCCCTGGGCAACTGTCTGAGACTAAAAGTGCAGAGCATGTGCCAGTCTGTGTTAGTGGAGTTTTTCACCTGAGTCTCCATATACAGATGAAATAATGGATCCAATCCAATACGTATATTAGCATATATACAGGCAGACCCCAGAGATACTGTGGGTTTGGTTCTAGACCATCATAATAAAGCAAATATCACAATAAAGATACATGATTTTTTTTAGTTTCTTAGTACATAAAAAGTTATGTTTATACTATACTGCAGTCTATTAAGTGTGCAATAGTATTACATCTAAAAAATATATATGCCTTAATTAAAAATACTTTTTGCTAAAAAATGCTAGCCTTCATCAAGTCATAATATTTTTTCTAGTGGAGGGTTTTCCTACAATGTTGATGGCTGCTGACTGATCAGGATGGTGGTTGCTGAAGGGTGGGGTGGCTATAACTATTTCTTAAAATAAGATAACAATGAAGTTTGCCACATCGATTGACTCTTCCTTTCATTTCAACATTGAGACCATGGTAGGGTTTTTAATTGGCCTAATTTCAATATTGTTATGCTTAGAGGATAGGGAGGTCCAATGAGAATAAGAAAGATGGGAAGAATAGCAGGTAGGTGGAGCAGTCAGAATATACACAACATTAATCAATTAAGTTTGTTTCTTATATAGACACAGTTCATAGCATCACCAAAAAATTATAATAGCAACATCAAAGATCACAGATCACTATAACAGATAAAATAATAATGAAAAAGCTTGAAATATTTTGAGAATTACCAAAATGTGACATAGAACATATATCACTGGAAAAAAATGGTGCCAACAGACTTGCTCAACTCAGGGTTGCCACAAACCTTTAGTTTGTGGGAGTTCTTAAAATTTATTATTTGTGAAGTGCAATAAAACAAGGTTTGCCTGCAGGTATATATGTATATATTCATACGTATGTTTGTGCATACTATACATATATACACATGTATATACACACATACACATGTTTACATTTACATATATCATACATTTTCTATACAATTCAAATTATATATGTATATACAAGATATAAATTTTCTGTAAGTTTTATATATGAAAATATCATATGTATCATATTATAAAATGCCATATACTTCCATCCCTGAGGTCAAGGATAAGAGATCTAAAAAGGTTTTTGCGTGGCAGGAGGGAGTTAGCCTGGGATTTTAAATTTGCTCATTCATAAACAGAGAATCAAGAATTTGATGATATTGTCCCCATTGCTTTAGAGAGCTTAATTGGATGAGAGAAAATGCCCATTCTGACTCACATTTCTGAAATTACCAAGATTTAGTCTATTAAGAATAAAAACCATAAAGTAAAATTCTCTCTCTTGACCCCTGTTCTACACTATTACAAAGCATTCAGGCATACACATATACACGTGTGTGTATATATATATGTATATGTATATGTATGTATATATTTTGTTTAATCATTTTAGTCATGTCTGACTCTGTGACTTCATTTGGGGTTTTTTTGGCAAAGATACTGGAATGGTTTGTCATTTCCTTCTCTAGCTCATTTTGCAGATGAGGAAACTGAGGCAAACATGGGTAAATGATTTGCCCAGGGTAACACAACTAATAAATGTCCGAGATCAGATTTTAACTCAGGAAGATGAGTCTTCCTGACCCCAGGTCTAGCACTCTAACTACTGTACCACTTAATCGCCCATATGTATATATAGAAAATATTATATATTATTTTA
This sequence comes from Pseudocheirus occidentalis, assembly GCA_028646575.1. NCBI lineage: Eukaryota > Metazoa > Chordata > Mammalia > Diprotodontia > Pseudocheiridae > Pseudocheirus > Pseudocheirus occidentalis. Next base: position 110,948,864 of record CM053598.1, on the reverse strand, counting down.
TTATAATATATATGAAAATATATATAATATTTATAAATATATATACATTTAAGGAGTTAGTTTAGCTCTAGGAGCAAGTTTTAATTATATGTATATATGTATATACATATACACATAATTATATGTGTATGTATGCAATGATATACACACACAATAATATATATGTGTGTGTGTATTTATATCTATTTCAAACATATTGGTTATGCAGGGTTATAATGCTGGAACTGTTCACTTTTTCAGTATTTCTCTCTAAACATCTATACAAAATACTGTAAAATGAAGCTTCTGTATGCAGCCTCTCCCCAATGCTGTATGTTTTCTTAGACGAGCTCTAACTCCATTCTCAAGACCTATCCTTTGATTCCCCAGGAAGCTGGTTGAAGCCGCAGTTGTAGCAAAAGACACGGTTGTGTGCTGCTTTGAACAGGAAAACATGGAATGGTGCCTGGCTGTCTGGAGAGGCTGGGGGGCCAGGGAGTTTGACATTTTCTACCAGTCCCATGAAGAACTGGGAAGGCTTGAAGCTGGTATGCGAAAAAGAAGGTAATTCTTATGGAATTTAAGTCTAATGGTCTCTGAGGGATGAACAGACCAAGGAATATTCAACTGCCACCCTTCAGTGTAACCTGGAGAGCTCCATGTACCCAGAAGAGGGACTTTTCTTTCTTTCTTCATATTTTGCTGCTAAGAACTACTGAGAAGTTACCTGCTGTGCAGTGTGTTTGTGGGGGAGGGGGGAATGTTTTTCTTGAATACAAAGTCATTTGGATACTTTCTTTTTTTCTGCCCATCATTCCTCATTCTCCAGCAAGAAAGGCTGGTGAGAACCCCTTCATAGTCTTACCAGTCCCTCAGACTTCTTTCTCTTTTTCCCTTCTCTGTCCACACAAAGAAGAGGATATGCAGATTCTGAACAAGAGTTCTTAGACTTAGATGATGGAGCAGTATCCTTTCCCTACCCCCATTTTATATTTCTTCCCATACCTTACATCCTGGTTGTAATTACACTATGCCTTCTCAGCTAAGAGGGTAGCCTAAGCATGATGGGAGTGACCCCATCTCCTTCCTTCTACGCCTTCAAGGCTGACAACCTGCTACAAGATTTCTGCCAACCCCAAAGGCAGGTTCCTAGGGTTGGACACAATTCACTGATTTATCTGAGATTGAATATTTTCCCTAATGCAGAAAGTATCACTGTGATAAACCTCTAGATGCATTCTTGGTGACCAATATTGCACAGTCCTGGGGTATGAATGAACGTCTTTAAATCATGTGGCTAAGAAGCAAAGAGGAATGTCATCCAGAGGGCAAATGATTTCAGTGCTTGCAAGGTTCCTGATGATTCTCCAGTTGACAAAAGGAAGAAGTAATGATCAGTGGCATTTCAAAATAGTCTTATGTGTTTATATTTTTTAAAAACAAACTTGAACACAGATGGAATATAAAAGCTCTGTATGTACATAATCCTGTTTGTTATTTTTAAAAATTAATATCTCTCAGCCCTTTGGTTATGAATTCACATTTTCCTGGATTGCACAATACTACATTTACATTAAGATTTGCTGCATGCATGTACAGTAGAGTGTAAAATATAAATTAGTTCACAGAGAATTAATGTGTATATTATATAACTTTTTTAATGAGGGAGGGAAATATATATTATATATACACATATGTATATATATATATTATATATATTAACTCAGTTTCATCATTCAACACTGCTTGACACAGAACCAGAAAATGAAATGGGAGAGTTATGCTTTGGTTCAACTGTTGACTTAAAAAAAAAAATAAAATAAGATTTGACATGGGGCAATTTCATTTATTTGAAAATAAACAGACTACTTAAAAATGAGGTAATGGCTTATAATCTTTTGTTGACAGGTTGGGATAAACATATCTCATACTACACAGAGTCCTTACTTGTTTATATCACTGAAATATGCTTCTTCCATATTCACTCCCTGATCTTCAAAGCTAGCTCTGTGTAGGTAGTGTGCTCTAGGAGGACAATTAAGCTTCTGCTTACTCCAAAATATTTCCCTTATTGGTGTACCATATTACCTCCTTCTTCCCTATTTCCTGAACTGAAATTCCTATCTTAAATTTACTCTCCCCAGTCAGATTTTTTAAAAGAAAAATCAGGAACATTAGCTCCAGAAGGCCATTGTCAAAATGCAAAGGGAGGCGGGAGCCTTGAGACTTTTGTAGTTCCAATGCCCTTTGGAATACATTGACCTTATCTTTCCAAGATTCTGATTCCATGATCCACGGTCATATGGCATCATTGGGAGCATACTGATGATCAAGAAATGGTCTTTCGTGGCATCTAGAAGTTTAGGATAATTGAAAACACTGTACAATTAACAAATGTGATCCAGACCAATCTTCTTCCACTAGTCTTCAAGGTTTAAGTTATTTTCCATCTGCAGCACCTAAGACAAATATTTTGATGAATTAACTCATAAATTCAGGTCTAGGTGTATGTCACAGTCTGGGCAATATGGCTTGTTGTTGTTGTTGCTTTGGGTTCATTTTACCTCTTTTATACTGCTAGCAATTCAGCTAAAAATGTTTTAGTGTTCTAGGGCAAAAAGAAACACACAGAAATGCAATGAGGAAGGAAGGGAGATCTACCTAAAGACATGAATGATCAAGGAGCAAGCAAGGGCAAAGGACGAACATTAAAAGGGGTATTATTGTAAGAAAAGCATCAGGAACTTTAAAGCTCAGGAGGAAGAGACTGCCGATGAACACCAAGCATGGAAAAAAAGGGTTGTGTTGTTGTGTTGTGCTTTTATTGTTGTTGTTGTTGTTGTTGCTATTTTGAGGACAAGAAGAATATTAAAGAAGGGAATAAGACCTAAACTTGGGATAGATGGAATGATGACATAAGGCAGAAGTACTCAACTCATTTTGCTTACATACCATCCCCTCCTCCAAAATCATGCCCAAACTCAAAGGTGGGTCCCACTACTACACTCACAGCTGTAGAAGATAAACCTATGGGACAGTACTTCAGACACTTATGTCTTATAAGCCCCCACTGGTATGCTATCTATTAAGAACCTAAGAACAGTGAGTGGAAATCATTTCTTCCTAAAATCTGAGGCATACTCTCCCACAAATAGAGCATCTGTGGAAAGAATGAGCCCAAACTTAGAGTACAACGGCAATGAGGCAAACATGTGGGAAACACGTATAATAGAGGCAGTAATGAACAATGCCCAAAATTCGAAGTCCTTTTCTTGAATCCATAAACATTTCTCTTCTCTGCTGCAAAGAACCATGTTCTCTGAAGCTGTCTTCCCCTTCAACCTTCTTTGAATTTGTTTGCCTTCGGTGTATCTCTCTCCTCCTGCCTGGATGCATTGTTTCCTACTGCTCTAATGTTATTGTAACATGGCCAATAATGTGGGGAGGAAACCAGGAAGGGAAGAAAATGTCTGAAAGACTAATTCTCAATCTCCTCTTTGAATGTTGTCATTCATTCCCTCTCAGGTGCCTTTTTTCCCCTACCACTTATGACCCCCCCCCCCAACTCTCCATCTGACAAACTTCAAATTGAAACTCTTCTGTCATTAAAATAGTGGACTCTTAAACTGACTTGCTGTTTCTATACCTGTGGCAATGGAGTATAACTGATTCAACCAATCACAAGATGTTTCCTATATAGTATTATTTATCTTTATCCAGGGACCAAAGCCCTCTCAAGTTACTAAAGAACCTATTTACAAATTGTGATGAAGTTGTAGGAAATCACATTTTGAGCCAACTGATTAATTAATTATATTACTGCTTCAATTCAGATGCCTGAACTATCTCTGTTTATATTAATTGATGTAAGGGAATCAAATCCCCTCCCTTCACCCTGCCTCAGCTTGCACTTGTTTTATATTTTTACCAAGGAGAATGATTTTCCAGGTAGAAAACAGTAGAATGAAATGGTAAACAAGAAACTGAAAGCCAAGATAAATGTGAAAATGGTAAAATATAACCGAGCTGCACTCAGTTCAGGTCAGATGACTACATCCCTGAGAATTGGTAACTATGATTATTGAGTAGCCATCACTGATTTTTGAAAGATTGTGCATATTAGGAGAGGTGCCACAAAGAATAAATTTCCCAATTTCAAAAATGAGAGGAAAGGCTGCAAACATTAAGCCTGTTACTGTGAATTCTGTCAATACTAAATTATAGGGTATATTAGTAAAGGGAGGGTTTGTGAGCATTTAGAAAGGCAAGCAATGATCACTAAGAACCAGCATGATCACAGAAAAGCAGGTTATAGAATCTCAGAGTTCGAAAGGACTTTAAAGGCCATCTAATCCAACCTATGCAGAACTAAGCAAATCTTCACAATATCCCCAGAAAGTGATCCTTTAGACTTCAACAAAAGGTTCTCAATAAGGAGAAACTCACCATTGCCCAAAGCAGTCCATTCCATTTCTTGGTAACTCTAATTGTTAGACAGTATTTTCTTACCCTGATCTTAAGTCTGCTGCCCAGGGACAAAGAAGAATAAATGAAAGTCTTCCATATGACATCCTTTTGAAGAGGTACCCAAAGAGTGTTAGGGCTGCCTGAGACCCCAAAATACCAACATGCCAGGTCCTGTGGAAAGAATTCCACTCAAGTCTTTTCAGCCAAAGAAAAAGTAAAGTTTATTGAAAGACATGGGGTAGGCTTTTAAGAAGCCAGCCTATACTAGGTCATTCTATGGCGCTCTCACACAGAACAAGCCTCTGCTAAGCTATTCTACAGTGCTCTAATGGAGCAGGAAGGAAGATGGTGTCTTATATACAGAGGAATCTAGGGGTGGTCTAGAGAAGGAGCCTGGGGAGGGTCTTCAGGTGGAGCCAATGAGGTCAGACTCCAGTAATGAGTTTGGGGAGAGACTTCAGATGGAGTTAATGAGGTCAATGCAAGAGTTGATTGATATTTTGATAGGCTCTAGGGTGGGAAGCAGATGGACAACGGGGAGCCAGGCTAGTAACAGGTTTGGGCCCAGCCACAATGAAATACTTATGGCCTCTGCAAATGCCTCCTGAAGATTCAATCAGACTTCAAGGAGAGCTCAAGGGAGGTGGGGAGGGGGTCCTACAGCCTACACCTCATCACTTTCAGTACTTGTATACAGCAATACATGTATACATATGTACCCACAGACAGTCTCCCTACACCCTTTCCTTCACCCCCTCTCTTTCTCCCCCCTCCCACCCAAAGGCCCAGCATTTTAACACAGGTCAAATTCCTGCTGCAGCCTGCTACAACTCTATCCCTATCTGATACATTGTGTTCTTATGTTCATTCCTTTGGTAGAAACACTTTAATTTTTTTCATCCTTTTGCAACTTCCCCATTTGAGATATCTTGGAAAATAGTCTCAATGTTTCAAAAGTTGTAGCAGCTTCAGCACGTAATTTTGTGTGTACTCTTCCTGTTTTCATAGAATCATAGAATTTCCGAGTTGGAGGAGACCTCAGTAGAGCAGCAAGACATCACAGGAGCTAGAGTGCTGGGTCTGAAATCAGGAAGACTCCTCTTCCTGAGTTTAAATATGGCCTCAGGGGTCCAGCTAAGTTGTTTCCTTAATAGAGCACTGGCCCTGGAGTCAGGAGGACCTGAGTTCAAATTTGATCTCAGACATTTAATACAAAAAACTAGCTGTGTGATCTTGGGCGAGTCACTTAACCCTAATTGCCCATATACATACATACATACATACACACATACATACATACATATACATACACACACATATAAACCAATATATATATTTGGTTGTGGCATGGATTTGGTTCTGGCAGGGTGGAGACCAGTTGTGGAAATTCCATTATTGTCCTTTATGGAGACATTGCTATTTATAAGAACAAAAAACTGGTAAACATTCCCTTTCATGTCCATTTGTTGTTCTCTTGTTTTCCTCTACAGATACTCTCTGGAGAATCTGGCTTAGACAGATCTCACACTAAGTTCCCTCATACCAGCTCATTTTCATTTCAACTGTTTTTCATTGTTTCTTTGCTGGTACCACTTGCACTTGCTCTGTCTCCTCCATGATATGTTTCTTAATTAAATGAACTTGTACTCTAAATTGATGTTACCTTTGCTTGCTGGTTTTTCATCCTTCTAGTAAAGACCTTAAGTGTTTACTGGCTGAGATCATTTTAAGTCTGTTGTAGCCACCTCATTATAACTGCTTTGTTTTGGTTAAACCTCTAAGAAATGGCAACAATCACTTTTTGCTTCTATTTGTTTTGCATTTTTCAGAGGTCACAGATTGTTTGAACAAATCAATATACGGCTGCCGCAATCACACATCATGTCTTCATGTCAGATCTATCCTGTCTGCTAATTTGATATTTACTTTGACCTTGCGTTAACCAGTCAATGATCTGACAGTACAGACAGTATAATCTGAAATGATTGCTATGACTGTAAACAGTCACTTCCTGTCTGTTAAAATGTAGTCAAATTAATTTTTACTGTGTCATTTGAATTTCACCATGTATTCTCCGACTTTCTTCTTATTAAAAAAAAGATGAATGATGTATAGGTATGAGCCATCTGAGCCATCTACTAGCATCTAACCCTTTTCATTTTCTCCCATAATTGTCCTGCTTTAATTCTTCACCCTGATATGAGGGTGTGCCCAGGTTCTCCAAAGCTTTGTTATCAAACTACAAGTTTGAGGAAGTTCTACTTTTGTGATATGAGGATGGGGATAGAAACCCTCACCCCAATTAATAACAATTAATAACAAAACTTGGCCATTACTGATCGAATCAAATCAGCATCATAAACTAAGCTGACACAAGTTTTTAATCAGTTTGGGAAGAAATGAAAGAAGATAATGCAGGAAATATTTTATAAATTAAAGATAAACTGTCAGGCCCTATGTAGCTTTAGGTAAGACATAAACCTCTCCAACCACAGACAACTATATGAGTTCAGAAGAATCATCCTTCAGTGTCATTAGAGAAGGTCCACTAGCAACCAGAGATGGTAGGAATTCCATCGAACAGTGAGATCTGAGAGATGCTGAGGAAAAACTCAACACACTAAAGAAATGCAGCTTTAGGAACTTTGGCGCTCAGCAGAGAGTTATGGGAATTTCATGATGGCACAAGAAAGGGAAAACAGACTTCCAGTAATCAGAAGCTGTGAGTTTCCCCTTTGGGGGCATAAGAGCTCTCTTGAGTTTGAGCTTAATATCCACAGGATATATACAATGGAAAATCATGCCTCCAGTATGGGAAAATGTTCCTGTAACAACTTTCTTTGTTTTACCTGCTTAATACATAGTCTTCCTAAATGCCAATGAAACTGATCAATTGTTTGGGGGAGACTTAACTACCATACTAGAAATCCCAGGTCCTCATGGCTGCCCATAGGATCCTGAGGGAAGAATCAGTCAGCCACCCTTTGGTCCCTCAGCCACACCATCCAGAGGTAGAGCTAAGACAGGTTTTATGTATGGACTCATCAACAGCTGTTTCTGTTGTCCAGAGAACAGTCTAGCTAGTGTGGAAAAGCCTATTGCTAACATGTTGGCTACTGGACAATAAAAACTTTTTGACTATGGCAACCCCTGAAATGGACTAATATTCAAAATGACTATCAACTGTCCAGATTCCCCTTTGCCTTCTTCATGATGTTATGGCATTAACAGACTCATGAAGAATGGATCAAAGTAAGAGCTCTGTGCTGGTTTGGGGGTGTTGCTGCCTTTAAAGAAACACATCTGTTTTGAATCAAATAGGTTCAACCCTGTTAAGAGAAAGCTGTCCCTGTCTATTGGGCCATTCCTGATTCTGACTTCATATCTGCTCTAGGATGATCCCAGCAGAATTTAGTCTAAAGCTCACTAATCCCAGTGTTAAATCAGGGTGCATCTTGGAATAACTTCCTAAACTTGCCTCAGACCAAATTTGGTTCTCCCTAGGGCTGGTCTGGGAGAAAGAGTAGAGTTAAATTTTTTAGCACCCTTTTAAATACATTTCTTCCATTTTGGTTTGGCTATTGGAATTGTAATATGTAATTGTAACATGTCTTTAAACAGTAGAATGTGACATAGTGGACAGAGAGCCTACCTTACAGATGTAGGTTTGGATTTGAGTCCTGTCCGTGACACATGAGTTGTATGATCGTGAGCGAGTCACTTTACCTTTTAGTGACTCCCTCCCCCCCAGGGAGCTTTCTCATCCAACTTTGCCACAGAGCAGATGGGAGTTGCAGATACCAATGAAATCATAAGTCTGGTCTTTAAAAATAAAAAAGTCCATAGTCCTTTTGGATTTCTAACTTAAGCTGTTTAGTGAGTAATCATGGTCAAAAAATTCATTAGTTAGTCATTGATTTGCTGGTATTGAACTTCTTCATACTTAACTAGGCTATTCCATGTCTGTTAGTCCTTCCCTGGAACTGAACACCTGTCTTGCTTGGTAGAACCTGCCATAACTTGAAATCCAGATATTGTGGGAGAAACTAGTTTGTTTCTGCTAATGTTAAGGAGGATCTTCTAACTTTGCAATTTATTCTCTCTGCCTTTAAAGCTAATGGACCCTAACCATATTGTTCTGTTCCCCTAAATAAAGGGTTTGGTGATTGTTGTCAAAAGCTTCAACCCATAATTCCACTGAACAGGTCTTTCTCCATGTTCCAGTTGGGAATTCCTGTGGTAGATGGGCAAGACACTCACTAGATCCTAGTTGAGGAAGGGCAGGCTGCTTATCGCAACAGAGGAGCAAAGGGGTCAGGGCTGAAGAATTGAATTAAGAAGAGCAACTTAGCCTAGCAGTTGTAATAAGGGAATGGGGTATGAGATACTGCAGTGCTCCTGCCTGGGAAGCAAAGGGTAGATGGACATTTCCCTTAAGACCTATATGAGGAAGAAGTAAAGCATCTCTGATTTCAATTGCAATTATAATCTTTCCTGCTCCCTCTGAGGAGTGCTACAGTGTTATTAGCCCATTACAAGTCCTCATTGCCTTATGGCTTCATGGTGTTAGGGTTTCTCTGCCTCAGGTCTCTCCCTACTCTCTTGTTCATCCTCCATTCAGCCATCAAATTGATCTTCTTAAAGTGCAGGTCTCATCATGTTACTCAATAAACTCTAGTAGTCCCCTATCACCTCTGGGATCAACTATAAAATCCTCTAGCATGTAAAGCCCTTTATAGCCAGCATGGTCCCTTCCTACCTTTTCAGTCTTCTTATACCTTATTCTCCCCCCATTTACTTCAGACCAGTGAGGATGCTCACCTCCATGCTGTTCATTGCACACAACACTCCAGTTCCCAACTCTACATATTTTCCACAGGCTGTCCTCCAAGCCTAGAATTCTCTACCTACTTATCTCCATCTCCCAGCTTCCTTCAAATTCCAACAGAAATCTACCTACAAGAAGCCTTTCCCAATTCACCTTAAAAGCAGTGCCTCATCTTTGTTGATTATTTTCAAGATATCTTTGTTTATACATAGCTGTTTGCATGTGGTTCCCCCTAACAGACTAAGCTACTTAAGAGTAGGAATTTGGGGGGGGGGTATTATTTTGGTGTTTTAATGTTTTTAATTTTCTTTGTAGTGCCTAATACCTAGGTTGCCACATAATAGGCACTTAAAAGAATGCTTATTTACTGGTTGACCACATTTACCACTTGGGTGTGAGTTCCAAAGACACCTTTACCACAGAGGCTTTAGACACTCTACAAGAAATGAGATTCATTGCCACCAATTGCTGGTGGATTCATCTTGAATGAGTTTTGATTTGAAAATAGCCTTAAGCAGTGAGGGGGTGGATTCATTGGCAAATACCAGATTGTTTATGGGAATCCTGTTTTCTTTTCTGAAATGGAACCAGTATTCCACTTGGGAAGAGAACAAAACAATTTGACTGCCAATAGACAACACACAGACACTAAAGGGGGACCGTGAGACTGGTCAACAAAGGTTCTGAAGAGCAAACAAGGGTTGCTCTTCTTTGGAACATAGATAATGATGGACTTTTGCCCCTGGAATTTGAGAATTTACAACCACAGTAACTCCAGAATCAGTACATTGTCTTTAAAAGCATCTGATTTGGTATTTCTACTGTCTTACCCCTTTGAAAACACAATAATCTTTACTGAAATGTATTACAAATCTAGTAGATGACCTTTTTCACCAAGCACCACAATCTACAAATTACTGAGGAGAGCGTTAATTATACAGATTAATTCAAAACTATGCAGTATCTCCCAATCTTTGCTTTTGTTTTGGAAGAGCACTGGGATCCTTGGAGGAATTGATAACGTGCCCCCAGGGCTAGGGAGCTCTACAACATTTGCTAAGTCTCCAATAATTTTTCTATACAAAGTTACAACTACTGCACAAAGTGTTGAGTGTAAACACACCAAATATCCCACATGATGTGAAAATGAAAACAGGCACAAGAAATAGGCACTGGTAGAAACTTAGAGAGCCAGCTTTGCAACCAAAGTGGATATCAGTCTAGTGTATCAGCACATTCCTAACATTATGTACAAATAGGGAAAATCTGCATCCATCATTTTTCTAAAGGCCTTCTTAGCACTCAAAATTCTTTCCCATCCTCCAAAGCATATCATTTGGAGAACTGGATTATATATTTAGAGCTAGGGAAGGTCATTGGCAGTCGCCTCTTTTGTTTTATAGATAAGGAAACTAAGGTCAGAGAAGTAATATGATTTGCCTGAGATGACAGAGATAATAGTAGAGGCAGGTCATGAATCTAGATCCTCTGGGTCTAAATCCAGTGCATGTTTCATTATACTACCTGCTACCACTATGTGCTAAGACCAGTGTTTTAAAATGAGTAAGTACAGGGTTTCAGCCTTTGCTACCGCCCAAAACCTTTGGGAATTTTCCATTTCATGGTCTTTTTTGGTCAAAGTAATTGAATTAGGCTTTGTACTTAGTAGGCATTTAGTGGATGTGTGTTGACTTCAATCAGTCAATATTTATTAAGTACCTACTGTGTGCCAGGCACTGTGCTAAGCTTTGGGGACACTAAAAGAGGCTGAAGACAGCTCTTGCCCTGGAAGACCTCCCAATCTAATGAGGGAGACATCATGCAAACAAGTACATACAAAGCAGGCTCTATACAAGATAAATGGGAAATTATTAACAGAAAGGCACTAAACTTAAGGAAGATTGAGGAAGGCTTTCTATAAAAAAATGACATTTTGGGGGGGGGACTTAAAGGAAGCCATGAGAGTCCATATGTGGGGATGAAGAAGGAGGGCATGCCAGTCATGGAGGACAATCAGAGAAAATTCCTGGAACTGAGAGACAGAGTGTCACCAAGAGACGGAGTGTCTGGTTCGAGGAACAGAGGAGGCCAGTGTCGCTGGATCAAAGAGTGCCTGTCAGGGAGTAAAGTATGAGGAAACTAGAAAAGTAGGACCAGCGAGGCTATGAAGGGCTTTGATTGTCAATCAAAGGATTTTGTATTTGATCCTGGAGGTAATAGGAAGTCACTGGAGTTTGGATCTGAGCAGAGAGAGACTTGAGGCAGGCAGAGCCACCAGCAGCTACAGTAACAATCCAGGGATGAGGAGACGAGGGATGGCAGCGTTGGAGGAGAGGAGGAAGCCTATTGGTGAGATGTTAGAACAGACGGGATAAGGAATGGGGGGGGGGGGTGAGTTGGTAATATATAGCTGGTAATAGTTGGTAATAAATAGCATCCAATGACTTAACAGTTGCGCTCCCCACCACAACCAAAAGTGTGTGAAACAGGAATTAGAGGATTTCTTTTCACAATCTGAGCCCTTTATCAGATGCCCATTAGGGTGAATGAAGACTACAGACTCAAAGCTGATTCATTCTTGAGCAAACCATTTAAAGTTTTTTACTTTTTCCCCAACTTTGCTCATTCATGGTACGAATACAACCCAAGCAAGCTGGATTTTCTTGGCTGGCATTCATTCCTCTTTATTCTTCAAGGAGAAATCCAGGCTTTCATTGCTTTTAAAACTTTAGTAATTACAGCCATGAGAATAGTTGGTGTTTTTAAGTCAGCCGACAATCACACCTATTACCCACATCCTTTACCACAAGGCCCTACTTGCAGGCACAAACTCGTTCATTCTAAAGCCAGCCTCATATATGGATCTAACTACCTGCTTCAGGAATCTGGACAAGAATGGGAAGAGTCATGGAACAGTGGAAGAGCAGCAAGTTTACTACTTAGAGGACCTGACTTTGAATCTTGGCATTGCCATTCTCATCCTGGCAAAGTCACATCACATAACTGGGTCTCAGTTTCCTCACCTATAAAATGGGACACGAACTAGATGAACGTTAAAATCCTTTGCTACGATCCTAGCCTGTTAACTAAGCCGAAGGCAAGTCTATTATGAACTTTAATGAAGCTCCCTGTACTCTTTTTTAAGTTGCTTAATAATTTTTCATCTGGAGAGCACTGAGGTAGAAAGGAACTACTTGTTTAAAATGGCAAACCTACTCTTGTTGCTAGGTGATAGTGGATAGAATGCTGGGCCTGGAGTCAGGAAGACCAGAGTTCAAATCCAGCCTCAGACACTTACTGGGTGTGTGACCTTGCACAAGTCCTTTAACCCTGTTTAACTCAGTGTCCTCATCTGTAAGGTGAGCTGGAGAAAGAAATGGCAAACCATACCAGTATATTTGCCAGGAAAACCCCAAATGCGGTCACAGAGAGTCAGACATGACTGAACAACAGCAAAATTGGAAAGGGCCACAGGTCATCTAGCTCAGCAATTCTCAAAATGTGGTATGAAGAACCCTGACACTCCCCAATGACTCTTTCCAGGGGTCTATGAGGTCAAAACTATTTTCATAATAATACTTAGACTTTTAAATTCCTAATACAGCAAATATTGGTAGATATAACCAACATAAAATTTCTTTTGGGGTACGTGGGGTCCCAATAAAAATATTAACTGGCCACGAGATCTAGTTCTTTTTTTTTTTTTTTTTTTGCATTTTGGAGAGGGAAGGCAGGGCAGTTGGGGTTAAGTAATTGCCCAAGGTCACACAGCTACTGAGTGTTAAGTATCTGAGGCTGGATTTGAACTCAGGACCTCCTGATTCAGGGCCAGTGCTCTATTCACTGTGCCACCTAGCCATCCTGATCTAGCTTATTTCTCTGTGTTGATAGAATTTCCTCCCAACCACTCCCTTTGTCTTTGCCAGTTAATTGCATGTTCCTTGAAAGGCAGTGTGATATAGTGGGTAGGGAGCTGGATTTAAAGACAGGAAGATCTGAGTTCAGATACTGCCTTCAATACCAGCTAGGTGAAACTGTCTGAGCCTCAGTTTTGTCATCTGTTAAAATAAGGATCCACTGGCAAGATAGGATAACTGAAGATGGCCCCAGATGCAGTGGGAGACCTTGGCCTTTATAAGCTAAGGTCTTTCCCAGGTCTCAGTCCTCCCTCACTTAAATTCAATTCACTTCCAAGTCATAGCACTGCCTTCCTCTTCAAGAAGGAAAGACAAACTACAATCTGTGAGTAGTAGTAGCAGCTGCCTCACTGGGAACCCAACTGGCCAGTTCCAGTTGAGGAATGCTTCTCCCTCCCTCCCTCACTCTCTCCTTCCCTCTCTCCTTCCCTCCCTTCCTTCCTTCCTTTCTTCCCTCTCTCCCCTCTTTTTTCTCTCTCTGTTCCCTCCCTCCTTCCTTTCTTCCTCTCCTTCCATCTTCTCCCTCTGTCCACATAGGGAATCATGCAATTGCTTTCCCAAAGGAATGTAAATTTTGATCACTGAAACTTCACTAGATATCTTTGAGTTTATGGGCTAGATTTCTATTTAGGGACGTTGCCTTAAACCCCAAATCACTCTGGCTCTCACCGATTGGCCAACAATAGGCACCAGCCCTAGTCTCACTTGGTCCTGTTTGGGCTGGGATGATTCAGAGTGAGAGTAAATAGCAAATGTTTTTGTTTCACCAGAAACCCAGAGGGCCTTTCCTTCCCAGACAGATTTTGTTTTTTGTTTTGACTAGGTAAAAAAGGCCGCTCTTTGCCTCATTTCTTATCTAGCCTAAATCACTGTTTTGGCCTTGCCACTGTTGAACTGAGAAGTGGGAAAGATCTTAGCTTTAAAAAGCCAAGGTCTCCCACTGGTCCCATCAGGGTCATCTCTAGTCATCCTGATCTATATCTTACAGCTGGACCCAGATCACTCAGGAGGAAACTGTGAGCTGCTGACTTTGCATTGCCTCCCTCACTTAAACCCAATTCATTTGCAAGTCATGACTTCATCTTCCCTAAGGATTAAGGACAAACAACAAACAAACGAACCATGAAAATAAGGGAGATAATAATACCTGTAGAACCTCACACACCCCCAGAATTGTTTAGAGCCTCAAATAAACATTTCTTTAAGCCCTCATGGTTCAACACTCCAGCCTCCACCCCTGACCCTGAACTCAAACTCTTACCCTGAGATTTTCAGCTTCTCACTGATGACTCCATTCACCTGTTTGTCAGGATCTCTAGGTACTCTAGTACCTGCTACTTCCTAGCTTCTTCATGTGTTTGTGCAAACACAAATACCCTTCCTCCCATTTTATAATTCTGAGAACAGTAATCAAATCAACACCATCATCCTTGAAATGAACATATTAATCAGTTGCCTTCTGACTCCAAACATCCCTTCAGTACACTCCTGTTTGGGATGAAAAATACCCTTCATCCGTAATTTAGTGAAAAAATAAACACAGAGATCTCTTAGGATAAGAACAGGAGTTTATTCTCTTCCCCCAGAAAAGAGGCAAGTTACAAAAGACAGGGCAAGAATTTATAACTTTACTTAGTCAAACCTCCTTTCCTGACTGTCTCCTCTTCCATTGGTGGAGAGGCAGACTTCACCAAATTCTTCCCCAACTGGGACAGCAAGAAAGGAAGGGGTGGGGGGAAGGGAGGAGGGTCCCACCAAGGCAGGAAAATAGACAAAGATAAAAGTGATTGACAGCAGCAATGGAGGGGGAGGGAGGAAGGGAAAGTTAACAACCCCAAATGGAGAAGTTTTCATTCATCCCATACACTCCTCTCTGACTACCTCTCTCCACGTGTTGTCTTCTCCTATTAGAATGTAAGCCCCTTGAGGGCAGGGACTGTCTTATTTCATAGGATCATAGATTTGGAGCAAGGAGGGACCTCAGAGGTCATCTAATCCAACTCATTTTATAGGTGATGAAACTGAGACTCAGGGAAATTCAGTGACTTGCCCAAAGTCACACAGGTAGTCATTATCAGATGTGGGATTTGAACAGGTTTGCTGACTGCAGGGTCAAGCTCCATCCAATGCACCCAAGTGAATGGTTGTATTTGTGTCCTCCATGTTTAAGAGAGTTGCCTGACATATACACATGGGTTTAATAAGTGATTTTTCATTCATTAAAGTGCTTTGCAAATCTTGAATCAAGCCATATAAATGTCAGTTAGTATTAGCATCTTTGTCCCCTTGGCACAGTTCAGCAGATACATGAAGCAATTATGAGTAATTTGGGCAGTAATAAGCTCTATTTTATGAAGCCCTGGACACTGCAAGGCAGTATTGTGCGTCTCTCAGTTTATGCTTTGCATAATACTGTGATGGATCCATGTTCTCATCCTCAGTACTTCCTGCACTGGTGCAAATTGCAACTATCTCTGCCATCGCATCTTGTGACAGTCTTGTTGAAGCATCTGTCTACCAGAGAAGTCTACTGAGAAGTCTTTCTCAGCATAGCAGGGTGTCCCTACAGTCTGGACACATAGGAAAGCTCATTAACTATGCATATTTTCAAGAAATGAAATGAATGACATTTTCAGCATTTTATTTAAGTAGCATAAATTTTAACCTCGACAATTTCATATGGAATAAAAGCTTTCATTAGCTATTGGGAACTATTTTCCATATTAATGAGGTTAATTTAATTAATGATATTTCTTATGTGTCTCCGGTATCTTCCTATGAAATCTCATTTAGGCTAATTAAAAACGTTGCTGAAAATTTCATTCATTTCATTTCTTGACAACATACATAGTTAATAGGATTTCATATGTGTCCAGACTTTAGGGACACCCTGTAGTGTGTGGACATGAGGGCAGCACTCAGCTTGGTCACCTGATATCTCTCACTCTCACTACCTGAACCAATAACCTTCTTAACTGATTCTCATAGTTGTCTTTTATGCCACTTCTCAGTGCAACAAACTCAATTCAACAAGCATTAAGCATCTATTACGGGAAAGGGACTATGGTAGACCCAATGAAGGAAGGAAGGAAGAAAATAAAGGGGGGGAAAGCATTTATTAAATGCCTTCTGTGTGCCAAGCACTACACTAGGCCCTTTGTAAATTTCCCATTTGATGCTCATAACAACACTGGGATGGGGGTACTGTTTTACAGCAGAAGAAACCATGGCAACCAAAGGTTAAGATCCCACAGCTACTAAGTGCCAGAGGCCAGATTCCAGGCCCTTCCCGCTACCTTCCTCAGTAATACAAAGGCCTAACAAAAGTCTCTGCCCCAAGAAAAGCAGATTTTTTATGTTATATCATATCATGTCATATATTAATTGTGTTATATTTATTATATCATGCCTGGGCCAGTCATCCTTACCAATGTAATTCAGACTGCTGCCACCTCCAATTTCAATTCATCTGATATGGTGATATCCTACCTCTTTCATCAATGAAGACTATAAACCATCTATAACATGATGAGTAAATCGTAGAGAATGGTGCATATTATCTACTGTTTTGCATTTTATGTAAGTTATTTGTGTGTATCTTTGGGTGTGTGTCTTATCCCCCTAGTAGACTATAATCAGGGATAGGTTTGTTTGGTTTTTTTCTACTTGGGGGCATCTCTACCAAACAATAAGCACATAAGTGCTTATTAAATTAAGAGATAAATATACTAGACCTGGGCAGCTGGGTGGCATAGAGGACAGAGTGCTGGACCTGGAGTCAGGAAGGGTTCAAATCCAGTCTCAGGCACTTACTAGCTATGTAACCCTAGGTAAGTCACTTAACCCTGCTTGCCTCAGTTTCCTCATCTGTAAAATGAGCTAGAAAAGGAAATGGCAAACCATTCCAATATCTTCAGCAAGAAAAGCCCACATGGGATCCTAAAGAGTTGGACACAACTGGAAAAGAAAAACACAAGCTAGGCCTTTCCCACAAAGAAATCAAAGAACCAAAAATAAAGAAGATGTCTATTAACTATGGAATGACTGAACAAATTATGGTCTACGAATATAATGGAATACTATTGTGTCATTAGAAATGACTAAAGGGACATTGTCAAGGAAGTCTGGGAACACTTGCCTAAAGTGAGCAGAAGCAGGAGAATAATTTTTATTAAAAACAAACAACTTTGAGAGACTTAAGAACTCTAATCAATGCGATGAACAGTCACGATTCCATGATGACTAATACCACCCACTTCAGCTCAGAGAAGAGATGGACTCAAGTTGCAAGATGAGACGTACATTTTTGGACATAACATAATGTGGGAGTTTGTTTTGCTTAAATATACATGTTTGTTATGGGGGGGGTTCTTTTTTTTTCCTTTCCCAGTGTTGGCGGGGGGGGAGGGCTGGAGCTCAGAGAAAAAAAATACTTTTTAATGTGAAGAAAAATTATTTTGAAAAATAATGCTCCCTTCAGGACCATCTTTGTACTAGTTAGTAAAGTAGCATTTATTGGATCTATATTATTGTGCTTGCGAACCTAGGTGGCACAGTGGATTAAGCACTGAGCCTGGAGTTAGAAAGACCTGAGTTCAAATCCAACCTCAGATACTTATTCACTATGTGACCCTGGGGAAGTCACCCTCTTCGCCTCAGTTTCCTCAACTGTAAAATAAAATGAGGATAATAACATCACCTATTTCATAGGGTTGTTGTGAGGACCAAATGTGATGAGTGCCTGACACATAATAGGCAGTATATAAATCCCTATCCCTTTCCCCAGGTGATATGTTTATGGAGAAAATACTGCCTCAAGTCTCCTTTCTGCAATCCATTTTACTCATGGCTACCAAAGTAACTATGTCTGAACCTCTTTTCCATAAACTCCAATGACCCTCCTAAAGTCTCTAGGACCAAGTACAAACATCTCTGTCATTTAAAGCCTTTTCCAAACTGGCTCCAAACTACCTTTTCTAGCCTCATTAAACATGATTTCCCTTCACAAAGAATAGTGTCCAGACTGGTCTTCTTCCTGTTGCTCACTATAAGACTCTATCCCCCATCTCCCTGCCTCTGTCCCCACCCTGTACATGGAATGTACTCCCTCCTCCCTTTTTTCCTAGCATCCCCAATTTTAGGTTTACTTCCCTAATAGAATGCCAGTTCCATGAGGGCAAGGATTGTTTCACTTTTGACTTTGTATTCCTAATGCCTAGCACATAGTAGGTGTTTTATCGACTGATCATCAATAAAAACTACTGAGCACCTGTAGGTATCACAAGACACCTGGGCTAGGGACTGACCCTTTTCCCTGCCTCCAAGTATTCAGAAAGATTTGTTACCAGAACAGACTGTTCAATAAAGGGCAGATCAAGCAGAAATATGTCATAGCTTCTTCAAAACGTATTAGGACATCTCAAAGGTATCTCCTAATTTTGAATCCTGTGAGTGACCCTGTTCTGGATGTTCTTCTAAAGCAGTGATGTCAGACCCAAACAAAAACAGTGCCAATGACCCATACATAAAGATTCCTGCCAGTTGCATATTGGCTTAGTTCTAACACGTAATGTTATCTATGTCTTTCTATATTTTTTTTAATTTTGCTAAATAGTTCCCAGTTACATTTTAGTCTGGCTCCAGTACAGTTGATGCTATTAATCAATAAACATTTAGTAAGCACCTACTATGTGCCAGACACTGTGCTGGGGACACAAAAAGACAGTCCCTGCCCTCAAGGAGCTTATATTCTAATGGAGAAGACAACATGCAGACAAATATATACAAAGCAAGTTATCTATGGAATAAAAAGGAAATAATTAAGAGAGGGAAGGCACTAGAATTAAGTGGGGTTGGAAAACGCTTTCTCTAAAAGACAGGATTTTAGTTGGGACTTAAAGGAAACCATAGAAGTCAGTAGGAGTTGAGGAGAAAAGCATTTCAGCCAGAGTTTGACACCTCTGTTGTAAGCGTCAATTCAGGGAGCCTGCTGCTCTGGCCTTTCTCTTTGAGCACAGTTCCTTAGAGCAGGGATTGTTTCCTTTGCACCCTCCACACCCAGCATAGATCCTAGTATGTAAGTACTTTCATGTTTAAGTATTTGTATTTTACTGACTGATTTTTAGCTTGAACTCTGGTTGCTAAATCTAGGTTCGAGCCATCATAGATTCAGAGTTGGAAGGGACACTGGTGGTCACTTAGTTCAACTTCTTCATTTTACAGACAAACAAACAAACACAAATAAAAACCCACTAAGATCCAAAAAGAATAAGTGACTTGCCCAAGGTCACATAGTAGCATGTCTGGGATCAGAACTTGCTATCTTCTGGCATTCTGAATTTAGTATGTTTTTCACTGCGTTATGCTAAGGTATTCAACATTTTTTCCACCTCATTTCTATCCCACCCCATCCCTTCACTTTCTCTGCAATGCAGTGGTTTCCTTCATTCATTTTAAGTGGGTCATGCATCTGGATGCCTAGAGAGGCCTCCCAATTTCAATGAAAAGAGGGCTGCCTAGTGGCTTGGTCCTAAGCATGACTTTCAGGATTCTCTCTTCTCTCTCACTATGCTAGGGGGAGCTCCTGCTTTAAGAAGCCATACATGGGGCAGGCAGGCCAGGAGGGAAAGAGGGAGGGCTGTCTGAGCCTTGGGAACTCGCCCAGCTGGCTCACACATCTCTACTACAAACCATTAGTGCCGGACTGTGCAGCTCAGGTGACCTGGGCACATTAGCACCCCCCCATTTAGCTCATTAACACAAGAGACAGTTATGAGGTGGGGGCAGGGAACAGTTTCCCTCCACCCCTTCCTCTTCTTTCTCCCAAGCCTCCCTCTAAGCAAGTCGACCCTTAAAGCGTTCCAATAGTTTACTTCTCAGCCTGTCCAGTGGCTTGCCCTGTTTTGTTTTGAATTTTATTTTGTTTTTCCCCTTTAATCAGCTTGGCAATTAGCTCACAAACCCAGGGTCTTTTGTACCTGCTTCCCAGGTATTTCAAGGTTGCTGAAGGTCCATCCACACTTCAAAAATATGGTTATTGTCATTTTAAACAGAACACATAGGCCCCCAAATCTGGAAAGGTGGAATTTTTCTGACCACAGTAGCTTCAAGAACTACAGGTCATACACATCCGACCCCCCTTTTCTCCCTGCTAGGGGCCTTGCCCATTCTGGCAGTTTTTCATTACTTTTTACCCAAAGATTTCAGAACCTTCTAGACTCCGATTCTCCTTTAGGAGTTAAAGAAACAACAATGAACTAACCAATCTGTAGCTTTCTTTATCTTAACAGCACACAGGAACTGTGCCTTTGACAAGGGCTCTCAGCCAGGCTCCTCAGACTGTGGTAACTTTCCGGACCTAAACTAAGGGCTGTGATGAGTGAGCTCGACTTTCTGACTGCCTTCCAAACAACCAGGATTATGGAGGGGAACCTTCCTAATTGGGACAATCTACCGTTGAAAAACTAGCCTGTGTTCTAGAAAGTTCCCAGGGTTCCATGTGGGTTATAATTCCCACCCCCATCTGCATGCCAGTCATCAGCCCAGTGAGGACTTAGAACCACCACTGTTAAACTTATTCCATATTTATATAGTCCCTTTTCTCCCAGTAGGAATTTCAACCAAACATTAATTAAGAGACATTAAATGTGTCAGATGAAGTAAGTAAAACCTGCTAGAAAAAGTATAGAATATGGGCTGAGAAGGAAGTGGGGTGAGGGCAGGGAGAGGATGTTTTCCTATGAACCACTTTTCTGACCTCAAGTAAACCCCAAACTGGAAAAAGTCTAAGCCCAGCGACTGGACCAGTGATTTCACTGATATAGAAAATTCTCAGGGAAGAAATTCTCTCTACCAATGTTCGTTGGCACTTTGTCTTCAATTTATAATCTTAGAGATTTGTGCAGAAGACTGGGCAGTTTAAGAGACTTGCCCAGGGTCACACAGTCTATACTGGTCAAAGGCAAAAATCTACTACAATCATAGAAGTCCTGTTGATTCCAAAAGTAAGTTCTTGCAACAGAAGTCCAGATGCCTCAGATTAGATCAGGAATTAAAGCTATGCATCCACAGCTGGGCTAGAAAGAAAATAGGTACAAAAGAGAGGGTTTGTGGATCTGGTCTCCATTATTTGTAGTTTCAGAAACCTACTGCTGGTCAGTGAAGATGAGACCAAGAACCACAATGGGGCACTTGGGTCATTGCTCCATTTATAATACCTAAGCCTCATGGGGAAGTCTTCATCCACATCTATTTTCCCACATTTTTATGGTAATTACTCCCATGTTTTATGGCATATAGGGTTTGCAATGTACATAGTTTACAAATTACTTTCTTCACCAAAACCCTGAAGCAATGCAAATAATAAATCTGCTATCTCATCACAGCCACTAGCAACACTGGGGCAAATTCTTTTGAGAGAAGTCACAACCAAAGATCTCATATCTGGGGCATGGAGAAAAAATGTCCCTTTGGGAGAAGAGACCTCAGGTCATTCTAAGGCTGCTTATGAGATAGAAGAGCTGACTATAAAGGAAGGAGCAGGACAGGACAGGACTTACCTTACGATCTATGTCAATATCCTGGGCCAGAGCCCCGTGCATCCCACCTTAGTTATAACTCTGGCTCTTATCCATATTGACACTCCCTCCATTGGTGCAATCCTTCTATCCTTTATCATCCTGTGCAACTCTCTTGCTCTCCAAATTTTCTACAGGGGATTTACCCAATAGACTCAGGACCTTTCACTTGGCCATGGTCTGGATCCCAATAGACTATAAGGGCTATCTATCTAATGTTTATCTCTACCTCTGCCTACGAGTCTGGACCACCTCTTTTTCCTAACATGCATCTTTCTGACACAAATATTAATATCTCCTATTTAACATATGAGGAAATCAGACTTTAGAAAAGTTGTGACTTGTCCCAATTTACATGGTTACTAAATACTGGAATCCCCCAGATTTTCTAGCTACGAGTTCTGAGCTGTTTTCACCATATACTTCCACTGCCTTTCAATGGATCTGATAATGATTTCTGGGTCCTACTGGTGAGGCAAGAAGATCCAAATGTGTACTCTATACCTTCTTGGCCCTCTTTCCTCATCTGCTTTTTCCTTTTCCCTGGGGTCCTTCAAAGCTGAGCAGGTGATGGTTACTTTTAAATGGTAGTATATTTTTTCCCCTAATTTAGTGACTAACATAGCAGAAAGTAACATTAGTTCTGCATTTGTAGCCAAAAAGGGTTTACTGCCAATCACTTAAAGCCTTTATATTCTCATTAGAGAGAAAGCTACCTGGTAGAACATTCCAAGGCAAAAATCAGTGTTCACTTTGGGGAAATCAGAGAAAAGAGATAGTAGGAGAGGAACACTGTTATACTGGCTGAAATCCAAGGTAGATTTGTCAAATTGGTCTCTGCCTTTTAGCACTTCAGTGAGCAAACAGGCCAAGAAAGAGGAAATGCTCAGAGAAGACTTTTCCCAGGGAGGGTCCGGGAATACAGTGGCAGCCTTGAAGACTATGATGACTCCTCACCCAACTATTCTTGTCACCTAATTGTTTCTGATGTGGAGTCTGAGTCCTGGGTGGGTGCAGGAAGAAGGTCACTGGTGTAAATAGGTCAGTGGTTCCATATGACCCTTTGAACCAGAGAAAATGGGGAATTGAATTTTCCAGACCTTAAAGCAGCAGAGCTAATACTCTTTCCATGTAAGGGTTGGAAGTGCAAATAGAGAGAGAGCTTGCACTTTTCACTGGGGCCCAGATGGGAAGAAAGGGTCTGAGTGGCTGTTAGCAGCTGCGTTTATCAGCTACCATACAATCCATTCCCAGGCAGGAGGCCCTGGGAACTGCTGCAAACACAGACGCCTTTATTCTGTCTGCAGAAGGAGACACAAGCTAAGGAGTTAAGAAGCAGAAGGAGCAAGGAAGAAAGCCCTTCGAAGTGGATTGGTCTAGTTCTTGCTATATTAACCAAACTATGGGGGAAGAGAGCAAACCAGTTCATGATGCATTACTTGAGAGGAAAGGACTAAGCCCTTTCCCTTCAAGATCTGTGCATTTATAACAGTCACCACATTTCTTTCTTTCTTTCCTTTTTTCTTTTTTCTTTCTTTCTTTTTCTCTTTCTTTTGTCTTTCTTTCGTCTTTCTTTCCTCTTTCTTTCTTCCTTCCTTCCTTCCTTTCTTCCTTCCTTCCTTTTCTTTCTTTCTTCCTTTCTTTCTTCCTTCCTTTCTTTCTTCCTTTCTTTCTTTCTTTCTCTTAATTTCTCTTTCTTTCTCTTTCTTTCTTTCTTTCTTTCTTCCTTTCTTCCTTTCTTTCTTTCTTTCTTTCTTCCTTCCTTCCTTTTCTTCCTTCTCTTTCTTTCTTTCTTTCTTTCTTTCTTTCTTTCTTTCTTTCTTTCTTTCTTTCTTTCTTTCTTTCTTTCTTTCTTTCTTTCTTTCTTTCTTTCTTTCTTTCTTTCTTTCTTTCTTTCCCGATGTTGGCTCCTGGACTGTTGGTGCAGACACTGTATTTCCTCTGCTCTGCAGATTTAGGATCTCTCAGAACTGTGGGGTGATTTCACATCGTGATCCAACATCTTTACCGAAATAGGACTGTAGTAGCCTCAGACGACTGAAGAGGCATTACTCCAACTGTGCTCGTACACACTTTCCTACTAACAGGAAAGATGATGAAGCGAATTTGAATGTTCCTTGCTAAAAAAAAATAAAGAAAGAAAGAAAAAACCTGAGTTCCCTGAGCAAAATTATCTCAATTCAGCCAAGAATGTCGCTACTTAATAAAACTGCCCTGAGCTCCTGTCATTAGATCTGCACATTAAAAAAAGAAAAATCTTGTTGGTACAAACCTGGATATTTGGCTGCATTGAAAAATGTCAGCAGCAATTAGTGTCCAATTTTTCTTCAGTTCTACACTCCCTCCTACTTTCTTTCCCTCTCTAATCCTCTTTCCTCTCCCATTTTCCCATTTTTCTTTCATATCCTACTACTCCCTTTCCCTTACCTTTCCTCTTCCCATGCCAAGCTCAAGTCCCATCTTCTCAGCTTATGCCAATAATGCACCTCCTTTGGAGGTACTACTCCAATTTGGTACTCAGAGTTTTGAAGATGGAATCTCCAGGGGATAGTTTCTAATCCCAGGGTCTAGGGATTACCCTATAGGTAGGTCTACACTACTAAAATAAGTACATAATGCATTATTTGATAGGAAAGCATTTCTCTGCAGGCTCATAAGCCCCCAACTGGTGTGCTTGTCATTAGCTGTCTGCCAAGAGACAAGAATCACTTCAAAGCAAACACATTTACTAAAATAACATAGTAAAAACAGTAGCTACAAAATATTGCTCTCATAAATCTGGGACACACTCTCCCACAAATACATACAACATACATGGGAAGAGTGAGAACAAATTTAGAGTGAAATGATACTGAGGCACATATGTAGGGGATGCATGTGGCCTAGGTAACCGACAGCATTCATGTCCATTTCTTTTCTTGTAGGGTCCTCAGGAAGCTCCTTTATTTCCTGCTAATCTGTTCTTTGCCTCTCTTCTTTGCTGTCTCCTCTTCCTCAGCAGAGATTATATTCTACAAAGTGACCAAATTTCCAGTGTCTCAAATGGCCTGACTGTCTTTAAGAATAAACCTTGGGGTTTATTATTTATTACTAATAAACCAAGCATTGTTCATGCAGTGATATTTCTTCCTACCAACTCAATCAGAGTGATGTCTGTACTACATAAAAGGATAATGGGGCACCTCTTCATCCCTGATAACCTCTGTGATCACATCAGATTGAGCTGGGGAGGCAGGACCTAAACCTACTTCTTTATAACATTCCGGAAGATCTTTCACTTGCTGAACTCCTATTGCACACATAACCAGTAAACACCGAGCAGTTTAGCAAGTAATTGCCAAGTGGTTTTATATCAATTTATTTTGCCTTTCTGATCTGAATCTTGAGGGATGGCACCTTATACTACTTTTATCTTCCTTGCAGAATAAATAGGGGAACCCAAATCTAATAGGAACAAAGTACATTTCTCACTGTATTTCATGAAGCGGTTGAACGAGCCTGATTTGACTTGATCATCTAAGAAGAACAATGATATTCTCTTGATCATACTCATGCCAAGCCCTAGTTGTGTGCAGACCCTTTCCACATGAACAGCACTAGAAACCACAGGCTTTCTGCATCTGGGACTGCCTCCCATCAGGTAGTTTGGCAGTTGAAAATTTGGATTTGTTCCTTATCCACTCTTCATCCCACCTGGGGTTGTTGGTTGTAGATGCTTGTTTGGATTTAGCACTAATTGTCCAACGAGCAAGAAAGGACAGTGGGAGGTCTGACTAACTGTAAGTGACCTAAAAAGGGCTCCAATGGTATTTGTAGAGATGGGAGCTTATTCTTTCACTCCTCTGCTCTTCCTATTGGAAATGACTTTTAAAAGGAAAATCTATATGTGGGATGTAGCTCAGGGACACTGGCAGAGCTCCATGTGTTTGCTCTATGGTATAAGTTCTTGGTGTTACCCTTTCTAGACTTGACAAATCAAAGATACTTTCTAGTAAACAAAATTATTCTTCCTTTGCCTGGTACCGATGCTCAGGGCTAGCCTTAATAAGGCTAAGTAGGGACTGCATGCCTACTATGATTTCAGAGGCCTTCAGAAGACCCCTCTGCCTCAAATCAGAAATGAACTTGGTTGAGGGGAATGCTTAATTGTCGCCCTCTTTGAGTCCACTCTCTCCAGGGACCAAGGCAGTGGATACCTATTTTCAGAAGGTTTTGTACTTTGGTAAAGCTAAAGAAAAGACATGTAAATCCTAGATTAAGTGGTTTTCCCAAGGGCACATAGTTGGTTGGGAGGAACAGGACTAGAACTCTGTTGTCCTGAATGACAGCCTACTGCTTTTTCATCAATAGAATCAGATTCTTTTCAGAGCAGTTTTTCAGAGGAAAGGGAGAGAGAAAACCCAGAGACCAGCCCTGAAGGGGGCACCCCAAAAGATATGGAATATGAAACTGGGGAAAGGAATATGGAAAGGGGAAAGATAAGGAAGGTCACCAAAGATGTTTTGTCAATTTCAGATTGTCCAGGATTGTCTCTTCAGGCTAAGGCAGCATTTCTGTTAAAGTGTTCAGATCCTCCTGTTGAGCATGTAAACCCCAAGAAAACTTTAGAAGATAGAAATGCAGAGCGTTTCATCACTCAGTCCCAAGATGGGTATTTAACAATGAGGGGCAGATAGAGAAAAGAGGAAGAGGTGGAAAGAATGACAGTTTCAATTAAATTTAATTCCACAAGGATTTGTTAGTCATCCCTATGTGCCAAACATTATGCTAGGCTGAGGATAACAAAGCAAAAACAAAAACAGCCCGTACTCTCAAGGAGATGACATTGTATTGGAAATAGGAAAGGAAAAAAAAAGTCAGTGTTGTAGAACTAAGAAATGCTTTCCTCATCATGTGCCTGGCAGCATGTTATAGTGGAATAAGTGTTGGATTCAGTGTTGGCAGAACTGAGTTTGAATCTCAGTTCTGTCACAACCTATATGACAATGGACAAGTTGCTACGCTTCTCTGGAGCTCAGATATCTACTCAACACTTGAATGGATGAAAAATATATATTAAGTGGGGGTGAAGCCTTATAGAGACAGATGAGAGTAGGGGAATGGTGATCAGGAAGAAGTATTTTGTTTTAGAAAGTTATTGGAGAGGTGAATGGAGCCTTGGGGAAGTGAACTGACACATCCCTCCCAGGATCAATGACAGAATTGATTTGACTAGGCTTCTAGAAGTGGGAAGGGGGAAGGGAATCTATGTCAAGACAGCTGGGAAGTGGGGCTAAAATTAGCTTCCTCTGGAATGGTCAAGTGAGTCATACCCAATGTGAATAGCAGGATCCTGGATTGGAAGTTCTGGAGCTGAAAGAATAAGTCCTTCAGGGTATGGTCACTGGTCCTTCCGAGTATAAATTGAGGTACAGCTGGAGCTGCCTTAGTTTTTACCAAGTTTTTTTGCTTATCAGATGAGACAAAGGACTAAGAACATTTTAACTGGACCTCAGTACTACCCAACCACCCTACCACCACCACTAGGTCCTTTCTAGGGCAGCATCAGCTTTGATACTCTCTTAGTTATGTCTCTGCCAATATGATTATGAAGCAACATTAGCAAATATACTATCAATCAGTAAACATTTATTAAGCCCTTCTATATATATTAGGCACTGTGCTGAGTAATGGGGATACAAAAAGAGGCAAAAGATAGTTCCTGCCCTCAAGGAGCATACAAGTCTACTGGGAGAGACATGCTAACTAATACTAACTCTATAAAGCAAGCTAGTCACAGGATAAATAAGAAAAAAAATTAACAAAGGGAAGGCCTGGAACTAAGAGGGGTCAGGAAAGGCTTCCTGTAGAAGAGGGGGAGTGTAGTTGGAACTTTAAGAAAGCCAGAGAGGTCAGTAATCTGAAGGAGGAGGAAGCACATTCCAGGCATGGCAGACAGCCAGATCAAAGGCTTGGAGCCAAGAGGGAGTGACTTGTTTGTGGAACAGCCAGGATGCCAGTGTCACTAGATTCAAGAGTAGCTGTTCATCCTTCGTTTCAA
Organism: Pseudocheirus occidentalis; assembly: GCA_028646575.1. NCBI lineage: Eukaryota > Metazoa > Chordata > Mammalia > Diprotodontia > Pseudocheiridae > Pseudocheirus > Pseudocheirus occidentalis. The sequence continues at coordinate 110,921,057 of CM053598.1, read as the reverse complement.
AGAGGACCAGTTATATCACAGGGTGGGGTCTTAACTTGTACATGAATTGGATTTAAATGAGACAGAGTTGCACATGTGTTGGGGAGTAAGGAGTGAGAAGACTGGAAAGGTAGGAGGAAACCAGATCATAAAGGGTTTTAAATGCCATTTTGTATTGTATTTGAGCATTTTGTATTGGATCCTAAAGACCCTAATGGAAGCCACTGGAGTTTATTGGGGGGGGGAGTGAGCCCCTTTGGATACTCCATGAACACATAAGTGAAAAGGAAAGAAACTCCATCAAGCAGTTTCAAGAAGCAATGAAATACTTTGCTATCCTGACCATTGAGTAATTCATCACACAGATGCCTGCAACCCTAAGAAAGTGTGCAAGAAATGGCTGCCTTGTTCACTCTGGTCATTCCAGAATAAAGTTCCCAAATAGGTCCAAAAGGGAATGGAGAGGCGGGGGTGGCATGAAGCCCCTTGAAGGCTTGGTCCTTTCATACTGTTGGTGGCAGTATTGCCATATGGAAAGGCCAGGGATTCTCTGGGCAGTTAGCAGCAACAGTGACCTTGCCTCCTGAGGGGAGATTGCTTCTCTCTCTACCTTTTTCCTTGCCCACTCATGGATAGGTAGCAGAAATATAGAAGATTGCTGGATCCATGAACACTGAAGCTGTTTTGTAGTCTTGGGGAAAATAAGCAGTGCCTGGTCTTCAGAGATTCAAATTTAGGAAGGGCAATGGGTAAACACCATTGGTTGGATAGAGTGAGATCTCTGTAGCAGGAAAGGGGGACAGAAAAGAAAGCTGAACATGAGTGAAATTGTTGGGACAGCCCCTCTCTTTGTTTTTAAAAGGCTTGGCACCTGGGACTAGGAATCTCCTGCTCAGGATATGAGAAGCCTCTGGGCCAAAATTCTGAGGAAACCAAAGGAGGAGGGGGTGGAGGGGTGCAGGCTGGATTTTGCTGGTCCTAGGGGAAGGATGTCTGCTTTTGCTAAAAGCATAGTAGTATTCTGGTCAATGATTTCAGCAGAGCAGCATCAAGCTGCATTCTGCAGAGACTATGACCAAAGTCATGGGGAGCAAATTATTTTGAATCTGGGTTAGTTGTGTTCCTCCTAGTTCTCCCAAACTCCCTCCTCCCCCTCCCATTTTTGCTTGAAAGTTGTAGGTGGAGGTGGCCCAGAAAGGGTAGTATTACATGCCACTAAACAAGTCAATACCATACTAAATGTAAAACCCCTTTATCCTGGATTCTGCTTGTACTTTTTTTTTCTACATTTTTTCTGTGATTCCATCTCAGGGGGACTCAGTATGAAAACTCCCCAACTCTTTTGCAAGTTATAAAGTAGGGGTCTGGGGCATTGAGAGGTAAAGGGAAATACTCAAGGACACGTAGTTAGTATGTGTCAGAAGTAGGACTCGAACCCAGGTTTTCCTGACTCCAAGGCAAGATCCCTAGGTCCTTTATTCACTATGCTAAGCCGCCTCTCAAGATCCATTATTTCAAAGCCATGAAACCCAAGAACTGTCCAAGGCAGCAGAACACAGAGGGAAACATTCCAATATGCTTCAACTTCCCTTTGCCTCACAAGCTGGGTTTGCACATTTTAAAGATGCTCTGGTAAATCTTAAACCTTCATTTCCATTGCCTTCCAAAAGAGGTTTTGGCATGGAAAGCCATCATTTTTTCCCTCATATAGCCAAACGTGCCTAGAACTGGAAACCCTTACTTGGAAACAGCTTTCCACTTTACTTTCAACATTAACTAGAATATTGATATTTTTGCTAACACCAGGGAAAGTTTGAGCCTTCATCAAAGTATGACATATTAATGGAATCATAAGAAGAATGTTCAATCAATTGCACATTGAGAGTGACTTTACTTCCATATCCCACTGTGGAGGGGGTTCCCTGTTCCAAAAAAAATCAAAGAATCATAGAATTCAAAGTTGAAGAGATCTTGCAGCCATCTAGTCTGAGTCCTACCTGAAAGGAATTCCTACTCTGGGATACCCAAGTGCTTATTCAGCCTTCACTTTAAAAATCTTCAGTGAAGGGGGTCCCACTACTTCCAGAAGCAGCTAACTCCATTTTATAGTTCTGATTGTTAGGTGGTTTTTTCTGATATCAGCCTAACTTTTCTCTTTTGCCACTTTTGTCCATTTTTCTAGTTCTTCCCTCCAGGGCCAGCAACAAATCAAAGCCCTCTAGGCCACCACATACCATCTGAGTCTTCTCATCTTCAGTCAGTCAGTCAATAAACATTTATTAAGTATTTTCTGTGTGCCAGAAGCTGAACTAAGGCAGGGACACAAATACAAAAAAAAAAGAAAAAAAGATAGTCCCTTCTCTCAAAGAGCTTACCGTCTAATGGAAGAAGATATCACACAAAATAAAAGGGGTCTGGGGGACAGAGAAGATATCCAGGCTGGGGGCATAATGGAGAAGTCAAGTCAAGTCAAAGGAGGACAGATGGCTGGCCTAGGTCCTCTCCTTAAATGGAGGTTATTTGGAGATCATCATCACCATTCAATCCGAGGGTCAGAGGGTAGGTGTGAGTATTGATGATGAGTTGATTTTGCAGGATACTGAGGTTTCAGTCTAAGTATCCCCAGTTCCTTCCATCAGTCCTCATGACTGAGATTCAAGGCCCTTCACTATCCTGGTTGCTGTCTTCAGTAATAAAAATAGCTGACATTTATATAGAATTCGGAGGTTTGCTAAGCACTTTACAAAACATTAACTCATTTCCAGAAGCCAAAGGCATGAACCTGAAAATGGGAGCTCTACCTTTCAGCAGAGGAAATGAGGACAGAGGACATCATAGAGTCAATGACATGGAATAATTCTGAGGAGGGTAATTTGGATCTAAGTTACAATAAATGATGATGATAACATTATAGGAAGGTGCAAAATGTTAACATTTGCTGGGTGGTTAGAATTAAACACCAGAGGATTTCTATCTTTTATAAATTAACCAACAAAACATTCCTGTGCTACAAATATAAGCCCCTAAATATCCTTGAGAATTCAGTGAATAAATTTTATTTTACTTTTACTATCTCAACTCCTTGGTGACCCAATTCAACTCTACACTATCTTCTTTCAGTCACTTGTCCTATTGACAATCATGCCTTGCCAAATCCTGACCCAAGATTAATCCTACGTATTTCCTTCACTCCCATTCACACGCTGCTAAATGGAGCTGGAAGAAATCACAAGAATGGCACTGATTGGGATCCACTACAAATTTATGTAGAGCTTGCTCTGATGCCCTAATCCCAACTCTGACTCACACTGAGAATCAGGTCCCCAGATCCTTGGTTATTAGAGCTCCTCAGGCTTCTAGGAGTACCTCCTGAGTATTGGGGGGAAGGGGAGTCTTCTTAGCACTATAACTCACAAGCCTCTATCAATGTGCTTTCTCCAAAGATTTCCAATTAAAAATAAATTTAGCCAACCAGTCTTTTTAGAAACGGGTACTTACTAAGGTGTCACAGTAAGAGCAGTTAATACAGAATATTTCCCCAAAAGTCTAATAACACACTTTTCTTCCAGTACATACAGCCTGCTGGGGAAAGCGGGCTCAAGCTTAAAAAAGATATGAAACAAAAGGGGTAATTAAAAGCTTCTGATTCCTATCATTCTTTTTCTCTCATTTGTGGGATGCTTAAGAAGTTCTCCTTAGGCATGATTTAACTTCTTTGTGGGGCCCCTTATGGAGCAGTGAAGCCAGTGTCCAGTCTGTCTTTGGCTCTCAACATATAGAGTTCTGCAGGCTGATCTAAAGACTGCAATGGTACTGGTGAAAGTTGTTTTGTTGATGTTCCGTCGAGTCAGTTGTGTCTGACTCTTCATGACCCCATGGGATTTTCTTGGCCAAGATATTAGAGTGGTTTGCCATTTCCTTCTCCAGTGAATTAAAGCAAACAGAGATTAAGTGACTTGCTCAAGATCACATAGCTAGGAAGTGTCTGGGGCTGGATTTGAACTCAGGTCTTTCTGACTCCAGGCCCAGTGCTCTATCCACTGAATCATCTTATGCCCTCTCCATCTTCCCCACTGTACTGACCAACATGATGGAAGATGGAAAATCTAAAATTCTCCAAACCTTTTAAAGCTCACAGGGTTATCTCCAGCCAAAGTTGTGAGAGAATTGAGATAAACTTGGCCTCTCTCTCTAATCTCTGGAATAACCCCAGTTCTGCGCTAGCCTTATATTTTATAAATGAGGCAATTAAGTTGTATAGTGGATAGAACTCTGGGCCTGGAGTCAGGAAGATTTGAGTTCAAATCCAGCCTCAGACACTTATTAGCTAAGTCACCCTGGGCAAGTCACTTATCTTGTCTTCCTTAACTGTAAAACATGGATAATAACAATACCTATCTCTGAGGGTTGTTGTGAGAATCAACATATGTATTTGTAAAGTTCTTAGCATAGTTCCTGGAACATAGTAGGTATTTAATAAATGCTTATTCCTTTCCCTTTCTCCCTAGATTCCCGGCATCCAACTCAAATAGAAATGGGAGGGATCAGTAAACTATACATAAAGATCTCTGCAGCCTACATATTGACTCAGAAAATAACATATTCATATATTTCTTTTTTATTAACATATCAGCACATTAAAATCAGAGAGCACATTGAAATCACATTTTACTCTGGGTTGGGCCATCCTTAGGAGTGGCCTGAGGGCCACACATTTGACATCTCTGCCTTAGATCATCAGGATATAACCAAGCTTCCTCAGCCAACCCAGAACACAATTCCTGTGCAAAATCACTTTAGTTTCAAGAACTTTTGTCACTTAGTCTAATGCCTGTGACTGGACTGATTGACTAGCTAATTGAAATTAAAGCCTATGATTCTGATAATATACTCAAGTGGGGTGGGGAGTCTTGATTTTTTTTTAATCAACACTCTATTCATACATAAGTTATCTAATAACAACTGGGCTCTCTCCTTGGCAAGGTTATCATTCTATGCCTCCCTAATCAATCCCCGATGCAACTATGCCAGACCTACCGAGGAGATCAAAATCCTGTGGGAAGAGAATGAAGGGATATATCTTGCCTGATACTAGGGTTGTACTGAAGACATTTTCAGTGAACCTACAAAAGATGAGCATATATTCTTCTATTCAACTACAAAAATAAATTATTTTATCCACTTGTGATGCTTATAGACCATTAAATATTAAAAATGCTAGCAGAAGAGTGCTTTTTTCCCAAGCCCATTTCCATCAGAATCCCATTTTAAAAAATGAAAATGACATTAATCAATAAACATTTATTACCATGTGCCATGCACTGTGCTGAAGGGATACAAAAAGATTCCCCACCCACTAGGAGCTCACAACCTAATGAGTGAGAGACATGATAATAATGAGTTATTTCATCCACCTATGCATTGATCTACAAGACATTAAATACAAAAGAATACTGCTTTTACCAGTTTATATCAAAACTCCATGGAAAACAATCAGAAGAATAAGATACTGATATTTACATAGTGCTTTACATTTGGCAAAGTACTTTACACACATTAAATCATCTGTGCCCCACAACAACCCTAAGAAAGACAGCCTGGTTTTGTGGATAAAGGGGTCAACCTTGAAGTAAGTCCTGTCTCTGATCCCTATTAGTGGAGTGACCATGGTCAAGCTAGTTGACCTCTCAGTACTCTGAGCAACTCTCTAAGAGTGTTTATAATCTAGACTGATATACACTAATGGAAGTTGTTTTCACACTATGTAATGGTAATGGGAATTTGAAGATCTTCTCTGCCCCTTAATAAGTCAAAAGAAATTTGAAGACCTTCTGTGATTTGAAGATTTTTTCCTGCACCCTAAATAGGCTGAATGTAACTACAAGGAGCCTGTGGTGGGAGGAGTTTGCTGAAGGGTAGAACAGGAAGCTGGGAGTCAGAGCAGTTAGAGCTGGAGGGAGAAGAGGACATACCCAGGGAGACAGTTAGGCTTGTGAGCAAATGTTTGTCTATGTGAAGGGTAAAGGATGGTGTGGCTTCATGCTGTGTTGTATTGGTATGGCTTCATGATGTATTAACTTCTTTGCTACTATGATGGAATTGACTTTCTGATATCTGACTAAATATTTTGCTTATGTCTTCTATATGAAGAGTCTGTTATATTTTGTGATGGAGCACTATGCCAGCATATTCACAGTCGCCATTGTGAATATTGTGTTGGCACTACACACTGGATGTTCTCTTTAACCAATGAGATTACAGATCCATACCTGACTACTAAAAAAAAGCCTCCAATAAATAACTCACTCTGTGCACCCTCTGTGAAGACTCCTCAGAATGAGAAGGGAGAGAAACTATCTGGAAACCAGAGAGAGACTTTTGTAAGATTGGACAGATCTGAGTCCTGGGTTTATACAACCTAGGACCCTTCCCCCCTTCCCTTGTTGTCATCAGCATTAAGCCCCTTTCAGGAGGTTTTGATCTCCACCCTTGCTTGTGACTGTTTCCCCTCCCTTGCTTTGCCCTTTACCAAATAAGGACATGGATGGTACCTTGGCTTCCTGTCCCACCTCCCTGCCAATAGGAGATAGTGATGGGCTTCTTTGTTATTTGCCATTGGGTTAGATCTTGCACTAAGACTGAGAGCCTGCCTCAGTCTTAGGACTGAGAAGGAACAGCCAGGGGAGGGGGCTTGACAGTGTTAGGATATAAATTCTTGCTCTGTCTTTGGTAACATACCTCCTCTTCTTGATCCCTGCCAGGGACTGCCCTCTTCCTGCTGTGGGGTAAGGAGGAGTGGGAAGGAATAAAATTTTCTGTTCCTTCCTTATTAAGATACCTTTGACTTTTGATTTTTCTTGGGTGGGGGATTTTTAGGGTCCCCATACCCCAAGCAGTATGACAAGTATTATTGTCTCCATTTTATAGATGAGAAAAGAGTTTTAAAGAAGCTGTGATTATAAATAGACTGGTATTATGAATGAAGAGTCTAGTTGGTCTGTGAGATTGCAGTAGGCATCATCTCTAAGCTAGTCCATCTCCATGGGCTCTGAGTCAAAGAGTTTTATTGACCCCTCAGATCGAATCTGGAAGATCTGCTGGAGGACTCCAGGTTCAGCTGGATATCTTCCCCTCCCCAAGGAAGCTGACTTAGTAATGGCTGGGCTTTCCAGCAGAGTGACAGGACTGGGGATTTATCCAAATCAAGGTGTAGGTGTAGGGCTTCCTCCTTTGGGAGATCTTCTTACTCCTCTGCTCTCTATCACATTTTTCTGCTTATCTATGGGCGAAGATATGTTGTTTCTCCCCGAGGAGGTCCTAGGGAAAGCAGCAAAGGCCTCTACAATCCTTTTCAATAAGGTTAACCTTGCCTAATGGTAGGTTTCTCAGAAGTGGAATGATAGAATTGAAGTGACCACCCACCTGAATCCCCAAAAGCACATTCCAAAGCATGGATTCATACATTTCCATAATCCTTGGTGGGTTCTGGCTGCTAACAAAGAGTGAGACTGCTAACAAGTTGATATAACATCATGGGAACCCCACAGGAGAGGGACAGTGACCTGAGCTGAGTGATTTTAAGAGGCACACCAGGCTGCCCTGTTTGAAAAACAGGTTGGTAGGTTTGAATTCAAAGTCCATTGTTTAAAGTAACTGATGCTATTGAGTAACATTTTTTTCCTTGGGGAAGATCCCAAAATCTGTGGTTTTAAAGGTGTGGTTTTTTTTTTAAAACAATGTAATAAGTTCTAATGTTTCCAAACTCTAGTATTTATTAAGGCCTAAAGCTTCCAGGACTCTAATCCCACCACTTGGCAGCACTCAGTGCTGACAATGATGATCTAATTTAGTGTTTTCACAGCCTGGGTGATGGGGTGTGCCCATGTGCCACTGAGATTTCCTTAGCCTGTTGCAGCAAGCCAGGCTTCCCCATAGCTAGCCCCTGCTCTTTGTCTACCCCAGAGGCAGAAGCTACAATGTCCCCTGGGTCCTTCTTTCTCTTTAGTCCACACACCATGGAGTAGTATCTTCTTTTTTTTTTTTTTTGCTTTTTTTTGGGGGGAGGGCAGTTGGGGTTAAGTGACTTGCCCAAGGTCACACGGCTAGTTTTTTGTGTTAAGTGTCTGAGGCCGGATTTGAACTCAGGTACTCCTGACTCCAGGGCCGGTGCTCTATTCACTGTGCCACCTAGCCGCCCCGTGGAGTAGTATCTTCAATCAAAACTTAATTTAGGGTTGACCAGTCAAAGATGATCTGGAGTATCTAATCTTACGCCCTAACTGCAGCAATTCAACTTTATCATTTCTCTTTCTCTCTCCCTCTCTTTTGGATGATGTAAATGTATAAAATTCAGGATGGAGAATCAGGAAGACCTGAGTTCAAATCAGACATTTAGCCTAGTGATCCTGGGCAAGTCACTGTAAAGTCAATCAGCAGTAGATTTCTGAGAGAATGCTACTGTGAGGAGCTTTTAAGATTTGGATTACACAGTATTAGTGAACACTCTGTTTATTCCATTACAAATCTTTATTCAGTACAATGTTCACAGTTTCAACAGTTCACAATATTATATACAATCTTCAGAACAAGGAAAGTCTCAGAAAGATACAATATTTAGAACAAGGAACAAAAGAAGAATCAGCTGGTTTCCCTAAGGGAGAAACCAGCTTAACACTTAAAGATTCAATCAATCTAATCAGAGATCCAATCAATCACTTAACAAAGGAATGACCTAGTTTCCCTACAATTAACAATTCACAATATACTGATCTGCCACTCCTGGAGTAACCATTAACTTTAGTTTCCAGATTTCCAACAAACCTCAG
>CM053598.1:110894425-110911753 GCA_028646575.1 Pseudocheirus occidentalis | reverse complement strand
GGGAATTCACACCTTTTCACCAATGGACAGAGTTCTGGGAATTCACACCTTTTCACCAATGGACAGAGTTCTATACTTTACACTAGGTTACTAGGATCTACTTAACATCTGATCAAACAAATTAATTACCATTACAGTCACTTAACCTTTGTTTGCCTCATGTTCCTTATCTGTAAAATATAATAATAGCCAACCATACTCCCCAGACTATGGAGAGGATCAAATGAGGTAACAGTTGTAAAGTACTTTGCAAACTTCAAAGTTCCATACTGTATTACTATCATTTTAAAAAAAATTATTTTTATCAATAGGCCTTCTTCCTTGTCATCTACAGGTATAGCCATAGAAAATTCATGAATTTGCAAATTCCAGTGCAGAATGAATAGAACAGCAGCATATAATGTAATTGTATTTAGTAGCTTTAAAATACCTTAAAAACAAAACAAAACAATAAAGCATATGTAGTTCATGGTTTCACATGCAACCCTCTTTTTTCTTCTCCATTTATATCTGCCAGAACATTTGTGTCTGCTGATGATTAAATTTATAAGAGAGAAGTCTAAACTTGAGGATGTGATGTGGGTCACCACAGGACAGTATTACTACACCACTCCCTCTTCTGAACCCAGGCAAACAGTTTGACCAGGTCAGAAACTCAGAAAATTCTGTTTTAAAGTGTACACAGTCTTACTGTTAAAGTTAATGAGAAGGTCGGGCTTCTAATGATAATAGTCCCTCCCACCAAATAAATAAAATCATCCCTCAGGGATGATTTTGTTTATTGACTTTAAGGTCTCCCCTAAAGGAGAAGTAAACAAGATACTCAAAGTACAATGTGACAGGTAACTTACACACAAAAGGAACTCACAAGCATGAATCTGACAAAAAGAAACTTAAAACAGGACTCAGTAACTTCACTTACAATTATTATTTAATTTGCTAAGAAACAGATCTTCAAAATTCACCAGAACCTAAAATATTTTGCAGTACTTCTAAGGAAGCATTTTACATTTTACCTTGGATCAGCACTGTGCAAACATGCCTGCTGGTAAAATAAGCCAGATTTGAGCCAATCCTCTTGTTTATAGATCTATTGCCTCTCCTGTCAGGCCACTCTTCTCCCTTGCCTTTGCCAAAACCAACTATTCCTCTTATTGGACTGGGGACTCCAGAACCCCTAAAACTGAAAAGAACTCTTCCAAATCTAAACATGTTCACCTTGAGAATTGAGTATCAACACCTCATCAGGGCAGAAAACACCAATCAGAAAAGGCTGGCAGGGACCCAGGTCTACTGAAGTCTCAGCCCTAGGGAAAGGAAAAGCATACTCCCTATCCCTTCACTTCTCTGCAAGGGAGAGTCAAGCAAAGCAAACTACTTGCCTCATAGGAGAGTTGGGGCCAAGAGGCCAATCAGGAAGCTGTCTGTTATTTTAACTGGCCAAGTCCTTATCACCTAGCCATTGCCCAGAACTAGCTCGGATTTACCATGTCTTACTAAGATGTGAAGTCCTTTCAGTGCTGAGGCACCACACAGCTAGAAACAGGCCCCCAAGCACCCATGTAGTCATTAGAACCAGGAGTGGTATATCTAAGCATGTTGCATGGAGGTTGCTGGCATGACCCCTGCTACAAAGAACACTCTTTAAAATGTATATTTGTTGAATGAAAAGTTCAGAAACACTGCTAACTAATGATAGACACTGAATTAGTCTCTCCTAGAAATTAATAGGCTTCTCTTAGAGCTGGGCTACTTCTTCTATGCTGCCCTTGCTTTTTCTGTCTGGGGTCCAAATGGAAAGCCTCAGGCTTATTACTGGAAAACAGCTTCACAAGCTTTGAGACAGAAGCTTATGTATGTGCAAATTAAAAATTAACCTAAAATATAATATTACCTTAGATTTGTATAACACTAGATAGCTATGAAGTACTTTCACATACATTATCTTAGTCAATAAGCTTCAGGGAAGTGTTAAGTTCTACGGTCCAGAGAAGATGCCAGCCTAAACAGGTAGTTCCCTGTGCCATTGAAATGTCAAGCCTAATCCCTGAGTTGACTCTGAAAATAATCCTGTAAAGCAAGTAATATTCCTTTTTCACAGATCAGGATACTAAGGGTCAAAGGCAATATAGTGAACAATTGTTTAAAGTAAAAAGGCCAGTAGCAAGTGACAGAGACCAGAGAACTCAGATCTCTTAATGATTAAACCAGTGTTCTTTCTAATATATATGGTCTTTGGAGAAAGAGACAAATAATTAGTACTATCCCAGACCAGAGTGGAGCTTATCTATGAATAACTGACTGCCTGTAGTAGGTAGTAGAGAATAGAGAGACTCAGAATCAAGAAGTCTAAAAAAAATCCCACCTTACACACCCCTAGTTAGTCACTTAACCTCTTTATGCCTCAGTTTCCTTCATCTGTAAAGTGAGACCTTGGACTTGATGGTCCCACTAAGGTCCCTTCCAACTCTAAACCTGTGAATCCATAAGAAGCGAACCTAGTGATACACAAAACTCTGTATCTCAGTGTGATGGTGTCAGGATAAAGGCCCCTTATTCTGGGTCAAGTTGAAGGTAGGCCAGTCCAGTGATGCAGGCTCATGGGTTAAATTGCAATAAGGCCCTCAGGAAGAACAAAATGCGATCACAAACAACTTTACTGATAGAGCAAAAGAACCAAGTTTCTAAGGGCAAAGCATATAAAAATACAACTCCTCACCTTTACAGTCACCAGATCAAGAACTTAGGCAAATGTTCTCCCTCAAACTGTAGGAGCTCAGATACATTGACTCACACCAATTCCCACTTAGATGGATCTTTTTAATGTTTTGGTAACAAAACAGTGAAACCACTTCCCTTCAGTTTAAAGAAGCAGTATTTGCTAGAGCTGCATTCAATTTGGGCTTCCTGAGAGGGAGGGAAAAAGAACAAAGTGCCAAGGAAGAGAAAGAGAAAGCAAAGGAAGGCAAAGACAAAAGGGAAAGGGAGAATAGAAGGCCCCAGTCTGTAGCAGCAGAGGGAATGTGAATACAGTTATCCAGGCATATCAGCTACTTCTTTGCAGCAATGGTCCTAGTATCCTACCCATATTCCTGGTTTAGCCACCGAGAAGCAACCACAAAGCAAGCCAAGAGACAGTGGTGCAAACTGAATATTGCTGCTACTATACTTCTGCATTATAGATCTGTTTCTGTAATTTTCATCAAGTTTCTCTTATCGCCTTTCTCTCACATTTTGGGACCAGGGCACAAATTTCTTTTTGAAGCCTTGTGTGGATCATCCTGTTCATCTTAAGCAGAAAGAGGACCTAGAAAGATGAGACCTTGGATTTTCTACCCATCTTGTGACCTTACATCATCTTCTTATCACTCATATCCTTTTCCTAGAGCAGGGCTGTGACACAGAGAACAGCTGTCATGCCAGAGAGATGTAAACACCTTTCTCATTGCAAATTCTGATATTTGGAAGGAACTTAATTTGCCAAATGAGAGACCGTCTGACGTGTTCACAGTAACCAAGAAATGAGAGGAGAAAGCAGCAACATGGGAACACTTTTTGCAAACTCCAGCCCCCTGATCTTTGGACCATATAATGAACAGAAGGAAAAAGAAAAGATATATTCACCTCTACCCCTCATCCATAATCCCTCTCTCAAATAATTTCCTTAGCAGAAATGCCAAGATGATACCATGATACAAAGAAATTTGTATTTCAAGGATTCCTCCTATCTCAGAAATAGAATATTAACAGAAAACTAAGCATCTCAGGGAGATGTGGGACTGTTTGGAAATCATAAGTCACAAATGTTTTGGTGACCAACATCTGGGCATGACCATTAGGAGCAAGAAGCTTGGTTTTCATCAGAGCCAGTCTTTTATGACATACCATAAAAAAAACCCAAAGTGATTTTGAGGCACAATAGGTCCAACACTCCTAAAAATCCTTTCTCACCATTAATGGATGATGTCAGTAATTCCACTATCAGAGATCCACCTTTCACCATCATTAGAGTGGTAACAGGGGAGCACCTTGATCTGCTAGACTGGAGTACCTCTTAGGGAGTTAGATAAATGCTTTAGCCCTTTTCTGTGAACATTTGTTCTGGTCCCTTGATGAAACATCTGTTCTTTCTGTGATGTGCTTGGTGCGCAGAGGGAAGGGGAGGGGAGGGAAAGGAAGGATGCTTCCCTGTTCTCTTGTTGGAAGTCCAAGGGAAATTTGATGGTAGATATGTTCCAAGGAGAATGAGGGGAGGAGGGGGTGGATATCTTCTACAGTTCTTTAGTCTATGGAAGAGATAGCTCTTCCTAGCTTAGCCACCAAGTTTCTTTGATATTATTCAAGAGGATGTAGGCAAGATTCTGAGGCTACCTATGTCTAGAGTCTGAAATCCATTTTGAAATGCAAATACTACCCTGAACATACTAGTCTTCTCTAATCTCAGAAACTGAGATGGCTCATGTGTATTTGGATGAGAGACCACCTGGCATTTCCTCTGAGGCAGAGTAGCATAAAGGAAAGAAGACCAGATTCCAAGTCATCGAGGATCTAGGTTTGGATGCCAGTTCAGTCGATTATTATTTATGTGACTTGGGGCAAGTGATTTCATATCTCTAGGTCTCAAGTCATCATTTGTAAATTAAGGGGGACTGAGCTGAATCAGGGTGTCAAACTTAAGAGAAACTACTTGCAGAACTCCTGAGTGAGGTGGGAACCAGATGAAAATGTAACTGGAAAATGTTTAATAAAATAAATAAGACATAGGTATGTAGTAAGATAATATATAATGAAACATCTATAATGTTAATTTGTGGTTCTCTAAGTCAATATATAGTCTATAGGCAAGACCTTTATATTTGAGTTTGACAATACTAGACTAAATGACCTCTATGGCCCTTTCCAGTTCTGAATTTATGAACCTATGACTAACTCTTGAGTCAAATATACCTTAATATGGGTGAAGGAGACCACGTGATAGAGTAGAAAGGACACCAGATTTAGAGACAGAGAACCTAGGTTCAAATTCTGACATTCCTACTTACTCCCTTCAACCTAAGGCAAGTCAGTATCACAGAATGTAACTTTTTTTTATTTGGAAGACTTTAAAAAAAAAAAATTAGACATAATTCAGCCCAACTTCCTTATCCTGTAAATGAGGAAAACCCAAATCAGGGAGGATAAGGGACATGCCCAAGATGACATAGTCCATAAACACCATAACTAGGATTTGAGCACAGGCCCCCTGACATCAAATGCAATGCTTTTTTTCTCTATAGAAGACAACTGAGTAGGACAGGGGCTCTTAACCAGTGTACATAGATCTCCAACATTTTTATGGATAGATTTCAAGGGATCTATGAGCACAGATGGCAAAGAAGATTACATCTTTATTTCAATATAGTTTCCTTTGTAACTAAGTATTTTACTCATATATTTAAAAACATTATTGTGAAAAGTGGTCCATAGGTTTCAACAGACTACAAAAGGGATAAATGATACATAAAAGGTATCCTGGAGAAGAGGGAGGCAGGAAATCCAATTTATGAAAAATAGAATGCATGGGCCTGATGTTCTGGGAAAGAGTTGACCAGCTTTGAGTTGAACAAGGAAAAAACTAATAATCAATTGACAAATACTTACTGAGTGCCTAATATGTATAATGGACTAAAGAGGTAGTATGGTAGATAAGGAAAGTGCCAGGCTGGGAGTCAAGAAGACCTAATTTCAAGTCCAACCTCAGACACGTACTAGCTGTGTGACCCTGGGCAGGTCACTTAACTCTCAGTTTCTCTCATCCATAAAATGAGTTGAAGTAGGAAATGGCAAACCACTCCAGTATCTTTGCCAAGAAAATCCCAAATGGAGTCATGAAGAGTTAACAGGACTGAAAGGACTGAACAACAACAACAATATGTATAATGAATATCACTCAGAGGTGGGGAACCTGAGAGGGAGGGAGGCCATATGTGGTCTTCTAGGTCCTCAAGTGAAGCCCTGAAGTTAAAGACTGATAAGTATTTAGAGGAAGTAGAAGGCAAGGTGTGGCAGATGTTGAATAAATGTTTATTACATTAAATTGGATTCAGAGTACTCTGTAACAAAATTCTTCTCTTAAAGAAGTTTGTAATCTAGATAAGGATTGAGTGTACTTCTGAAAGTACTAAAAAACAAGGCAGTAAATGATTAATGCTGAGTGAGTGGTAGAATAAGTGTCAGTCACTAAGAGCCTGGAAAGCTTAGAGGAGAGAGTGACCAGCCTGGAGTAGATGGCACAGGCTTTAGAGATAAGATGGTCCTTGATAAGTAGGGGAGGAGGGGGAGAAACTGGGGTGGGGGGAAAAGGGCTTTGCAAGTGTTGGGTGGGGAATGACCCAGCAAAGATCTAAGAATGGAAAAACAGAAAGTATATTTCAGGGACAACAAGTAGATCAGTTTGTCTGTAGCAAAGGGTTCATATAGGAAAGTGATAAAAGATAGAACTGGAAAGACAGGTTGAAGGCAGGTCAAGAGGGCTCTGCAGTTAGGCTAAGGACATTATCATTGAAAGTTTCTGAGCAGGACAATACATATAAAGCAGGATTTTGGAAAAGTTAATTGGGCAGCAGCATACAGAATGAGCTGGAAGGAGGAGGCTAAGCATAGGGAGACCCATTAGAGGCTACTACAATTGTCAGGGAATGGGGTGTTTCAAGTAGGGTAGCAACAGGGTAGAGAATGGAAAGGCAGAAGCAGATGGGGTAGACATTTTAAAGGAAGGATCCATAGGACCAAAATGCTGATAAGAAAAGAGGGACTTACAGAGAAGAGCTGAATATCTAATTAATTTATGGACTTACCAACTGGAGGCAGGCACTCCTAGTTCTTTGGGTACTTGCCAGGAAAGACCACAATGGCAGCAGGGAACAAGTCTTCAATCACACTTTAATAAGGCACAGGGATGAACAGGCAAAGTACAGACAGGTGGCAAAAAGGGGGAGGTACAGAGGCAGATGGGATGTGCATGGCGATGGGATGGTGGAGGACAGCAGGAAGCGCAGAGAAAGGAGTGAAGAGGGGGAAAGTCACAGAGAGTCCCTCCTGTAACCTTGGATTGGGGTTGGGATCCCTAGTCAGCATCAACTTAGATGGGGGGGGGGCTGAGGAATTCCATGTCTCATTTTTATAGGGTTTTGGTAGGGGACAGACCAACTTATCTGTGCCACCTTGGGATTAGTTCATTAACATATGCATACATTGTCAGCAATGTCAGCATATGTCTAAATTGTCGGCAAAACTTTAAAACGTACATATACATATCACCTCAAAGTTACCTGCAACATTTGGTGTTCTGATGCTCTTACAAAGCAACGAAACACCCTGACAGCAAAACCTAGATAACGTCCTCTGAATTAGCACATAGTCTCAGGGTGTGATTTTGCTTAATATATGATATAACTTGCAAATTATGCTATTGTTGGACTTGAACTGAAGTCTCCCTGACTCTGGGCCTGGCACTCTTCTTCTCTATCACACTACCTCTCTACTTGCTATTGTTATTTTATGCTGGCTACTTATAAACTTATTATATTGGGGGTGGGGAAGGTGGGGAGTAGTGGGAGGGAGCGTGTCAGGGGGCCTTGAACAAGACACAATTTTAACACAAGTCAAAGATGATTCTGAGGTTTGGAGTCGCGCAGAACTAGGGGAGGGTTATTTCTAACATGTGGAGATTGATGTGAGTTCAGGA
The DNA here is from genome assembly GCA_028646575.1 of Pseudocheirus occidentalis. Taxonomy (NCBI): domain Eukaryota; kingdom Metazoa; phylum Chordata; class Mammalia; order Diprotodontia; family Pseudocheiridae; genus Pseudocheirus; species Pseudocheirus occidentalis. Next base: position 110,904,027 of record CM053598.1, on the reverse strand, counting down.
CCACTCAAATGCAAATGTCCAGCAAGCAAATGGAAATATAGGAGTGGATTGCTGGTTCCTGACCTGAGATGCTGGTTTGGAAGTCATTTGCAAGGACCTCTGCACAGATCTATTCCATCAGCTTAGCAATTTCTTTAAAGAAGAAGTTCTCAACTTTTTCTGAGTCATGAGGCCCTTTAGCAGTTTGGTAAAACATATGGCAAGTTCCTTCCAGGGCCTCCATTCTGGAAAGAGGCCCATGCTAGCACCTTTCAGCTCTGCTTGTGATTCTCTGGACATCACCACCAAGTCCCCTCTCAAGTGCCTCTCATCCCTTTTAGCTCCCTTTTCAGTGCTGTCTTCTACCATTAGAACATTAACTCCTTGAAGACAGGGACTTTGGGTTTGTTTGGGTTTTGTGCTTGTATTTTTATACCAGCAAACAGCACAGTGCCTGGAACATAGTAAAGACTGAACAGAAAAAGAAAAAAAACAACCAAGTCTATGGACAGAGGGGAAGAACTTCTGCATATCAAGCAATATAGGGAGGGTTAGTGTGCACTCTGCAAATGATGCATTGTTCTGGATCAGGATATTCAGTAGAGAGAGATAGGAAATCCAGTTTTCTAGAAGATGAGCGCAGGAGCCAAGTCTCTGGGAGTCAATTAGCTGTGAGTCGGACAAGATGAGAGCCAATCAATCAGCAAATATTTTTTCATATTAAAATATTTATTGAGTGCTAAAATATACCAAAAAGTTGTGATAAGTTTGGAAAAAGGTAGAACGGTAGCAGGAAGGCATGGGAAACTCTGGGAGGGAATAAGATCATGAAGTGAAGAAGATAAAGAAAAGATAGAGCAGAAGGCTCCAATGACCAAGTCTCAGGAAAACTACCAATGGTAAAAACAAACAGCCCTACAATAGGGGCAGCTAAGTGGTGCAGTGAATAGAGCACCGGCCCTTGGAGTCAGGAGGACCTGAGTTCAAATCCAACCTCAGACACTTAACACACTTACTAGCTGTGTAACTTTGGGCAAGTCACTTAACCCCAATTGCCCTCCGAAAACCACACAAAACAACAACAATCTATGGAGTGAAAGGGAGTAGAAACCAGGTTATAGAAGACTGAGAAGAAAACTGGTGATGAGGAGATAAGAGAAGAAATTGTGAACTACTCATTCAAGAATTTTTGCTGAGAAATGAAGGAGATAGGAAAGTAGCTAAGAGGGGCAGGAGAATCAAATGAAAGGGTTTTCAAAAAGAGACATTTGCTCTTTGTTTAAGCAAAAGATAGTCTACAAAGGGAGGGAAGGTAGAAGAAAGAGTGCTCTGACCATGGAAAGATGAGCTTCTGACTACCACTATATGGAAAAGACTTTTCTGCTGGGATGGTAGTATTGGGGGATGAGGCTCTGGGGTCAGAAGATCTGGGTTTGAATCCTACCTCTGCCACTGTGAACTTGGGCAAGATTAAACTCCACAGGCCTCAGAGAAGGGGTTTGACTAGATAGCCCTTAAGTTCTCTTCCATATCTAGCTCTTCTATGGCCCTATGACAGCATGTAGCAGTCAAGCATTGCCCATATAATGCTGCCTACAACTTAGGTCACTGGTTGCCCCATTCATAACTGATAAGCACAGGAACCCTGAGAATGATAACGCTTGCTAGACCACTGGGCCTGCTTCCAGACCAACCTTCATAGCCATCATCTGGACAGGCAACTCCTGTGGAGAAGGGACCAGCCACCCCCCACCAACTGCCAACCAACTGCCACCCACAGAGCAGGCAAACCAGCATAGCTGAAGTACAAAGGCACCTGGGGGGGGGAGAAGAGGTGGCATGTGCCAGGCAGGTCAGGCCTCCATCTGCACCTTGTCCACCATCTCTCCTCAACCCTAATGTGAATAGCTCAGGACCCTGAATCCAAGAGCCTCAGGAATAGCAATGTGTCCAGTCCAGTGCCTTCAGCAATCATTCTGGGAAGCAACCCTAAAGGAGATACAACCTAGAAACTTCTCATGCACAGCCACAGCAATTGAAGACCCAGAAAAAGAAGCTCTTACCACCAAAATCCTTACACTATCAAATGGTACAACATTAGAAATGGATAAAATTTTATCAGGGGAAATGATTTAAAAGAAGGATTACCATCTCCTTCTCTGAGGCACCCTAAGGACCATGGGCCTTTTCCATCTGACTTGCAGCTAAAACTTTCCACATGCAGTTTCCACTATTAGAATGTGAACTCCCTGGGAGCAGGGACTGTCTATTTGGATCCCCAGAAATTAGCACACTGCTTTACACACTGTAATCCTTAAGTAAATGCTTTATTTGTTCATAACATAATTCCTTCAAGAGTAATGTCTGTTCTGGAAGCTCTAGCCCCGCTGGCTATCATCCTGGGGCATGTAGTCCTTTTTTAAAAAAACATAATGTAGGCAAAATGCTTTAAAAGCCTTAAAGCACTAGCTAAATGTATGCTTTCATCACTTAAATAGAGACCCACACTTGGTGGTTGCTGTCAATTAATGCTGTCTGGTGACATCTGTTGCTTCTCCAGGCCTTTTGGTACCTTCTGTACAGCATGAGTTTCAGGATTGCTTGGAGTCAGTGATGCCCTTATAAGACCATTTATTTCCATGATTTTGCACAACCTGTCCCATGCCTGGAATATACTCCCTCCTCCCCTCTCCATTTCAGAATCTCTAGCTTTCCTTCAAAGCTTAACTCAAATGTTTAGTCTTTCATGAGACTTCCTTCCTATCTTGTTTACCTCACTCAGAGTGAGAACCTGCAAAGACCTTAGCTTAAAAGGACCAGTGTCTCCCACTGCATCCAGGGCCATCTCTAGTCGTCCTGAGGAATATCTGACCACCGGACCCAGATGGCTCTGGAGCAGAAAGTGAGGCTGGTGACCTTGCACAGCCCTCCCTTGCCCAAATCAAAGTCAGCTGCAAGTCATGTCATCATCTCTCCGAGTCATGGTCCTCTTGAAGAATGAAGGGCAAAAAGAACAACCACCCAAATGCTAGCGATTCTACCCCCCAGAGATCTTTGCCTTACTGTGTATCTAGTTTGTATTTATTTATATGTATACATGGTGCTTCCCCCATAGAATATAAGCACCTTGAGGGCAGGGACTGTTTCATGTTTTGTCTTTGTATCCTTAGCACCTAAGCTCAGTGCCTGGAACATTTTGTTTGCTGTTCAGTCAATTTTCAGTCTTGTCTGACTCTCCATGACCCCATTTGGGGTTTTCCTGGCAAAGACACCACAGTGGTTTGCTACATAGCAAGTACTTATCAAAGCTTGTAGACTGATGAACATATATTCCTTGTACCCCTTGGCCTCCTCCCCACCCCTGGCTCTTTTGCCCAATGTCACAATCTCATGGAAATGAAGACGAGGCAAAGTATGCTCATAAACATCTATTTTCTACTTAAGAGTTTGTTGTGTTCAAAGAGTTCCAATCATTTACAGCTATCTTAGTAATAACCCCTGCCACAGGGAGTAGACTAGAAGTACCTTCTTTGCACTCTCTACCTCCTACTTCTTTTCTGTCTCTCCAGTCTCAAAATCACCTAAGGAGGAATTAATTGCCCTCTCTTCTGAGGAGCCCGGTCAATGAGACGTGCCAAAACTCAGCGTTGGAGGAGGGAAAAGGAGCTTTCAGCTTCCTCCTCTGGACCTCCCCCTCTCCCCCTACCTCTCTAATTCCTAGAGGGTAGCCTGTGGCTAGGCTTGTTTTCATTTTATTCTCCTGACTAAAATAGGAGAGAAATCATGTACTTATTCAAGGTGACTTGAGAATCTGTACCATCAGCTGAACTCTTCAGGCCCCCATAGGAATATGATCATTTTTAGAGGCCTGTGATTGCTTCATACACATAAATACAAACAAAGAGCATTTTTATGCAACACAAAACATCTATGCTGTCACCTACAGGAATTTGAAAATCAAACCCTTTGAAGAGAAGGCTGTGGGAATATGTGCATTTAGGTGTGTGAAGCCTTGGCTTGCTGGCATCAGATACCCAGAAATACTCCTTTTTTTTTTTTTTAAACAAATGCTCAACTCTATTCTATTTTGCAAACAAAATTTCCTGGCACCAGCAGAAGGAGCTGAATGCTTAATCTAAGCATGTGAGAGATACTGCTGATAGGAAGAGATTTCCTACCTTTGGATTAACTCTCCAGGGTATCTTTAATTCAATGCAGTGAATTTTGATGGGGCAGCCTCAGGGCATCTGATTTTGTTCAAAGCTCTAAGATAGAGCTGCAGAGACAAGACATAGCCCTCTTCTCCCAATGACAACTGGATCAGTCCCTTCTCCCACCCCCTCCCCAAATTCCCCAGCTGTATGCAGGAGGTGATAGAATTTATCAGAGTTTAACAGAAGTTCCTAATATATGTTGATACCTACCAACAACCAAAAAACACACAGGATTTTGGTAATTTGAGGCCTGCTGCCTTTCTGAAGACTGTACGGAAGCCTGCATGGACTCGACTCAACTATGCACATGGCTGATCTATCTGGTGGCCTCTCCATTTCATATTTTAAATTCCAACTGGTTTTTCACTAACCACAAACATGCTGCTATGCCATCCATCCATTGCTCAGTGAGCTCAGCAAAAGCAAACTAATTTCAATTAAGGGTTTGAGGAGGGGTAGTGTGGGGCAGGCTTGAATTTGTCTTTAGTCTCCCTAACTCTTTCTGTCACCTCACTCTCCTACCTCACTGCAGTGGATATAGCACTGAGCAAGGAGTTAGGAAAACCTGAGTTCAAATCTAGCCTCAGACACTTACTAGTTGCGTGACCCTGGGCAAGTCACTTAACCTCTGTATACCTCAGTTTCCTCAATTGCGTTGAGTAATTTCAATTGAGTCTGACTCTTTGCAACCATTTAGGGGTTGGGTTTTTTTTTTTGGCAAAAATACAAGAGAGGTTTGTCATTTCCTTCTCCAGGTCATTTTACAAATGAGGAAACTGAGGCAAAAATGGCTTGCCCAGGGTCACATAACTCATATGTATTTGAGGCAGGATGTGAACTTATGAGGATGTCTTCCTGATTCAAAGCCCAGTGTTCTATCCACTGTGCCACCTAGCTGCCTTTCTTCAATTGTAAAATGGGAATAATAATACCACCTTTCTTCTGTGCTCTTGTGAGGATCAAAGGAAACAATATTTGTACAGCGCCTGGCACATAGTAAACTCTTACTAAATGCTTGCTGCCTTCCCTTGTTCCCCTATTCCATTTCCCCTGTGTGTCTCACCCATAACCAGAGAAACAAGTTCTCAGTAAAGGATCTGATATTATTCACTTTTATATTAGTTCGAATTTAATCAAAGAATTATTTATTTATTTATTCATTTATTCATTCATTCATTCATTCATTCATTCATTCATTCATTTATTAATTAGGCTTCTTTCCAGGGGTGTGCTGGAGCCAGCTCTAAAGGAGAGTCAATCCTTAAATTTTCAGCGCGAGCATTTTGTACCCATAAATCCCTCAATCACTAGAAATCAGGTTTTGATTCACTGTTTTGTTGATTGTCAAAATTTAAGAAAATGTTAATAATAATGCAGAAACTTAAAAGTGTATGTAAGTACTATTCCTGCCATCACCCCCCGCCAAGATTAAATATTTACCACTATACCCCTGCTCATGTATTGTAATCCTTTCCACTAGGGAAAGGCCACAGCTATCAGATTGCTTGAGCTCAGGAGTTCTGAGATATAGTAGGGTTAAAACCACTATAGTATTAACACTAAGTCTGGCAATCTCCTGACCCTGACCCTGACACCTGAAAAATAGAGCCCGGTAAATCTTCTTTTGCATAGCTAGGTATTACTGTGGTTAGGGTGCTAGGCCTGGAGTCAGGAAAATCTGAGTTTAAATCTAACCTCAAGACACTTACTAGCTACGTGATCCTGGATAAGTCACTTAGCCTCTGTATGCCTTATTTTCCTCAACTGTAAAAATGGGGATCATAATAGCACTTAGCTCCCAGGGTTGTTATGTGGATCAGAGGAGATAATATTTGTAAAACACTTAGTACAGTACTTGGTACATTGTTGTTATTCAGTCATTCAGTTCATAAACTCTTCATGACCCTGTAGAACATAGCATGCCAGATCTTTGTGCTGGATACCTTCTGACCTGAGAGGCTCATCTTCAGATACCATATCTTTTATCATTTTAATACTGTCCATGGGGTTTTCTTGGCAAAGATACCATTTCCTTCTCCAGTGGATCACTGTTAATCAGAACTATGACCTGTCCTTCTTGGACGTGGCATCTACGTGGCATAGCTCGTAGTTTCATTGAGCTACAAGGCACCTGTGCCATGACAAGGCAGTGACCCAAGAGGGGAGGCAGTTATCTAGAAGGGGACTTGGTGGCAACTTAATGAATACTTGTACCCTTCTTTTTCCTCTTCCCCATCTGCATTGAGATTGGCCGTCCATGACCATTGTACTTACAGCTCTGTTGTAATAGAGAGACCCATCTTCTCAAAATAAAAACAAAAATAAATAGATACATAAATGCATAAGTAAAAAGATAATTGAATGAATGAAGCTATTATATGTAAGGCGTTATGCTGTCAATAGGGAGTCACTGAAATCTTTTGACCAGGGAAGTGATCTGATAGGATCTGTACCTTAGGAAAATTATTTTGGCAGCTACATAATTTGAATAGTTTGAAGAGGAGGAGAAACTAAAAGCAAGAAGACTACTTGGTAGGCACTTGGAATGGTATAGAGGAGACATAAAGAGTCCTGAAATAAGTTGGTAACTATGTAAATGGAGGGAAGGAGATAAGTAAGAGGTGTGAAGATAGAATCTTTTTCATTTAATTTTTCTAGTTAACAAAAATCTATTTTCTCTCCCTCCTACCTCTTCCCTCCAATTGTGACAATTAAGAATTAAAACTCTTGTAATAAAAATTAATAGTTAAATAAAACAAAGGGAAGTAGAATCAATGAGACCCTCAACTGATTAGTCTGGGGAAAGGGGAGTGAGGAAGAGGAGAGAAAGAAAGATGAGTTTGAAGGACTCCCAATGAATGAGTTTAAGTAAAGAAATTAAATGTCAGATATAGTTGCAGTTTAAGTCTTACAGAAAAAAAAAACTTTGTTAAAGAAATTTCAAGCAGTAGCAATGTTGGGGGGAGATATAGATTTGTGGCTCCTAAAATCAACTCACATCCCAAGTTTAAAGGCAAGGTTTGGTCTGACCAAACCTAATTAGGCACAGGATAGAGACTAAACCTGTGATTTCACTGAACTAGGAAACTCATAGGAAAGTCTTACCTAGCATATTTGATACCTAGAGCCGTTAATTTTTTAACATCACTCTCTCCTCTAGGCAAGAAAATGATTTTCAATAATTATGATGAAATGAAATGAATAATAATGATGGTCAGAAAGGAAATGCAGACAGTGAAAATGTTCTTCCCTTGAAATTCACAAATATAATCATGCCAGTTTAAAAATATGAACATAAAATATTACAGGAAAAGTAATAGATTAATATTTAACTATTAATATTTTAAAAGGGAAAATTATAACTACACATTGATTTGTCAAAGTAATGAATAATAACATTTCAGTTACTCTTTTAGAGGCTTAATTTCTGCAAACTTGTCGATGACCATCAAAATTTATCTTTCCATATTTATACCAAATAGATAATATCGCCAGATTTGCCCATTTTTGTTCATAGCTGATGAAAGAGCACTTTTTATTTGCTTTAATTTTTAAAAGTTTCTTTCACAGATACTCAAATAGTTAAGAGAAGTTTCAAATATAAGGATGAGTTTGGCAGAGATTCATTAAAAATTCTATTTATAAGTGAATTTTAGTAAAACCACAATGTCTACAAAAGGCACAATTTAGACAATTATTAAATTAGTTCATTGATACAATGTTGTATTTTCTTGATACGTTCTTTAGTTTCAAAACAATAAAAAGAGAACATGTTTTCATTTTTTAAAAAGATGATTAATTTTTAGTTTTCAACACTCACTTCCATAAGATTTTGAGTTCTAAATTTTCTTCCCCTACGCCTTTTCCCCCTCCCTAAGACAGTATGCAGTCTGATGTAGGCCCTACTTATACATTCATATTAAACATATTTTCACTTTGGTCATGTTGTAAAGAAGAATTAGAACCAATGGGAGGAACCACCAAATTTTCATTTTTAAAAAGATTATTCAAATTCAGAAAAATATTTTCTATATGAAAAAAAATTTGCCCTCACCAAACAAAATTATACCTCTTCATTTTCACTGTTTTTCTTTTTTACATTTTAAACACAAATAAAAAGTTCAAGTGGTCACACAGAACGAGGTCAGCATCTTCTTTGCTGTCTTAGAAAATTGCCCCTAGCAATTTCATAAAGGTTATATATGTGCAGTCATTCAAAACATATTTCCATATTAGTCATGTTATGAAAGAAAACATAGACCAAAAAGTGAAAAATAGTATGCTTTGATCTGCATGTATCTGGATCACCGCTTTGCTAAGTCACTCACAGTTGATCATTGTACAATGTTGCTATTACTGTGTACAATGTGCTTCTGGTTCTTCTTACTTCACTTTTCATCAGTTCATATAAATCTTCCCAGGTTCTTCTGAAGTCATCGTGCTCATCATTTCTTATAACACAATGATATTCCATCACCATCACATACCACAACTCATTTATCCATTTCCCAATTGATGGGAATCCCCTCAATTTCCAATTCTTTGCCACCACAAAAAGAGCTGCTATAAATATTTTTGTACAAATAAGTGTTAAGTGTCTGAGGCCAGATTTGAACTCTGACTCCAGGGCCAGTGATCCATTCACTGTGCCACCTAGCTGCCTCTAATTGGGAAATGTTTAACAAAATAAATAAAAATAATTTTTTAAACAAAGAAAGAAATTTGCCCTCGAAGGTGTCAGCCAGAGGCCCGAAGGCTACCCACAGGACTTGAGCAACCTTAAAAAGGAATTGGGAAATGATTGACAAAATAAATAAAACAAAATTAAAACAAAATTTTAATTTGTGATTTTCTAAGTCAATGTGCTGTCCACTGAGACCTATTTCTATTTGAGTTGACAGCACTGGCTAAAATGCTGATAGGGTTAAGAGTTTTGGCAAAAGTTACAGTTGTTAGGTGTCAAATGCCCTCCTTGAAACCAGGTTTTTCTAGTTAGGCCATGCTACTTCTTTCTATATTACATTGCTGTGGCTAGCAAGTCTGGGCCTAGCTACCAGCTGAGTGAAATAAAGGGACAAAGAGAGAGCTTCTAGCTGAATAAGAAAGAGGGAGAGAGACGGGGATGTATTCCATAGTCTGTTTATTGCAGACCTATTCCATACAGAGCCAAAGATACATGGAAGACACAAGGTTTATATACTCTTAGCAGAATGCAAGGAACCACCCTTGGTCTTGATCTTTTTCTACCGCAACCCAAAGCCAATCACTTGTTAAGCTCTTTATCCTGGGACCATGTCCAGAGGCACAAACAGGGTGTTACAATCCAGACTTGCAAATTAACTCAGTACTTTCTTTAGATATTCATGAAACCAGTGAGAGCATCCACCCAACAAGATTATACTTTCCTTG
>CM053598.1:110838117-110893925 GCA_028646575.1 Pseudocheirus occidentalis | reverse complement strand
TGTAATGGAATAAACAGAGTGTTCACTAATACTGTGTAATCCAAATCTTAAAAGCTCCTCACAGTAGCATTCTCTCAGGAATCTACTGCTGATTGGCTTTACAGGATACAGGCCAGTAAAGAAGAAAAAGCTCTTTTTCAGGGTAGAAAGGAGTGATAACCCAGGAAGGGACAGACCTGGAGGCAAGAATCTTGGCTGAGTATCCTCAGGGCAAAAAAACATATGTATATGTGTATGTATGTATACACATACACATACCTACATGCATACCCTCTCATCTCTCACTGCTCTGGGTATCACATAAACCCAGAGTGTGTACATATATGCATATATAATATGCACACATGAGCAACATACAAGTGTGTGCATGAACACACCCACTGGGTAGATATGATACCCAGAGCAGTGAGAGAGAAATAATAATAGTAATAATAATAATAATACCACAATAATGGTTACCTGTTTCAAGGTAATTTTGTAGCTATTATCCTAATTATTCCTCATGAATAATCCTGTAAGTCAGGGTGGGCAGATTTCCCTCATTTAATAGATGAATAAACTGAAGTACAGAAAAGTAAAGTGACTTTTTTTAAGGTTACTATCAGGATAAGGACGAGGTGGGCAGCTAGGAGGTGCTGTAGATAGAGCATCAGACTTGGAATCAGAAGGATTCATCTTCCTGATTTCAAATCTGAACTCAGTGACCCTGGGCAAGTCACTTAACTCTGCCTCAGTTTCCTCATCTGTCAAATGAGCTGGAGAGGGAAATGGCAAACCCCTCCAGTATCTTTACCAAGAAAATACTAAATGGGGCCATGAAGAGTAGGACACAACTGAAAATGACTGGACAACAACGAGTATACCTAAGCAAGGCAGCACATGATGCTATGGAAAAGAATGTTGAGTAGGGAGCCAGAGGATCTGGATTCAAGTCATGACTGTCACTCACTTCTTGCACTACCTTTTAGGTAAATCACTTAACTTCTTGGCCTCATTTTCCTCATCTGCAAAATGAGAGGATTGAATTAGATGACTTTCTACCTCTAAATCTATTAAACTATGACTTCAAAGTTCTTCTTTCCTTTAAAAAAAGTTTTAGTGATTTTTTTTACACTGCTGTATCCCATGATCTTCCCACTGGACAGATATTCAGTCTAGAATTTTGAAAAATCTTCCTTTACTTCTTTCTCAGAAAAGTCCTTTGAAAAGTCAAACAGAAGTAAGTTATTTGTTTTTGTGAGGACCACCTACATTGGTTCTCCTATACCACCAGTTTCAGTTTCAGTCACCATGCTTCCTAATTCACATTCACTTTCGTTTGTCTACATAACATAGACATGTTCTGTCGGTTTGGTGGAAGTTCTATCTATACATGTCTGTCTCTATACACATATGTTAAAAAAAACAAAACAGAAAGAAAGGAAGGAAATCTCTAAAACACTTCCAAATATCCCTCATTTCATAAGTTCAGTTCCCATTTTTTTTCTCCCTCAATGTAAATTTGCCCTTAAAGTCCACCAACTGTTGCTCGCAGCCCTAAACTAAATTAATTTATATTGTTTTTCACACACACACACACACACACACACACACACACACACACACACACACACACACACACACAAAGAGTAACAGATCATGCAAAGATCCAAAGCTGTGGAGCCTGGTCCCCCAGGTTCTATTCTCTTGACCTAAAGGAGTCTCCATTTAGTCAACTCTACAAACAATGGTGCTAAGGTCAGTTCTTGTGGTGTCCTTTGAGATCCTCAACTCAGTCAAAAGCAAGAACCCAATAATCATGAAGGATGGTCTTACTTGAGGGAGGAATGGAAACCAGTAGCTTTTCTTGGGAAGCAGAAGTTATTCCTTATAAAGCAAAGTTTTCTTTGCATTCTCAATAGTATCTGGTATGTTCCCCATAAACAAAAGCATTTTAAAAAGAATTTCAAGAACACTAAATAATTTGGGGTTTTTTTTTTAGATTTGAAGTGATTTTTATTCTAATGGAATGGGATCTCCCATCAGTTCCCTTACCTCCAGGATTCTGGCAGGCTGGAACTACTCTAGAGTACAAATGGTATTTGCCCAGTGGAGTAACATGGATCAGTAAGGAGAATTAGCCTGTGGCTTCTGCTGCAACTTGGCAATTCCACCTTGTGGCCTGATATTAAGGCTGGCCTGTGTACAGAAAAGGCCCAGAAAGTATGTGAGTTGGCTACTGATTTGCACCTTCTCACTCCTGAAACGAATTGGGAAGAACTTTGAATAAGGCATTTTGTAACAAGATCAAGGAAAGAAAACTGTGAGCCTAAACTTGTTCAGATATTTATCCCCCCCTTTTAACCTCCAGGTTAAAATATACAATGCTCCCAAAGAAATGTACAACTTCTTTTTATATGTATATATCTATTACTAAAGTAATAAGGGCCTATCAGACCTATGAACTGTATAAAAGCTGAATAGCTGGAGGTACATGAGGTCCCTAGAAAGGTGTATGTGTGTGGAGTGGGAAGAGCTGAGGAACAAAATACAGAATCCAAACTCAATTTAATGTTGTCTAGGGGCCAGTACTACTCAGCAATATGGGAATTTGCCCAGTGTCCTTGAAGGAAATTGTCCGACCCTAGTCTATGCTGAACATCTTGGCAAAAAGTCCTCCCCATTCACCCCCTCCCTGTTCCCCTTCTGCTAGTAGGCTCCTTTCCCCACAATTGATTTTCTCTGCCTCCTGACCCTCCACTGACTACTCATCTCCTTACAGTATGAGACTAACATCCCTATGGGAGAGTCGGGCTCACAGCTCTTAACTAGTGAAGAAAGCTGGATAAATAGCAAAAACTGCCTGGCTCCCTCTCTACTTACACACGTTCATGTATGACTTCACTTGCCAATCTGATGTCATGTGAGGGCCCAGTGCTGCCTTGTTCTTCCAGTTAATAAACCACAGAAGATCCTTAGTCAAGGAAATTGGCTTTGGGAGCTCCCTCACTCCGAGGGAGTTAGCTGAGATGCTGAGCTTTGCAGGCTTCCCAGAGAGAAGCTGTTGTCTTCCCTTCCCCAATCTGCCCACAGAGCCATGACAGGGTTTTGTTTATGGTGCTTTATTTCTCCATCTGGTGTCAGAGGAGAACAGCCAGCAAACAGGAAAACTTGCGTAATCACAATAAAACAAAGGTTTGGGGGAATGACCCACAGCTGCTGAAGGGATCTACTAGATCTATTCCTTTTCATTCCCAACGGCAAAATCACCCTTAGACCTGGTGGCAGGTAACCAGTGAGCTGCAGGGGAGGATTATCACTCCAGAATTATGCTTGCTCCCCAACCAAGAGATTTTTTTTTTCTCTGAAGCATCTACCTTGGGAAGGGCTTTTTTGAGCAATGACCATCCCATTTTAGGACCACTAGTTCATAAGCATTTCCAAAGCACTTACTATGTATCAGGCGGGGAAAAAAAAAGCAGTACCTGATCTCAAGCAGCATCCATTCAATTTTTTAATTCAATTTTTAAAAAATTCAAATTCTGCATTCTCTCACAAATAGAGCTGCCCACTCCCCACCCCTTAAGGAAGAAAGAAAAATAAACTCCTGGATACAAACATGTAAAATCAAGCAAAACAAATTCTTGAATTGGTTTTGTCCAAAAAAAACCCCAAACAAACATAAAAACCCAATCTTAAATCTGTGCTCTGAGTTCATCACTTCTGCCAGGAAATGGATGGCATATTTCATCATGAGTTCTCTAGAATTGTGGTTGGTCATCATATTGACCAGAATTCCCAGGTCTTTCAAAACTGTCTTTACACTACTGTTATTGTATAAATCGTTTCTGGTTTGCTCATTTCATTCTGCATCAGTTTATACAAGTCTTTACAGGTTTCTCTGAAACCATTCCCTTTACCATTTCTCATAACACAATAGTATTCCATCATGTGCATATACCATAACTTGTTTGGTTATTCCCCAACTGATGGACACCCCCTTGGTTTCTATTTTTTTGCCACCACAAAAAGAGCTGTTATAAGTACACACACACACATACACACACACATATATTTTATGCACATTGATCCTTCTTCTTGTTTAATCTCTTTGGGATATAGACCTAACAGTGATATAGCTGGGTCAGCAGGTAGGAGCATGCAGGATATAATCTATAAATAACTGGCAAGTTTGTTCTCAGTGTAATACCTCCTACCTTTTTTCTTTTCTAGGCGCAGCCACACCTTCAACCTACAGTCTGGTGCCCTTAGGCTACTTCTAAACAGCCAGGATCTCCACCTTTGAAGACTACTTATCCCTGCCCTTCTGAATAGCCTTAGGATATATATTCCTATGGATTTCCTTTTCCTTGTCTCCCTCTCCCACTGGATCTGTTCTAATTTCTCTGGGCTCTATCAGGCAACTGGATAATCTAGGTGTTAATGGCTGATAATGTTTCACTCTTTCCAAAGTATTTTAGCCGGGATTTCCTGTCATGGAGAAACAATGCTTAACGCTTGGCGTTATGGTAGCTGCTTATTAAATGTTTGTTGAATTGAAAACTTAAAAGGAAGACATCCCCTGGAGTAGAAATTTGGGGGCCATAATGGGAACATAATGGATACGTGTTTGGTCAAGGGCATTTTAAATAGCACTCTTCAAACCAAAATACATACAAGGTTAATTGTTTGGAGGAGTGGGGGTAGATTCTAACATCTGGGAAGAAACAGGAAAGGCTTCATATGGAAGGTGGCTCTTCAGCAGAATTTGATGGAAACAGATCAAAATCTAAAATGATAGTGGGAATAATATGAATTAGGATACAGAGGATGTGGGGTTGCCTTTTGAGAGTCAAGGAGGTTAAACTGAGGACTTTCAGAAAGAAGTGTTATTTCACACAGAGGTTAATGAACTTACAGGATGCAATGTCTCCTTAGCCTAGGCAATAATAAATTATAACAACACATCTGGAAAATAAGGGAAAACTCTAAGCATAGGGAAATTGCTGTTTAAAGACTGGACTCTTCTTTCCAATCTAGAGTGTTGTCTCTAGCACCACAGCCAATCTTTAACGAGAAAAACTCAGTCATTAGCCAAAGTATCATTGGTTTGCTAGTTCTAGCTTGCTTTCCCTATATCTTCCCACCCTACCACCCATCAGCCCCATTCACAGGGATTACAAGATTTAGAGATGGATGGAGCTTTGGAAATCATCTAATCCAACCCCTTATTCTGAAGATAAGTGTAAAGGGGGAGGGGGTAAACAACAGGGCCCTGCTCTGCTCTGGCTAGTGCTAAGTCTGCCTGTAGCCTGGTTATTTCTAGGAAAATGTGGTTCAATGCTAAAAAGGCTCATTGCTTTGGGATGGCATAGAAGAACCACTCTGTGACAGCAGAAGGTGTGGCAAATTGTATTTGTCAATAAACCAGGAAGGATGGTCTTTAAAGGGAGTGCCTTTGTCCTCTGATGATCTCCTTCACTCTCTGTCTCTGTCTCTCCCCTTCCTTCTCTTCTACTTCCTCCTCCTCCTCCTTCTTTTTCCCTATCTCTTCTTACTTACTCTATCTCTTCTCTCTCATCCTATCTGGTAAATGTCTCAATATTTGGATCTACCTGCCAGACTTCCTATGAGGTGTGGAAGAGAGAGGTCACCATTACCCTTAACCTCAAAACAGCATCTGAGAGCACATGGAAACTAAGGTAAAGGCAAACCAAGCCTGGATCGTAGATCCCTGGCTACCTTTTCTTTTCGTGTTTCTCTCCTGAGCACAGTCATCTAGAGATAGGCATTTCCAGCTTTGAAAGTAACTTGGTGAGTTTGAGATGTAGGAGCTCCTGGGTCACTCAGCAAAGGCTGATTGTCAAGAAGAGGCATTTCCTTGTTGGAAAGGACGGCCACCAAGAGGAGGATGAGCCTAGCCCCTGGCCAAGCTTGCCAGGAGACATGAATCTAAAGGGCATTATTCAGATAATACTGACATACAGATAAATTCCAGTTCAGTATTTTGCATGTCCTTGGGTCTGCTATTGAAGCCTTGCTAACAGCAGCATCGGAAGTGAGAGAAGGATGCTGAGTAAGCTTAGAATCTGTTCCTGGGTTTAGGGGGATTTTTTAAATCTTATTTTGGATTGTGGGTGTCCTAGACTATGGAAACAGCTGGACTTGCTTTATCTTTGGATGTATAATTTCTGTTCTGGAGAGGTTTGAAAAGTCTCAGAGATTAGAGAAAATGTCTATTCTGCCATCTTGCTGCCCCGGTGACTTGGGGCAGCTTGTCCTCTTTCCATCATATCTTGATCTATCCCCTCATTTGGGTTCCCTGGCCGAACTAACAGAACCAAATGATAGGGAAACAATCTCCCCTACAAAATGTAAAACAAAATTGACTCATTTTCTAGTCATTCGTCATTCATTATCTTTTGAGTAATAATTGTGATAAGAATAGTAGCTAGCGTCTGTGTAATGTGCACTTTACATGTAAACTTGTTAGATCTACACAACAACCTTGAGAGGCGGGTGCTACTGGCAGCAGTGGGTAGAGTGCTGGGCCTCAAGTCATGAAGACTTGAGTTCAAATAATGCCTCGGACTATTACTCGCTATGTGAACATGGGCAAATCACTTAACCTCCGTCTGCCTTAATTTCCCCATCAGTAAAATGGGGACAATAATAGTACCTATTGCCTAGGGTTGTTGTGAGGCTTTAATGAGACAATATTTCTGAAGTGCTTAGCACAGGGCTTGGCACATAGGAAATACTATATAAATGTTAGATAATTAGTATGTCCATTTTATAGATGAGGAAAAAGGCATAATCTCTGCACTGGAGAAACCGGATGAAACAGTGTGAGCCCCGTTCATGAGTTGTCAATTGACCATAGGGAGACACAGCTGAGTTGTGAGTTTTGCCCCCATTCTCTCTCTGCCCTTGGCTCAGGTCACCGTGTCTTAAATGCCCTTCATCATGACCTATGTCCCAGGTGCTCTGGTGACTCAGTTGAAGTTGGAGGCTGAGAAGGAAACAATACCCTGAGTGGGAGGTCACCCAAGCCTACTGTGCCTACAGTAAGTGAATCATCTGCTGCTGCTGGTGCTTACTGATTTAAGGCAAGGATCTTATTTCTTCTTTTTTAGAGTTGCTCCCGCTAAAACACAGGCTGAGATTTGACCAGGAATCACTAAAAATAAATATTTAAACACCACAATTGTGCTTCTGGGCTAGCCAAAGTGGAGGCATCTGAATCATTCTGTCTCTTTCAACCCCCAGGGATAATAATAATTCTTGGCACCCAGCCTCTCCCACCCCTCACTCCAGAGGGCTGGAGCAGGGGTGGGCAGGAGAGGGAAGGAGAGAGGCTAAAACGCTTGTTTCTCAGCTTTAAGAGATACCCTATCGGAGAACATTGTGCTAATGATTTTTTTTTTTAAATTAACTCATCAGTCCCTATTTCCTAGTGTCCTGATAAAACATCACTGGTCAGAAAACAAGAGAATAAAAGGGAAAAAAACTCTCTTCCCAGAATGACTTCTTCTGAAGCACCAAGTTAAGAATGCTTCAGTCTATCTTGTCAGAGTCATTGGTATGCTTCAGCCATCCCAGGCTGCTAAGCAAACCTGCTCCTAATGTTGTTAAGGAACACAAATTCAGAGCAGAATCACAAGAAGAATGTGTATGCTACTGCATGGCATGTGAGGCATCATGGTGCACTGGAAAGAGAGCTGGCTTTAAATTAATTAATCAATAAGCATTTGTTACATACATTGGTGTTATGTCCCAGGTATTGTGTTGGGTTCTAGAGATACTAAGACAAAATTTTTTTTTAATTCATTAATCTCTACCTACTCTCAAGGAACTTGCTTATATTCTTGTGGGGAGAGAGCAAGTCCACATACAAGTAAATATAGAATATACCAGATAGTTAAATATAAGTAGTTATGGGTAGGGGGAGTTGTGGGTTGGGGGAATTAGGGAAAGTCTTTATGCAGAAAGTGAGGCCTGAAATGCATTTTGAAGGAAATGAGTGAGGAATTCTGTGAGGCAGAGTTGAGGAGGGGGCACACTCCAGTCATAGGGGCTAGACAGAGATGGGAGATGAAGTATCATGTGTGAGGAATATAAAGAAGTTCACTTTGGCTGGATTGCAAGAAGGGAGATCATGTCTGACAAGACAGGTTCGGGATAGGTTGTTAAGAGCCTTACCAACCAATCTGGAGGGAGATCAATGAAATCATCTAGATGAGAGATCATTAAGGCCAAAATTAAACTGGTGGCTATGAATACAGACTTGGTTTCAAATCCTGGCTGTGCTAGTCACTACTGGTATGACTGTCACAAAAATTCCCTGTGCCTCATTTTCTCCAATGAAGAGTTAGACTAAAAGACCTCTAAGATTTTTTTCTGACCTCTAACTCTGTGATCTTATAAGGGAGCCAGAAGGGGATCTGGTTAAATGGACGTCTCCATTTTGTTTAGGATTTTCTTTTGTTTCCTTAGCCTAATCCATCTAAGTGCAACCTTGATCCAATTTAGAAGGTTTACAGAGGTTGTTTATTTTAAAGGGTATTTTCTTTATTATTTGAAATTTGAACAAAGTCCTTCTAGCTTTCAGAGGCCAGGTTATCATCTGGAGATGAAACCAGATACCTGTGAATTGTTCTAATTAATTCCCCTCATTTCCATTCTCGGGCATATAGTCAGAATTCCTCCCCAACCCCCCCATCTCTCCATTCGTACCACTGTATTGCCACTGTAGTTCAGGTCCCATCCTCTTGATTACTATTATCCCCTAATTTGTTTCCCTGCCTCCATTCCCTCTCCTTCCTGATCTATTCTTCACACAACTGTCAAAATAATCTTCCTAAGGTACACATCCGACTATGTCATCCCCTTCCTCAAAAACTTTCAGTTGTTCCCTATTGCTTCTGGCAGGATAAAATACAAATTTCTTGTCCTAGCTCTTACAAATAAGGTTCTAAACCTCCTTTCTAGAAAAGGAATAACTCTAAGAATAGAATAATTATTTCATGTTGCTTTAGCTAATCTTGACTAGTACCTGTCCGTTCTCCTTAACATTTCATCTTTCACCCCAGGAAATTGACACAAAGCTCCCTTAAAGTCAGAAGGCATTCCCTCCTTGATTCTTCTGTTTAGGATCCTTGTCTTTCTTCGTGTCCTGTGCCCTCCCCCCGCCCCCCCCCCCAAAGGTATCATTTCCTCTGAGATTCTGTTGGTTACTCATTTTGATCATGGCCAGCTCTTCATGATGATTTGGGGTTATCTTGGCAAAGAACTGGAAGGATCTGCTATTTCCTTTTCCAACTCATTTTATACATGAGGAACTGAAGCCAACAGGGTTAAGCGACTTGTCCAAGATCACACAGCTAGTAAGTGTCTGCGACCAGATTTGAATTTAGTAAGATGAGTCTTCCTGATTCCTGACCCAGCACTTTATCCACTCTACCAACTAGCCGCCCTTTCCTCTGGGAAGTCTTCCCTTATTCCTGGGTCATTTTCTTTGTACGAATTATATTCCCCCTTCTCTCTCCAACAGGGGAATGAGGTTGAGGAATGGTAAAATGAAAGCTCTTTGAAGGCAGCCATGATTTCATTTTTAGGGGGTCTTTTTATGCCCAGTACTCAGCCTCATGCTCTACACATAGTAGGTGCTTAATAAATGTTTGTAGAATTGAATCCTGTCACTTGATAACCTTTGATGTTTCCATTCCTGAAGTTCCCCTCCCTCAGTTTCTCACCCAGGAAGTGTCCTGTCTTATCAGGTTGATCCTTGATTAGGTGCTCTGACATATCTCTACACAAGGAATCTCCCCATTATAATAAGAGTGTCAGATAAAGCCTGATCTACCAATTTACTTTTGCCTGCTGACAGCTCAATTAGTGACTCATCTTTTCTGTCTCCATGCTATCCTGTGTGGGCTGAAGGCTCTAGGGTGGGACTAAGGAGGAGTAGAACATCACCTAGATAACAGAAGGTGGTGACAGGCTAAGTCACAGGCTCGAGCTAGCCCCCAAGTAGTCTAACCCAACTTTCAGGACCCAGCAAAAGATTTAAAAACCTTCTAGTCTAGGGTCCTTTTAAGGGAGTGTTGAAAAGGATGTCCCTATGAAACAGGGGGCCCTGGGAACTGGAGGATTATTAATAGGGTTGGCCTGATTTAAAAGGTAATAAGAAGCCTTCTCTAGTGGGGGAAAAATTTATCCTCAAATTTTACAATTTAAAATGAAAATTAAAATGCAGATGTCCCTGGGAGAGGTAACACACCCAGTGAAATTCATTCCCCACTGAGGTGAAAATGACCAAAATCATATTCCCAGTAGAGAAAAATAGTAATTAAATCTGAGAAGTAGGCAAATGATAAGTGGTTAAAAAGAGACACAGAAGCAAATAAGTTGACATTTCATTTAAGTTCATATTCTTTTTTTGATATCTGACAATAATTTAGGGGTTAATGTTTTATGCATTGATGTATTTATTTATTTTGCTTTTTGGAGGGCAATTGGGCTTAAGTGACTTGACCAAAGTCACACAGCTAATAAGTGTGTCAAGCATCTGAAGTAATATTTGAACTCAGGTTGAACTCAGGTCTTCCTGCCTCCAGGGCCAGTGCTCTATTCACTACACTGCCTAGCCGGCTGATTGATGTATTTTTAAAAGTTGTTTCTTCTAATTTTTTAATGGCTACTTACTAGCTGTGTGACCCTAGGCAAGTCACTTAGCCCTGTTTGCCTTAGTTTTTTCACCTGTCAAATGAGCTGGAGAAGGAAATGGCAAGCCACTCCAGAATATTTGCCAAGAAAACCCCAAACAGGGGAAGAATATGACTAATGGACAAACAAACAAACAAAACCTCCTAAGTTTCTAAGACAAAAACCTTTTTTTTTTAAAAAAGATGCTAATGAGTGAAATCAGACTCTGTGGAGAGCTGGGAGAACTGGGAAGCATAAAGACCCTGAAGATGGGTTGGGATGACAGTGGGGTAGGATAGAGGAAAGGGTATGGGAATGCAGACAAGTTCACCTACTTCACAATTGTTCCTCTGCCCTGATTATTAATCCAGCAACATGTTATAATGGAAAGACCCTGACCTAGGAGTCAGGAAACCTGGGTTCTAGCCCCGGCTCTGGGTCTGTTTCCTCAACTATAACATAAGGGAATTGGATTAGGTGATCTCTAAGACAACTCTGGTGTTTTATGAGCCTATGAAATAAAATAGGATTGTGGCAGTGTGGAACAGTAGATTTAACGTCAGGAAAGCCTGGGTTCATATCCCCTCTGAAACTTACCAGCTGAGTGATACTGGGCAAATTATTTAACCTCCCTAAGACTCAGGTTCTTCATCTGTGAAATGAGGATAATTATGCTTGTACTGATGGGAAAACATCTCAAAACAGAGTGAACTGTCAGTGTGGAATGAGGTACATATTTTCAGACATGTCAATTTGTATTACTCAAATGTACTCGTTTATATGGCCAGGTTCTAATTTGAAGAGAATCTTTGGATAGTGAGAGTAATGTTTTTAAAAAGCACCAATAAGGGGTGGCTAAGTGGCACAGTGAATAGAGCACTGGCCCTGGAGTCAGGAGAACCTAAGTTCAAATCTGGCCTCAGACACTTAACACAAAAACTAGCCACGTGATCTTGGATAAGTCACTTAACCCCAATTGCTCTACCCTCCCCCCTCCAAAAAGCAAAAAAAAAAAAAAGCACCAATAAAATATTTTTAAAAGAAAAATCCTTTAGCAACTTTATCATAGATTTGTTATAAGCCTCATAGAAAAGGTTAGAAGGGACCTCAGAAGCCATTAGTACAACTCTCCCCTTTTCTAGATGGCAAACTGAAGTCCAGGGAGACCAAATGACTTGCCCAAGGCTACAAATCTCAGAGGTAGGATTTGAACCCAGGTCCTCTGACTCTTTCCAGTGTACCATCCTTAAATAAGACAACATATATAAAGTGCACGCAAACTTTTAAGTGTTAAACAAATGTCAGTGACTTAACATCATCCCTTCACAGAAAGTAAATGCAGCTGCTACTAAGTGAATATATCCCAATATTATATATGGTAGTATACTTCAGGGTCCATCGGCTCATTGAACCCAGGATTCCTAATGCCCAGTCTTGAGTTTGCCTTTCCCATGGAAGTAATATAATTTTATTTACAAATTTAAGTGTGCAGGCCACTTTAAGACTGATAAGCTAGAGATCTGATGAAGTTTAGATAACACCTCTTGGAACAGACCTTTCTTGGAACAGTTCTGCTTTCAAGAGTGCTTAGTTAAAAGTCAGAGGACCTGGGTGGGAAGACCAGCTCTACTACCACAGGTCAATTACTAACCTCTCTGGTCTCAGTTTCCTCCTTAGTCAAATAAAGGAGTTGAACTAGGTAGTTTCTAAGATCTTCCCCCACTCTATTGATTCTATAATGCTAAGAAAAGAAAAAATACTTTTTATGAGATATTGCAAAAGGAATATCCTTTGTCAGACCCTGTGTCCCAGTTTGGGGTTTGGAAAGTATGGTGGATGTAGTTAGTAACATTCCAGGACTTGCCTTCTCAGCATCTTCTTGTACACAAATATATGAGACCATCCAAACCAGTAGATGGCTTCCTTTCAGCCACAATCTCTTTCTACTCCTAGAAGATGGTCAGTTTAGGCTGGGCTCCCTGAAGGGCAAGCAAAGCATTGCCTCCCCAGTGAAGGGCCATTGCTAAAAGAGAAGAGTTTTCAAAGGTTACATGAGGCATCAGTTGGCTGTTAAAGTTTCAGGAAGCAGTGGTTTTGAGGCATTCCGGGAGGATGTTGCATCACAGAAGTCTGTCTATGTTTCACACTGATAATAAGAAAGGCCTTTTCAGCTTCTCTCTGCTATGTAGGGGATGAACAGAAACCTTGTTAAGCACTTGGAAATTATTCTTGGGGAGATCCAAGTTCAGTGATTGGAGATGGGTTTCACTTGCAATCATGGAACCATAGGTATAGATTTCAAGCTCAAAGGGACCTCAGAAGTCATTCAAACCAAACCCCTCATTTTCTGGCTCAGTAAAGTCAACCCACTCCCTCAGAGACCCAGAGAGGTAAAAGGACTTGCCCATGGTCAGCCTCTCAGTCCTTCAGAGAGTATCTTATTATATAGAGAAGCTATAATTGGGCTAGATGCCCAATAAATATTTGTCCAGTTGAATTTATCCACCTGCAGTCTGAGTCCCAAGAGGCAGAGGCAGTCTACTCTACTCTTCTGGAGATAGATAGCATCAGAGGACATAGAAAATGAATTGTTCATATTTATATAGAGCCTTAAGGCTTACCAAGGACCTTCTCCCCAGCCACCCTGTCAGAAACTCTAGGTCCTCTGACTGGTACATGGAACTTGTGAGGCTCAAGGTTCTCTTTGGCATTAGCTTAAGAAAGAGGGTTAGAGTCTTCATTCAGAAAAGAAGGGCCAGATGCTTCTGAGTTATAAAAAGTTAGCTCTTTATAACCCAAAAGAGCTCCCCAAAGGACAAATACATTCTCTTAGCAGTCTAATGGAATCTGCAGACTGGAGCTGAGGACAAACTATGAAGCTGTCTGCCTCTGAAATGGCCCATGTTTTACAGCAACAATTACTCTAAGAAAATGCTGGAACACTGAACTTTATTCTACAGGCAATAGTAAAACTCCTGAATCTTGCTTTTAGGCCCTCCACGATCTGGCTCAGACTTATCTTCCCAGTCTGATTTCTCATTACTCCCCCTCATGCCACTTTCCAGCCAAACTGGCCTATTAGCTAATCCCAGACCCTACAAGCCATTCATTTATTCATTCATTCCTTTGCCTGTGCTGCTCCCTCTTCTCATTTGCACCTTTAAGAATTCTGATCTTTCTTCAGGGCTCAGTTGAGGGTCCTCACAGCCTCCCCTCTTTCCTTTTGCTAAAAGGGTTCTGTCCTTCCTCAAATTTTCCAAGCACTGAGCATTACGTCTGGCTCTCTCTTTAGTCAAGGTCACTCACTCCCTTCCTTGTATTATACATATGCATTCATTATAATCCTTTCTTTACATCACTGCTCCTCATCCCCATCTTCATCCCCCAGCACAAAGGAAGATTCTAGAAGGCAGGAAGGTAATTTTTATCTTTATGTGCCTGGCATATATTAAACACTTAATGGATGGATAAATGTTGAATTATAGCCACCATATGTCCACTGTGAAGGGGAGGCTGTAGACTCATATAGATGGAAGGGGCAGCATGTCATTGTGGATGAAGTCGGGAAGAACCAGGTTCAAGATAAATCTCAGACATATGGTAACTATGAGACTCTAGGTGAACTTCAGGTTTCTCATCTGTGCTGGACTTGAAGTTAGGAAAACCTAATTCAGATCCTACCAACACCAACTAGTTGTGTGAATCTGGGCAATCATAGTCTCTCTGAGCCTTAGTTTTTTAATCTGGAAAATGGGTATAATGATAGCATCTACCAGAGTTGTTATGAGGATCAAATGGGATGTATACACAAAGTCCTTTGAAAGCCTTAAAATGATAAATAATTGTTAAATATTATTATTTGACCCAGCACTTTCATTTTGCACTTCAGATAACTGAGACCCAGAGAAGTTAAGTGAAAATGAATGAAAGATTGAAGAAAGGAATGAAGAAAAATGCATTTGTTAGGTGCTTTCTGGGTGCTAAGCACTGTACTGAGTGCAGGGTACAAAAATACAAAAGCCAAGACAATCCCTGCCTTCCAGAAGTTTACAGTCTAATGGGGGAGTGGTATTTTGGTCTGGAGAGTGAGTGTAATTGGTGAATGAAGCAAGATAGAGTTGATTTGATTATGCCCTGCCCTGTCACATAACTAGGTAATTATAAACCTGGTGCCCTTGAACCCAGGTTTCAAGGATTCCTTTCAATTATATTACTTTGCTCCCCAAAGAGAAACTTGTTCCTTCACTGGGATTAATATTGGAATATGTTATCCTCCAACTTATAAGGCTGACACTGGTAACCTACTATTAGAAGGGAATGCGGATTCAGTAAGCCTCCAAATAGTAGAGCGGCCAGATTAATGCTGAGCCACCCACACTCTCTTGCCCAATCCCCTTTGTAATCAGTGGAAAGTATCTTTGAGGCGATTCCTCAGAGCTAAGGGTTGAGTTCACCTTCTGAGTCACTGTGTTCTAAGTGTAAATTTACAGCAAGAAGAACAACCCGGTGCATTGATCGTGCTCTTTGTCATTTTATTATTATAATTTCATTTCTTAGAGTCTTGAATATGAGATGCCATGAGGAGAAAAGGAAGTACTGATATAGGAGGTAGGAATGACTTCAAAGACATACTTTAGCCCAGAGTGATAATAACAACAGTATTTACCTTCGAGTTCAAATGAGATGAAGTTTTTATAGGACCTCTCTCTAAACTTAAAAGCATTGTGTAAATATCAGTTATTATACTTTCACCATTGTGCCTAGAACTGACCCTCATCAGAGGCATAGCCTTTGGTCCTAGAAGAAAGAAAATCTCCCTAGTCCACACAAGGACTGAAGCCATAACCTTGATCTCATTAGCATTATGCTCAGGTGGGACCACTAAGCAGTTATGTTGGACAGGGGTCCTTTTCAGGACCCAATAAAATAGAGACTACCTGGAAAACCACATAGATTCTTCCAGCACTCAGTCCACAGATGTAGTTCTCACAGGCCCCAGTGTTTCATCAGTTTTCCACCCAAATCAGGCCTCACTCCATGTTGCCATTAAAAGCTTTGGAAAGTAAACAAGCACAGGATAGAGGGGAACTTACAAAAAGCCCAGCCGGGAACCATTAAACCAATTGTTTCATACTAACCCCAGAGGTGACAGAGCCTGGGAGCTGAGAATTAGACCATATGTCTTACAGAGAAGAAATACATGAAGTCATATGTGTCAGTGATTCCATCATCAGCCACTATTTATGCCTGAGGTTTGAAGAGAGGAGGGGATGATGGTGGTGGTTCCACCAATGCCAATTGGCATGGCAGGAAAGGAACCAGACTACGATCAAGAAAACCCATGTTTTATTTCTATTGACTTGTTAAACAAATTTGGGAATCATTTAACTTCTCCATGTCTCAGTTCCTTCATCTGCAAAATGGGTCTAACTTAGTGTTCTTGGGAGGTTAAGAGAAGATAGGATGGAAAGATAAATAGCAGATATTATGCCAAGCCTCTCATTTCCCATCTCAAAGATAGGGTCATTTCTTTTTTGCCAAACTTCCTAAGTCATCTGATGTACCATCTACCAAGAAACAAAGCCACAGAGTTGAGGGCAAAGGCAGACTCCCTCCTGGGATTTAAACCCAACCAATTCTGCAGGAACCATCAAAGAGTCTACCAAGATAACCAGACCATGGTTGAACAGATGTTAGGTCAGCAATGGCATTTCCCTCTTTTTATTAAAAAAAAATATCCTTTTCTTGGCAGTTGCATTTTACTATCAAACTGACAAATGACATTTTAAAATAAGGCTTTAAAGGAAATTGGAAATAGCTGAAGGTCAGAAAATTCAGGGTTAGGGCTGCCAGCCCAGCATCTGGTTCTCCCTGTCTGGGTCAATGCCATATTAAAAACCTTTAGTACATGCCATCTCAGGATTAGCTAAAGGAACCAAGGCCTAGAAAAATTAAAACTTAGGGATGAAATGATAGCTGCTTTCAAGTATCTTAATACCTGGTAGGGGGATTTGACTTGTTTTGCTTGGTCCCAAGATAGCAGAACTCAGACCAATGGGTAGAAATTACCAAGAGGCAAGCTTTGGCTTAATGAAAATCTTCCTAATAATCAGAGCTACCCCAAAGTTGGGCTGCCTCAGGAGGTAACGTTCTCCTCCCTCCCTGGAGGTCTTCCAGCAAAGGATGGACTGGGTACATTTTTTTGGCTACACTGCAAGAAGGATTCTTGTGGACATAGGATTGGATTAGATGGCTTCTAAAATCATCTAAGGGAAGGCCAGAAATGCTTCCCTTGATTTAATGTTACCTGACCATAAATAATAGGAGATCTAGAAGCCTTCAGACTCCTGGAACATTGCACAAGTTTGAAAACTCTTCATTTCTTCTTGGACTGTGAAATCTTTAGGAGAGGTCTCACCTCATCTCTATTTAAACTGTTGTGTGTGCCATGGGTGGGTGCTTATTTGGCAAAGTGGACTAATGGGGCCTAGATAGGAATGTGAAGAAGATAAAATTTGTTTCCAGAGCCCTCCTGCCCATAATCACCCCATACTTTCATTCTTAAAGGACTTCATACTCACTGTATTGTCCCCCTCATCTAGGCTGGTCTCTCCTAGCACTGTCAGAATTAATCTTTTATTCTTTTTCTTTACTTTCCTTGTTGAAACTTGACCCAGAGACACTGATGCCCAGCTGGTGGAGTTGTAAACTGATCCAACAATTCTGGAGAACAATTTGGAACTATACCTAACGGAATATAAAACCGTGCAATACCCGTTGATCCAGCAATACCGCTGCTAACTCTGTATCCCAAAGAGATCAAAAAAACTTTAAGAAGGGAGAAAAGGACCTATAAGCACAAAAATATTTAAAGCAGCTCTTTTTGTAGTGGAAATTGAGGGGATGACCATCAATTGGGAAATGGTTGAACAAGTTGTAGTATATGGTTGTGATATGATTGTGCTATAAGAAATGATGAGCAGAATGATTTCAGAAAAACCTGGAAAAACTTATATGAACTGATGTAAAGTGAAGTAAGCAGAAACAAGAGAACATTGTACACAGTAACAGCAATATTATACAATGATTGTGAGTGATTTAGTTATTCTCAGCAGTACAATGACCCAAGGCAATTCCAAAGGTCTTGTGATGAAAAATGCTATGCATATCCAGAAAAAGAACTGAACTGATCTAAGCATACCATTTTTCACCTTTTTTCTTTTCTTTCTTTTTTTTTTGGTCTGTGTTTTCTTTCACAACATGACTAATATGGAAATATGTCTTGCCTGATTGCACATGTATAATCTGTATCAAATTGCTCACAGCATCAGGAAGGGTGCGGGGAATGGAAGAAGGGAAAGAATTTGGAACTCAAATTTTTTTAAAAAGAATGTTAAAAATGGTTTTTTACATGTAATTGCAGGAAAAAAGAAAATGTTATTTTAAAAATACTTTACCCAGAGGGCATTTCAGTCTCTCAGAGAGTATCTCATTCTATAAGGAAATTACACTTAGCTAGATGCTCAATAAATATTTGTCCAGTTGAACTTATATGTTAACAGCTGACAAACTTTATACATTCCCTGGTGGAAAAAGTACTGGGTCTGGAGTCAGAGGATCTGAGTTCAAATCTCACCTTTGATTATTATTATTAATTATTATTATTAACTGATGCTGAGCAAATTAACCATTTAGATCTCAGTATCTTCATCTATAAAAGGAAGGGTTAGACTAGAAGGCCTTGAGGATCTCTTCCAGTTCAAGATCTATAATCTTTATATTTTTCCTAGGGTTTTTTTACTCAAAGAAGCAAAATTCTTTATGAGCTCAAATGAAGAAATATCTAATGCAACTAATACAGTGGAAAGAATGCTATATTTGGAGACGAAAGGTCTGCATTTGATCCCCAACTTTGCTGTTTACTACTGTGATCTTAAGCAAGTCACCACAACTCTCTAGGCCTCAGTTTCCTCTTCTGTAAAATAAAGAGGATTTGACTAGATGGCCTCCGAGGTCTCTACTAGCTCCAAATCTATGGAACTTCTTATAAAACCCTACAGTTTGATCTTCCTTTTCTTTTAATTTGACTACAGCTTAATTTTCTTTTGAGAGTAGATTTCCCAAATTGACTATCAAAATTTATTTCATCATCTTCTACCTAGAGCATCATGTAGGAATCAAAGGATTTAGAATTGGAAGGAATCTTAGGAGTCATTTAGTTCTAATCCCTTCATTTTATAGATGAGGAAACTAAGTAGCCACAGAAAGGTTCAGTCATTTGCTCAAAATCACATAGATAGTCCCAGTCATTAATACCTGCCTACTCAAACATGAAGACTGGATTTATGAAATCGGCACTTTTAAAAGTTGCAAAAATAATATACTGTCCATTAGTCTAGCACTCAGCATATGGAAGACTTGGGACTTGATTTTACATGTCTGGAGGCCCTCATAATTTCTTTAGGTCTCAGTTTCTTCCCCTATAAAGTGAGGAGGTTAGACAAAATGTTCTCAAAGGTACTTTCCAGTTCTACCAGTTCACTTGTACGTAATGCCACATATCATGTCGTTATCTCTTTGGGGATCAACACATAGGTCCTTATCAGCATTCCTAATCCCTTCATCTAGCCAAATAATACTTGCTCAATATGATAAAAGTCATAGTAGGCAGCCTTGGAAGGGCTGCCTATGGGAACACAAGCATACCAAACCACTGTTGGCAAAGTTAGTTCAACAGTTCTGAAAAATAATTGGAAATTATGCAACGAAGCAATTAAACTGCTTACAACCTTTGACCTGATGTCATATCTCTCATGGAACTTAAAGAGAGAAAGAAAAACTCCTTGTTTATCAAAATATTCAGTGACACATTTGAAGGGGCGAAAAAACTAGAAAGAAAGTGAGAGTTCATTCGTCATGTGGTTGAGCAGATTTTGGTATATAAAAGTAATGGAACGTTATTGTGTCATAAGAAATGGTCAAATGTGAAATTCTGAGAAACAGGAAGAAGCTTGTATTAACTGACGCAGAGAAAACAAAGCAGAACAAGGAAGGCAACAGACACAAAAACAGATAACATCTTCCCAATAACCCATGCGAAACAGAGAAGCTCAGGAAAACTCTTGTCTAGCCTTATCTCATTCATGCACTTGTGGATTTGCTAAAACCGGACCTAAGATGTGTGAACACTCCTGTTAAGGAGACTAGATTTTACTTTTTCCACCTTGGAGCCTGTGAGATCCAACTTAGCAATGGATCCACATCCAGAATCTTGAGGTGGGGAATGTAGCTAGTAGTGTTAAGGAGAATAAATCCAGAATCTTGCTTTGTAAGCACTGGGCTAAGTGCTGAGGATGCAAACATAAGCAAATAAAAAGGATAGTGTCTGTCTTCAAGGAGCTCACAGTCTAATAGAAGAATATAACACAAATAAGGGGAACAGAAGGAATATTTTGTCACAATGGTCGGTATTCACTGGAATGACTGGAGGAAAAGTGATTGACATGCCCTTTTCCAAGAATGGAGGTTAGTATGGGTCTGATTACTACTCTCAGAGTTAGAATTAGAGGGGAAGAGGAACAAGCACATGACCTACTATGCAAAGGCACTGTGATGAGCGTTTTACAAATATTACCTCGCTTTGTACTCTTGCAAGGTGAATGGTCTTACCATAACCATATTACAGTTGGGGAAACTGAAGCAATCAGAGGTCACGTTAGTTACCCAGGCTTAGACCGCTAGTCAGTGTCTGAGGAGGGATTTGAAGTCAGGTCTTCCTGACTCCAGGTCTTACTCTCCATCCTAGCTGCCTTAGAGGGAAGAGAAGAGCTCTAGCTCAGCATGAGGATGGCCAGAAAGTATTGTCTGAGTCTGGGTCCTGGCTAGTTATGGTCCAATGTTTGAGTCTGGAGAAGGAGGTGGAAGCTAGAGCATCAAAGCATGGTGCTTGAAGGGGCTGGATCTGGGTTCAGGCTAGATTCATGGGGAAATCTAACTTAGCAGAAGCCTAGGGTCCAAGGGAGGGAATTTGAGTTCCAGATCAGAGACAGAAGCAGGAGCAATGACTTTGGAATCAGGAAGATTTCTGAATGTAGCTCTTCCACAAGCATCTAGGTGAATTCTTCAGTCGCCTTTCTGGTTCTAATGCTCCCTCCACTGTTGTGGGAACTTTGAGACCAGTATAGGGAATTTCCTCAAGAGGAATTCTTTGTGCCAATGAAATCAGAGGTCTCATTTTAAAAAAAAATTGAAAGGGAAAGGAACACATCAAGAATTGGTCAGCACCAAAAGGTTTCCTTTTGATATTAATTTGAAGAGGCCCCTTTGCCTGGGTTCCTTCTAGCCTTGCTCTTGCTTTCTGTCATTTAGAAGGGAAACAATTCAGGGTTCTCACCAGCCCTTCCCTGGGGCTGCCTTGTTTCTCTTTCTCCCTTCCTACCAAAGCCTCAAAGAATGCCTGGAAACTCACAAGGTAAGTTTCTCCTACAGAGTCTCATTCCTACTCACTCTCTAGCTTTCCCTTCCCCCACAAGATCGCTTTCATGCAAGTCGTTCCAACACCCCCACAGGGCCTCCCTCTTCCCACTTCTTGGCTGCCAGAGAAGGTAAGAGAAAGCTGTCAGAAAAATCAGCTTTTTTCTTTCTGACCTGAGAGAAAAGTACCTCTTCTCTTCCTTTAGGGGAGTTGAGGTGTCAGGGACGTAAGAGAGGAAACTGAGGTTTGTGTCTTCTCTAACAAACCAGAGCCTCCCTTTGACTGGCCCCAGGCTGCTGAACCATCCCTGTACCAACCCTGGATTCAGCTATTGCAAGGGCGGAGAGGTAGCACTCTAGACTGAGGTTACCAAAAATCAAAACTAAAACAAAACAAAAACTAACAAACAAAACCCCAATAGGGCAGAAGTCAACATGTTGGTAAGAAGTGAATGGCTTCTGTGATATCATTAGCTCACCACCAACCTATACTAATCCTCAGCTTTGATGCTTCCTTTGCTTTTCTGGGGCCCATTTCCCCCTTTAGAGCCACTTTGATATTCATTGTAAGTGGAAAGCACCTATAGGAAAACAGGAGTAGTGGGCACATACTGTGATGAACTTGAGTGCCTCCAGCTCCCCATTATTCCATGACTGTGACGCGTCAACCCATCCATTCCCCACCAGTCCAGCAAAAGGCCTGGGTGCCTGAGTAGCATCCCAGTCCCTCACTTACATCCAATTCACTTGCAAGTCATGGCGTCACCTTTGTGATGTCATGGTCGTCTTTGGGAACAAAGGACAAACAAGAACAAGTCCCTCAAGAAACACCAGGAAGAGAGGCTTACTGGAAGGTAGTGACCGATTACACTGGAGATCACCCTGCCCTTCGTTTGGCTCTCTTCAAGCATTCATGGAGCTCATTCACAGACTTTTTACCAAACCTCCTCCCATCCCAGCTGAGATTCCTTTGGTTCTGGAGAGAACTAGGAGACATTTAGGGATTGACGAAAATCTCTGCCTCCCTCATTCCTCCTCCCTCCTCCCCTGTGCTTTGGGTTTGGCGCAGCCCACAGCTGCTGAACTGAGGGCTTTCTCTCCTTAATTTCTGACCCCATCTGCATTTGTAAGGAACACTGTTCCCCATATGTTTCTAATTCTTTACACTCAACTCATCAAAATGCTGCTGGGTAAAGAGAAAGAACTGCCCAAGGGCCTGAGACATTTGCTCAAGCCTTCTAATTTGGACCCCCTTGCTCTTCATTTTGTGTTCTCTCCGTCATGGGCTAGGCCCAACTGGGAACAGTTTAAAATTCAGGACCCCAGGAAGTTTGAATAAAGGAGCTTAGGATGGTTTATTAGAGCCTGTGTTGTGTTTAAAAGGAAAAAAAAAAAAGATTAAAAGAAAAAAAAAACCCCAAACACAGAATGTCCCCCAAAGAGACCCAGGACTGTGTTGTTTTTTTTTTCTTTGTCTTTAAACAATCTGACTCGTTTAGTTTGGAATCATTGCACCAGTTTCTGGGTATTTAAATCGGGCTTTTTTTGTCAGCATAATTATTTCCTTTCAGGCTCAAGGCCTTCTCCTGCCTTCCCTAATCTGGGGCTATTTGTCATTGGCGATTGTTATCTAGAGGGCCCCAGAACTGGAGGTAATTAAACTTTGATATATGGCTGTCAGATTGATTTTTTTCAACAACAGTCTAGTAATTGCAGTCAATAAAGGCCTTTCCCTGCATTAAAAAGGAATTGGCCCAACTGGAGGTTTTAAGTGAATTTGTAACAATAAAGCAGTGACTTCAAAGCTGTCAGACCTCAGGCTTTGGTTGGGAAGGACTAAGATGCCAGTTTAGTAAACAAATGAATTCAGAAGTTCTCCACTTCTAGCTAATATTACTAAATAATGTACAATTTCTTAATCTCTGTGGATAGCCCAGAGCCTCATTTAAACAAAATAAGACATTGGCAAGTCAACTTAGAAAAGGCAGTGAAACAGCTGTAGAGAAATTGATCTGGTCTCCTGCCATTGTACCCTCTGCCCTCACTCATCCAGTTACCAGTTTATAGTATAGACTTACACTTATATCCCATTTCAATGCAATATATATGTGCAAACACACACGCGCACACACACACACACACACATACACACACACACCCCTCTGGAGCTGGATATCGACTATTGGTTTATTTAGTTTAGTCAAACATATTGAGAACTGATGATTTTTCAAACTCTAAAAGCACATGCTGAATAGGGAACAAGATCTCCAGGCCAAGATTACAGAACAAAGGGGAGGGGGAAGGACTTGGCAGAGTCTGCCAAGGTACCTTTTGCTGCTCATCAGCTACCAACAATTCCTGACAACCAAGGGGTAAAGGAAAACATTAGGGAACATGGTGCAGTAAAAAGAGTACTGAATTTGAAGAGGTGCTGGCCTGGAATTCTGGCAGTATTCCATACTGGCTGAGTGACCTTGGGTAAATAATAACCTCTCTGGCCTCAGTTTTCCCAATGAAGAGGCTCTGGTTCATTCCAACTCTAAATCTGTGAACATAAAATAGTGGACAACCCATTCGTTATTTGCATATGGGTTTTTGTTATAAATCAGTCCACTCCACGGATGTCTTTGACATCTTTCTCAAGCCCAGGCTCCATGCTACTTCTTCTCCCCCCAAGCTGGCCTGGCTTTTACAGAATCAGTCAGTGTTAACAGTTAAAACTGTTGACTCACGTTTATATAGCACTTAAGTTTTATGAAGCACCTTCTTCACAACAACCTTGTGAGATAGGCAGTACTACAATTATTATCCCAGAAGAAGAAACAGTTTAAATGACTTACAACTAATAAATGGTAAAGTCAAGACTTGAACCCAGGCCCTGATTCTGAGACCAGTATTTTCTACCACACCATGTTATCTGATGAAGAAAGAGTATTACTGTTTCTCCTTTCCAGATTTACCTATATTTCAGGGTAAGAAAGCATAATCAAGATGTGAAACTGGCCTTTCATTGAAGCCAGGGCATTTTGTATCTTGCTGCAGTACATGGACCAGACATGACTCCTGACAGATATAGAGAATGCTGTGTGCTAAGTCGTACTGAGTACTCCTGTGAGGAGTGGAGTTGGTACAACAGTTTCATCAGAGAGACTCGGGAAGTTCCAGACACTCTACAGGGACTTGTTGAATAGCCAGCTACCCATCTGTGTTTATAACTTCCAAAGACTTTTCAGGCATCTCTCCCCAAAAGAAACCAGCTCTAAGTCTCCTCAAAGAATCTCTTCCGCTAACTCCACTCCTTAAACATGAACAAAGTACCCCATGGATCCAGTCATGTCATCTGAGTATATAAGAGGAGGCAAGACATTCCAGGCTTGACTGAAAGCTCACTAATATTAGGCTACAACTCTGAGAACAGAAGAGGAAGGGGGAAATCTATTCAAGGCCTTGGGCATACCTGCAAACATCAGAGAGCAACCCTGGGGTAGGTCTTAGGGTCCATGAGTGTTGCCATAGATGTTAGACTCCGAAAACTGTTTAATAAATTCACTAGTGATTTGGTGACATTTTTAAATCTGCCATTAGGATTTCTTAGAAGAAAAGGAAAGAAGAGATTGCATACTGAGAACTACATGGAAGCTTTGGACCAGGTTGGGATGTTAGAAGTGCACACCCTGGCATGGGGCATCCTTCCCTCTGCCCTCCAGGCCCTGTACAACTGGAGTCTTACTGACTTCTGTTGAAGTGATTAGAGCTATAGGGTGCCAGACAAATTGCTGAGAGCTGAGAATGTGAGTCAGAAAGATAATGAGAACAATGGACCTTGAAATCTTCCTTTTCTTCATTGCCATTCCAGGTAAATGTGGTCCTTCCTTCTTCTCCCACACACTTAGCTGTTAACTATCCCACTAATCTAAGTTCTGTCTTCCCACAAAGGGACCCCGGCTCTTCTTCCCAGAAGGCAATGCCAAGCTCAAAAAAGTCACCAAATTGGTGCATTTTTAGATGGAATCTATTCTTGGAATCTGGCTTCTCTGTGGTATTTCTCACTAGGCAGTGGCCAGGGAGACAAAGGTTATACTTCTAAGTCTCCAGATAGTAGTTAAATATCTTATCTAAGGTTAACATCACTTTATCTTTGGAAAACACGTCTTTCACCATTATATCAGTATCTTGTTGGCAATGGGCAGTTATGAGAGGTTTTTGAGTTGGAGGGCATTCAAATCCTTGCCTCAAAATCTTTCTTTCCTGAATAACTTCTTCATAAATTCTACTTTCTGAAAGTAACTGAAACCTGACTTTTCCCCCCTGCCCTCCAGTGATGGGGACCTTCCCACTCTCTAGGTTTCACAGGATTGAGACAGGATCAGCATTATTCCTGACACTCATTCTATGGCTAGACAGTTATCCTTTCAACTTTTCTAGCAGCCTTTTATTTTTCATGTTACTTGACCAAACCACCTTCTCATCATTATTATTTTGACTTCCTGGTTATTTTCTTACTTTTGTTTGGACTTTGGCACCTGGCTTACTGTCTTCCTCTTTACCCCTTCCTCTGTCATCATCCTCAGAGATTTAAGTTAAATACACACATACAAATACATACATATGCATATACATGTATATATACATACACACACACACACATATATATGTATGTATATGTGTGTGGAGAGGGGTAGGGGGAAAGAGAAATGCTTAGATAAAACCTAGGTATTCAGTCCACCCAAAACATACCCATATCTTAGGTCCACCTAAAAAGTTTATGTTTTGGGTCTACCCAACAACAGCTTTACCTTTTGACCAAATTTTGTTGAATGTTTATACTTATCTGCTGATAGCAACCTATGTACATGCAGGCCATTGAGCTTGAACCCTTGTTTGAACTCCATATAATGTAAATCTTAACAGAGATTCAGGAGGGAGTCATACCTTTTTTCTGGCTCTCTTTTCTACCAAAAAACTTAATGAAATTCTTTCTAAACTCTAAAAACCTTTTCAGGCTTTGGTATTTGTTCTCAACCAGCGGCCCTTTGAGAGCAGAGACTATTTCTTCATTTTTCTTTATATCCCCAGTGCTTAGCACTGTCCCTGGCACATAGAATTTGACTTATTAGCCCTTAACCTTGGGTAAATCCTGCCATCTATTACTTCCACTCCTGCTCCCAAGCTACTGAATGCTCCAGGAAAAAGGATGAAAACCAAAGGTTAAGGATCTTTAAAAATATTTATAGACACACTCTTTGTTATAGCAAAATAATTGGAAAGAAAATTGGTGCCCATTGATTTGGGAATGGCTGAATAAATTGAGGTATTTAAATGTAATGGAATATTTTTGTACTATGAAAAGCAATGAATATGAAAGGTTCAGAGAAAATCAAAAGTCTTGCATGGGCTTCTGCAGAGTGAAAGGAAAAGGACCTGAAGAACAAATTGTGTGATGATCACAACAATGTAAAGGAAAACAACTTAGAAAGAATTCATGAAATCATGCTGTGAGTTCAGTACAGTTCAGTATTTAGCCTCAGTTGGACCTTTACTGTCACACTGCTCTCTTTTAAAAAAATCGTTTTATCTTTTATTAACTCTCTTCCCCACTCTCCACAAAAGCTATTTAAAACCTCCAACTATCTTCCCTCTCCCTTGCTCTCAGCAGATAACTTCACCTTACTGAGAAAGATTGATACCATCTAAGGAGAAATCCTACATTTTCCCTCTTCTCTAAATCTCTCAGTCCAACCTATTTTCTCTTCTCCTTTCCTCCAGTCTCAGAATAAGAGATGCTACTCATCCTTTCCAAAAATTTCCACTCCACCCATAACTATAATACCATCCTTTTCCAAACCTTACTCCATCAATCATCTCCTCTCTCTCATGTTCCTTTTTTCCTTCATTCTCTACTAAGTTCTTCCCTTCAGTGTATGAACATGTGCTCATGTCTCCATACTCTGAAAAAGAGTTTACCCTCAGCCCTCCCCTCTCCCCTAAAGTTATATTATTCTCTCTATTAACCTTCACTGACAAACTTTCTAGAGAGAGTAGTCTAGAAGCAGCAGATAGAATCAGTCTGGCTTCTGTCCTTACCACTCAATTGAGTCATTAATGACATATTATCCAATAACCTGCTAAGCCTAACAGGCTTTTTTCCCCTATTCCTATCCTCTTTGAGCTCTCAGTGGCTTAGCAGACTATGGATCACTCTCTTTTTCTTGATGCTCATTGTCCCCTTGGTTTTTGTGCTATGATGTTCCTATGACGTGCTCCTCCTGCTTCTCGGACCGTTCTTTCCATTTCTTTTTGTGGTTGTTCATCCTCCTCTCAGCCTTTAAACATAGGTACACTCCATGGTTTCGTCCCTATGTTCCTTCTTTTCTCCCATTATTTTTTTTCTCCCTTAATAATCTCAACAACTCCCATGACTTCCTTTAGTTATTACTTCTATTTAACATATGTTTTCTGCAGATGACTCCCAGATTGATATTTCTGCCCCTAGCAAAGAGTACAAGATGAGGAGTCAGAGTACCTGAGATCCAGTTTTAGCTCTCACCATCATCACAGTTATCATATATATCCATGTGCATATATGTATATATTATACAATATGCTATAAATGGCAGCTAATAGTAACTATTGTAATTATTTATGCCATGTGTTATTGGCTGTTCATTCATTCAGTTGTTTCTGACTCTTTATAGGCTCTTCTACTCTCCGCTGTCTCTCAAAGTCTGTCCAAGCTCATGTTCATTGTTTTCATGACACTATCTAACCATTTCATCCTCTGCATCCTCAATTCCTTTTATCTTAAATCTTTCCAAATATCAGGGTCTTTTCCAAAGAGTCCTGTCTTCTCATTATGTGGCCACCATTTCTAAGCTCAGCTTCAGTATTTGACCTTCCAAGGGGACAGTCTGAATTAATTTCTTTAAGTATTGACTGTTGATCTCCTTGCTGTTCAAGTGACTCTGAAAAGTCTTCTTCAGCACCACAATTCAAAAGCCTGATTCTACAGCATTCAGCTTTCCTTGTAGTTCAACTTTCCCAACCACACACTGAAAAAAATCATAGTCTTGACTATATGGACCTTTGTTGGCAAGGTGATATCACTGCCTTTTTAGTACGCTAAAAGTGTACTAAATACTGCTATATATTATATCATGTTATATATTATATATATTATAGCTAACAATATTATAGCTATATATTATATTATATATCTCTTCTTTTGTAAGGGATATATATATATCACAGTAAGATATATATATATATAACAGTAAGATAGTAAGACAGCTATATAACACATAGCTATAATTATATAATTATATATATATTATATATTATATAATTATCATATTATATTATATTATATTATTATATTATAATATAATATATATTATATTATAGCTAACAATAATAATATTGCTTGAAGGTTTGTAAATCTCTTCATAAATAATATCTCATTTTATTTTCACAACTCTGAGTAGGTGCTATTATTATCCTTATGTTACAGATGAGGAAACTAAGGGAGACAACGATGAAGTGACTGAGCCCATATATCTAACACGTATCTAAGGTTAAATGAGCTCTAGTCTTCCTGACTCCAGGTCTGGCACTCTGTTCACAGTGCCACCTAGTTACTTCTATCTCACTTAAAAGATGTGTGACCTTGAGCAAGTTATAACCTCTCTGAGCCTGATGAGGAGGTTGTACAACATTATCTCTAAGCACATTTCCAGATTACAAATTTCATGAAACTTTCCCAGGGGTTCCAGTTCTATATTTTTAAATCCCTGCTGGTTATTTCTACTTGATAAAGATATTCCCAGCACTTGAAATTCAACGTTTTAAAAACTGAATGCATCATCATGTTGTTTTCTTCTAATACAATATAATGTTGGTGGAACTATAAATTGGTCCAACCATTCTGGGAACCATTTGGGAGCCATACCCCCCAAATCACTAAACTCAATCAAACAATAAACATTTGTTAAGCTCCTGCTATTTGTCAGGCACAGTACTAAGTTGTACTGCCCTCAAGGACCTTACAATTTAGTGGAGAAAAGAAACAAATATATACAAACAGGTTATATACAGAATAAATAGGAAATAATTAAGAGGTAGAAGATGCTAGATTTAAAAGGGGTTGGGGAAAGGCTTCCTGTAGAAGACCCAATTTTAGTTGGGCCTTAAAGGAAGCCAGGGCAAATGACCTCATTTTGTATTTTTTTTGGTAAAATATGAGATAAGAATCTCAGCTGAGAGGGTAGAGAGAAGAACCTTGGGAGGTCTGAGGTGAATTGATAAGGGAGCTACAGTAGAATTGCCTAGCAGCAGTGAAGACCTAGTTTAGGTTGTATGAATATAAATTTGTGGTAGACCCAGTTAAAACAGTTGCTGATTCTCCTCATCTTTGCAGTACATGTATAAGAATGAAAATGGTAAATGGTGGGAGTGATCAAAGTCTGAGGCTTGGGAGGATATATTTAGGCTAAATGATAAGGGGGCTGGGGATTCAAAAGGAGGACAGAGTAGACTTGAATTAATTCAGCAAGGGATCAAGGTAGGGAACAGAGGAGAGAATGAGTAATGTAGGGGGAGATTGCCTGGGAAAGCATCAAGGGGTCAAGAGATTGGAGGTCATAGTACAAAAGAAGAATAGGGTTTGTAAGGAAAGACAGAGGGAGAGGTGAAGAGTTAAAAAAACATGGTTAGATGAAGGGATTTCCTAATTCTTAAACGTGGAGGTGGTACACCTCATCTCCCATCTCTGCCTTTGTTCTGGCCGTCCCCCGTGCCTGGAATGCACTCCTTTTTAATCTCTACCTCAAAGAGTCTCTCTCTTCAAGATATAACTAAAGTACCACCTTTTGCATGATCCTTCATCCCCTCAAATGCTGATATATTCCCTCCTCAAATTATTTGTATTCAATTAGTGTGTGTATATGTGTGTGTATGTGTATGTGTGTACACAGATATAGATATAGTTAGGCAGTATTTGTGGGTGATGGTAAGATCAAGGGTATGAACATCTTTGTGTGTGGTGGCAGTGGGTAGAGGAGTAATTCATGGGAAGTGAGTATTTTCAGGAATTGAATGGTTAGAGTGTTTGAGGCAGAGAGTATTTTGAAGTCCCCTAATAGGAGGGCAGGAGTTAGGGAAGAAAGAAAATCAGAAGCCATGTGCTAAATTTATTGAGGAAGGAAGGGGAGTGACCTAGAGGTCTACAGACATAGCTGAACATTTTGATTGAGTGGTAAATATGAATAGTATGAACCTCAAAGGAAGAGACGTTACAAAGTGATTAAGGTAGGTAAAAAACGTGGCAAGAGGTATTCCAACTTCCCTGCCTCAGCAAGTAAGCAGAGGGTAATGAGTGAAGATGCACTCAGTACTGGAAGTGGCCAGGGAAGCTGCATCAAGCCAGCAGTGGGGGAAGGAGGAATTAGGGAGGGTGTACCAGACTTCAAGAATAGCTAGAAGATGGAAGGAATGGGAGAGGAAAAGATTTAGGATGAAGGGGAGTCTGTTGCCTATGGAATAGGCATTCCACAGGGTATAATGGAAGGGTTGGGTGGTGTTTAGTTGAAACTTTGAGGTGGAAAGGTTGAGGAGCATGGGAATAAGTTGTAGGGGGTTGGGAAGTGGGAGGGTAGGAATTGGAATTTGGATGATGACCTTTAGTGGCTCAAAATTGCTGGGATGTACAGGGTATAATCAGATGTGAGAATGTTTATCATTGAGTGGAAGGAACCACTTTTCACTAGAGGTGAATGCAGTCTAAGATGGTAGGCACACAGTCAGATATCAGATGGGAGGTTCCCTTTCATGACTGCTCTTCCCTCTAAATGATTCAGATTAGGTAGGAAGTGGTACAGCAGGAGAAGGAGGAAGAGCCTGCATAGCAGGAAAAAGAAATCTTGGTCCCCACCAACTTTCTGTTTTCTCTTCCCTCAAGGGACTGAAGCAGCAGGAGATAGAAGGCCTGAGGTCAAAGGGAAGGTTGCTTCTTTTTGCACCAAAAGTTCTCCACATCCTTTCTGGGATAGCACTGCCATACATGGACACTAAAAAAAAGATCAGAGAAAGAGAAAAAAGACCCAAATATATAAATATATTTATAGTAGTACTTTTTAATTGTAGCAAAGAACTGGAGACAAAGGAGATACCTATCAACTGGGGAATGGTTGTACAAATTATGGTTTATGTAGGATATATGTGTGTGTTATACACAAATACTATTGCACTATAAGTGAAGACAAAAAAAGATGAATTCAGAGAAACCTAGGAAAACTTGTATGAACTGATGCAGAGTCAATTTAGTAGAACCAGGAAAACAACTTGATAAGGTAAAGAAAAACAAATTTAAGAGACTTAACTGAACAATGCAACAGACAATTACAACTTTAGAAGACTGGTGATGAAATAATGCTTTCCATCTCCTGATATAGGACTAGAGGTGCAAAAGAGACATAGTTTTAGAGATGGTCAAAGTGTAGATTTTTTTCACTTGACTATATTTATTTGTTAGGAGAGGGTATTTTTTTGGAGGTGGGGGGAAATTATTTGGAAGGAGTGGGAAGAAAAGTGATAATGATGCTTAAAAAAGAAGAAAAGAAAGAAAAGAGCATCACTTAGACACTTAAAAATAAACAAGAGGGAAAAACGGAAGGTCAGAATGGGACACAGATAAGCCAGGTAGTATATGTACTACTGAGTTAAATTTAATATACTGCCTTATCTAGATTTTTTCACAGGTTTCTGCTTCTGAAGATAATATCAAACACAAAACTGCATTAGTGGCTACTAAAGTATTTTGTATGTAACATGGGGATAACAAGAGGATTCAAACAAAAATTATATGGAGAAAGGGAATGAAAAGAGCTTAGCAGTGTAGCCCAATACACTAGAAATAACATGTACCAGTACATTGGCTTCCTATTGCCTTAGGATCAAATATAAACTCATTAGTTTAGTTTTTTAAAATCTACACAACCTGGCCCCCAGTTATCTTTCCAGCCTTGTTGTTACACATTATTCCCCCTTCAGCTCTCTGTGATCCAATTAAACTGTCCTCATCTGTTTCTCACACAAGATTCTGTGTCTTTGAACTGTTTTCCCCCCATCTGGAATGCACTCTTTCCTATCTCATCTCCCAGAGTTACCCTCTTCAAGATGGACCTCAAGCACCATCTTTTGCATGATCCCTGATCTCCCCAAATGCTAGTACCTTCTCTCCCCAACTCCTTTGTGCGTGTGTGAATGTATTTATGTGTGTGTGTGTGTGTATATATATATATATATATATATAGAGAGAGAGAGAGAGAGAGAGAGAGAGAGAGAGAGATACTCTATAGTTACTCAGTATGTATTTTCATATATACTTAGTCTCCCCCATTAGAATGTAAGCTCACTGTGAGTAAGGATCATTTCATTCTTTGTACTTGTATCCCCAGTACCTAGCACAGTTTCTGGCATATAGTAGGCACCTACTGAACACTTGTCAGTTATTGATTCCTGACTCAGAAACTGGAAGGAAGGACAGAGGGGAAGGTTCAACCAATACCAACTCAGTGTATTACAATCTGCAGGTACATGACCATAGCCCTGGCATGTTGCTCTAGGGTCAACTACAAAAATGATTCTGAGCAGTATTTGTTATAATCTTTGTAGAGCACGGTAGTATTTCAGTGTTGAACCCTGTCAAGCCAGGATGATGTAAAGAAAGAGGATGACCTAGGCTCCCATTCTCTTGACCTTGTTTTTTCCATTCTCTTTCTTCTTCTCTAAATCCTTTGCAAATGTAAGTATAAGTTATCCCCAACTTCTTCACTTCAGTTCATGACCTCAGTGGTTGACTGACATGCTACTAGGAAAGTATCCGCATCTCCATGGTTACTTTAATGCAGGGGTTTCTTAACCTTGTGGGTCATGGACCCTTTTTGGCAGTTTGGTGAAGACTAAGCAACCATTCTTAAAATAGTGGTGTTATTTTTTCCGATTATACATAAAAACAATTTAAGCATTTTTTTTGAGTTCCAAATTCCCTCCATTCCCTCCACTCTTATTGAGAAGGTAATACATTGATACAGGTAATACATGTGCAGTCTTCATTACTATTTTTTTGTAAGTAGTATTTCATTTTTTCCAATTACATGTAAAGATAGTTTTCAATATTCACTTTTATAAAATTTTGAGTTCCAAATTTTTTCTCTCCCCTCCCTCCTCTCCAAGATGGTAAGCAATCTGATATAGGCTATACTTATGCAATCATATTAAATATATTTCTTCATTAGTCATGTTGTGAAAGAAGAATCAGAACAAAAGGGAAAAGCCACAAGAAACAAAAAACAAAAAGAGAGAAAATAGTATGCTTTGATCTGAATTCAGATTCCATAGTTCTTTCTCTGGAGGTGGATAGCATTTTCCATTATGAGTCTTTTGGAATTGTCTTGAATCATTGTATTGCTGAGAAGAGCTAAGTCAGTCAAAGCTGATCATCAGATACTGTTAGTGTTATAACTGTTGTTCTAGTTCTGCTCACTTCACTCAACGTCAATTCAAGTAAGTCTTCCCAGGATTTTATGAAATTCGCCTGCTCAACATTTCTTATATAGCACAATAGTATTCCATTACATTCATATACCACAACTTGTTCAGTCATTCTCCACTTGGTGGGAATCTTTTCAATTTTCAATTCTTTGCCAACACAAAAAGAGCCACTATAAATATTTTTGTATATGTGGGTCTTTTTCATTTTTTTTTACAATCTCTTTGGGATACAGACCTAAGGCTGCTGAATCAAAGGGTATGCACACTTTGATTGCCCTTTGAGCACAATACCAAATTGCTCTCTAGAATGGTTGGATCAGTTCACAACTCCACCAACAATGCATTAGTGTCCCAATTTTCCCACATCTTCTGCAATATTTATCATTTTCCTTTTCTGCCATATTAGCCAATCTGATAGGTATTAGTTGGTACCTCAAAGTTGTTTTAATTTGCATTTCTTTAATCAAAAGTGATTTAGAGCATTTTTTCATGTGTCTATAGATAGCTTTGATTTCTTCAACTAAAAACTGCCTGTTCATATCCTTTGACCATTTATCAATTGGGGAATGACTTATATTCTTACAAATTTGACTCTGTCCTCTATATATTTGAGAAACAAGGCCTTTATCAGAGACACTAGATATAAAATTGTTTCCCAGCTTTCTGCTTTCCTTCTAATCTTGTTTGTGTTGGTTTTGCTTACACAAAACTTTTTAATTTAATGTAATCAAAACTATCCATTTTGTATTTCATATTGCTCTCTATCTCATTTGGTCATACAGTCTTCCCTTCTCCATAGATCTGACAGGTAGATGATTCCTTGTTCTCCCAATTTGCTTATGGTATCACCCTTTATATCTAAATAGTGTACTCATTTTGATCTTATGTTGGTATAGGGTGTGAGATATTGGTCCTAATATTGAACCTACATTCCTCATGTAAATGCCACCTGGTCATAATATATTATCTTGGTGCTAAATTGGTGTAATCTCTTTGCAAATATTTCTTTTTTTAAATAAAATTTTATGTTTATTTTTAGTTTACATCACTCATTTCCACAAGATTTTGAGTTACAAAATTTCTCCCCATCTTTCCCCTACCCGCCACCCTGAAACAGTGATCCCACTGTATACCCCCTT
The DNA here is from genome assembly GCA_028646575.1 of Pseudocheirus occidentalis. Lineage (NCBI taxonomy): Eukaryota > Metazoa > Chordata > Mammalia > Diprotodontia > Pseudocheiridae > Pseudocheirus > Pseudocheirus occidentalis. The sequence continues at coordinate 110,859,081 of CM053598.1, read as the reverse complement.
CCCCAATCTGCTCTATCCTGTATCCTCCTCTATCTCACCTCCAACTTTCCAAGAGAGCAAGATGGATCTCCATACCCCAGTGTCTGCACATCTTATTTCCCAGTTGCATGCTAAAAATAACAATAATAATATTTTTAAAGTATTTCATTCTAAAACTTTAAATTCCATATTCTTTCCTCTCTTCCCTTGCCACCCACTTCCACTGGGAAAACAAGCAATTCAATATAGGTTGTACATGTGCAGATATGCAAAACATTTCCATAGTGGATATATTGTGAAAGAGTGACTGTATTTCCCTCCATCCTATCCCAACCCCTACTTGTTCTACTCTCTACTTTGTCCCTGTTCCTTTACAAAAGTGTGTGCTTCTAACTTCCCCAACCTGCCATCCCCTCCATCACCCCCCCTCTCATCCCCTTCCCCCCTACTCTCCTATAGGGCAAGATACCCAATTCAGCATGTATGTCATTCCCTCCCAAAGCCAAATTCAATGAGAGTAAGGTTGACCTATTCCCTTTTGCCTTCTTGTTCTTCCCCTCCATTGTAGCTGCTTCCAGAGCTCCTGGGCTGCAAATCGTAGGGGAACCAAGTGACCATTCAGAGGGTAATCACTCTTGCTTTAACCTGCCTGGATCTGGATCACTGTCTTAGGTGGAGGTCCTGGGGTGTATGGCCAGTGGGCCAGAACTTGTCGGAACTTCAGAGAGGGCACCCAACTAATAGCTCCGGCAGCTGCAAAAACCCTAGTGATTTGGGACAAAGCTCTCTCCTCTTGAAGCAGAGTTCTACTGTGGCAAAGAGCTCAAAAGTCAAGTAATTGAGTGGCAACATGAACAAGCAAACGAAGCAAAGCAAGCACAGCAATCCAACGTTGGTGTTTAATTGGAGATTCAAAATGTGTTCTTTTTCTAGCATTTTTAATTGCATGCCCAATTCTTGATCTGTTCTTTCTCTATTTTATTCATGCAAGCATTTAAAGAAATAAAATTTCCCCTAAGCATTTGCTTTGGCTGCATCCCATAAATTTTGGTATGTTGCTTCATTGTTCTCTTTGATGAAATTATTGATTGTTTCTATGATTTGATGTTTGACCCATTCAGTTTTTAGGATTATATTATTTAGTTTCCAATTAATTTTAATCTAGTTTTCCATGGCCCTTTATTACATGTAATTTTTTATCGCATTACGATATGAAAAGGATTCATTTAATATTTCTGCCTTTCTGCACTGGATTGTGGGATTTTTATGCCCTAATACATGGTCAATTTTTGTATGGGTGCCATGTACCACTGAGGAAAAGATACATTTCTTTCTATCTCCATACAATTGTTTCCAGAGGCCTATCATACCTAACTTTTCTGAAATTCTATTCACCTCCTTAACTTCTTTCTTTTTTATTTTGTGATTAGATTTATCTAGTTCTTAGAATGGGAGGTTGTATAGTAGTATAATTTTGCTGTCTATTTTTTCCTGTACCTCACTTAACTTCTCCCCTAAGAATCTGGATGCTATATCACTTGGTGCATATATGTTTAGTACCAATATTACTTCATTGTCTATGGTACCTTTTAGCAAGATGTAGTTTCCTTCCTTGTCTGCTGTAATTAGATCTATTTTTGCTTTTGCTTTGTCTGAGATCAGGATTGCTACCACTGCTTTTTTTTTCACTTCAGTTGAATTATAATACATTGTGCTCCAGTCTTTTACCTTTACTCTGTGTGTGTGTGTGTGTGTGTGTGTGTGTGTGTGTGCTTCAAATGTATTTCCTATAAAGAACATATTGTAGGATTCTGGTTTTAAATCTACTTTGCTATCTGCTTCCATTTTATGGGAGAGTTCATCCCATTCACATTCACAATTATAATTACCAACTGCATATTTCTCTCCATCTTATCTTCCTCTTGTTTATATGTTTCTCTCTCTCCCTTCTTCCTTTCCCTCTTTGTCAGTGTTTTGCTCTATCTGTTGTCCCTTCTATAAGCTCACCCTCTTTTATTTTCCCCTTCCCTTTCTACTTCCCTATAGAGCAAGGTAGTTCTTTTTTTTTTTTTTTACCCAACTGAGTGTGTATTATTCCTTCATTGAGCCAAATCCAGTGAGAGTAACATTCAACAATGCTCACCCATTCCTTTCTTCAGGCCTTTCCATGTGATATAATTTACCCATTCTGACTCCCCCTTTCCTCTTCTCCTAGCACAATCCTTTTTGTAAGCCCTTAATTATTTTTTATTATCACATCATAGTCAACTGATACCCATACCCTCTGTCTAAGTATGCTCCTTCTAACTGCCCAAACAGAGATGCAGTTCTTAAGAGTTACAAGTATCATCTTCCCAAATAGGGTTGTAAACAGTTTAACCTTATTGAATAATATGTTTTTTCTATCATATTTACCTTTCTGTGCTTCTCTTGAGTCTTGTATTTGAAGATCAAACTTTCTGTTCAGTTCTGATCTTTCCATCAGGAAATTTTGAAAGTCCCCTATTTCACCAAATGTCCATCTTTCCCCCTGAAAGATTATGCTTAATTTTGCTGGGTAGTTGATTCTTGCTTATAATCCAGGAAGCTCTTTTGTCTTCTGAAATACCATATTCCAAGCCCTCCAGTTTCTTAATGTAGAAACTGCTAAGTCCTGTGTAATCCTGACTGTGGCTCCTTGGAGTTGTTTTTTTCTAACTGCCTGCAGTATTTACTCCTTGACCTGATAGTTCTAGAATTTGGCTACAATATTCCTTGGAGCTTTCATTTTGGGATCTCTTTCAGGAGTTGATCAGTGGATTCTTTCAATGACTATTTTACTCCCTGGTTCTAGAATATCAGGGAAGATTTTCTTGATAATTTCTTTTTTTGTCATGACTTTCAGATAGTCCAATAATTCTTAAATGATCTCTCCTGGATCTATTTCCCAGACCAGTTATTTTTCCAAAGGGATATTTTACATGTTCTTCTATTTTTTCATTCTTTTGACTCTGTTTGACTGACTTTTAATGTCTCATAGAGTCATTAGTTTCCACTTGCCCAATCCTAATTTTTAAGGAATTATTTTCTTCAGTTAACTTTCATTCCTCCTTTTCCACTTTTAAAGGAGTTGTTTTCTTCAGTGGATTTTTTTTCCATTTGGCCAAATCTATTTTTTAAGGAGTTATTTTCTTCATAAATTTTTATACTTCCTTTTCCAAGCTGTTGACTCTTTTTTCATAATTCTCTTGCATAACTCTCACTTCTTTTCCCAATTTTTCTTCTACCTCTCTTACTTGATTTAAAAAACCTTATTTGAGTTCTTTGAAGCGGACTTTTTGGGCCTGAGACCAATTCATATTCCCCTTTGAAGATTCACATGTAGGCATTTTGACATTGTTGCCTTCTCCCAAGTTGCTGTTTTGATCTTCCCTGTCGCCATAGCAGCTTTCTATGGTCAGGGTTCTTTTTAGCTTTTTGTTCATTTTTAAAAGTTGAGTTCTGCTCTTGAGGTACTGGGGGCACTGTCCCAAGCTTCTTGCCAGGGATCTGGTCACTGGCTTTCTGCACCAGGGTCTTTGGTGCTGGCAGCTTGCCCATTGCGCTGGGGTGACCCGTTCTAGCTGTACTTGTGCCCTGGGTTCTGGCGCTGGCAGTTTGCCTACTGTGCTGGGGCTAGAGCCTCACAACTGGCCTACTGTGCCACCGGCCTGCTGAGCCCAGACCAAGGAACCTTGCTTACTAATCTGTGTTAAGAGCCTCCCACTGCCTTGCCTAGAGATTGCCTGTGCTGGGCTGTGCTCTTCTTTTACCCAAGTGAAACAGACCTTTCCTGAAGTCCTTCTAAGTTATATTGGGCTGGAAAATTGTTTGACTGTTTTTTTTTTGTGTGTATTCTGTTGCTATCGAATTCTTTGAGAGACTTGATTTAATTTTGTTTCTGAGGGAAACTGGGGAGAGCTCAGGCAATTTCCTGGATTCTCTCTGCCATCTTGGCTCTTCCAGAATAATATTCTTAACTATACAAAATAAAATACACCAAATAAAGAAGGAAATCAGTTACATTGAAATACAATTATTTAAAAAAATTTTAAAAGTAAGCAAGGCCAAATTCCTATGCAGGGTTGAGTTATCTTTTTACTGAATATATCTGATCATATGATCACCACACTCCTCCTCCCCCAACAAAAACCTCTAGTGGTACCCCATGGTTTACCAAATAAAATACAAACTACTCAGCTTGTATTCAAGCTCTCCTTCTCCTAAATCTGGATCCAATTTACCTTTCCAGGTTTATGACAAGCTAATACAATCCCTTTTGTTTACCCTATTCTCTAGCCAAGCAGAATCACTCACCTCAATCTGCATTTTTTTTTTGCCCCCAAGCCACTGTTCGCTCCCTCCCCCAGGCTGAAGATGGACCTTTCTCCACCAGCCAAAAACCTCTTTCTAGCTGACTTCATGTACCACCTTCTTCATAGACCTTTATTAATTATCTCAGCCATATGTGCTCTCTTCCTTCACAAATCTCTCATACAGCTCCATTTTTGCTTTCTTTATGTATGTATGCTTGTATAACTTAAGCCTATGCTACAAAATTATAAACTCTTGAGAGATTGGCAGTTCTGTCTTGCTGTATCTATGAGCTTCAGTGCCTAACACAATGAATTGCACATAGAAGGTACTAGAGTGCCTGCCCTAGATTCAGGAGGACCTGAGTTCAGATCTGGTCTCTGATACTTACTAGCTGTGTGACCCTGGGCAAGTCATTTAACCCTGTTTGTCCCTCATCTATAAAATGAGATGGAGAAGGAAAAGCAAACTAGTCCAGTATCTTTGCCAAGAAAACTCCAAATGGGACCTCAAAGAATCAAACATGACTGAATCCTTTGGGGTAGAGGAAAGAATGTTGCCTACAAAATCAGCTCCTGTCTCCAAGTTATCACTTGTATGACCTTGGGCAAGGCAAATCACTTCCTCCATAACCCTGGCATATTGCTCCAGGACCAATTTAGAGTTTAAATTATTGAAAGTCTAGGATTTTCATTTTTGTCTTTGTATTTCATCACCTAGGTGGTACAATGGATAGAGATCCTCCCCCTACCCCATACCCAGAGTCAGGAAGATGAGTTCAAATTCAGCCTCACTTACTAGCTGCCTGACTCTGGGCAAGTCATTCATATAACCTGTTTGCTTTGGTTTTCCCAACTATAAAATGGTGATAATAAAAGCACCTGCTTTGAAGAGTTATTGTGAATTTCAAATGAGATAATATTTGTAAAGTGCTTAGCACAGTACTTGCTACATAAAGGGTATTTAATAAATGCTTGTGAGGTAGCCTGGCACAGGGAATTCTAAACTGAATTTAGAAATAAAGAACCTGGGTTCAAATTCTGGCTCTTTAATCTGGCTCTTTAACCTATGTGACCTTGGGCAATCCTCTTAACTAGATTATCTTTATGGTTCCATCCAGTTCTACAGCTATGATTCTGTAATTCTTCCCTGGGTTTGTGTGTAAGATATATAATACATACTCATAAGAAAAGTGAGGCGTTTGGCAAAAAATAATAATCTGAGGAACCTTCCAGCTTTGGATCCTATAATCCTAAAATTTGAGTTGAGTTATCTCATAGAAGTCCTTATGGAACTAGATTTAATGAATGGTTAGTAATTAGCAATTAGCCTGCCAATTATTAAGTAAAATACATGCTTCTAAAGTGCTTAAAAACTTACCAAGGAGCTTAAAGATTTCCAAAGCTTTTTTTTTAATACTCAATTTGCTTAGGAAAACTCTTTTTGCAAGCAATGCAAAGACAAACCAGCCTTAATTAGTCAAGTCTGAATTAATAAGGTTTTACTTGATAGCCGACAGCTTTTCTGCTTCCTACAATTTATTATCTGTACTGCTCAGATCACACAATTATCACCCACTACCTTGTTCTATTAATTAATTTCTCCTCCATATGGCCTACTTCTCCATCTGGAAAAAAAAAGCAAGGCACCAAGCTTTATATCACTTTGGATACCCCCGAGCAGCACAGTGCTTTGCATACAGTTAAGTGTTCAAAAAATACTTGTTGATTTGGGGGGAAAGTATATCTGAGATTTAATTGATATAAAGAATTTCAGGTGAGGAAACTTCTTCAATCAATATAGACCACTTTCAGCAGCAGGATTACCTGAGGGTACTAATTTACCCAGATTCACAGAATAGGTGTCAGACAAGGGGGAACTTGAACCCAGGTTGCCCAGATTAGGAGGCCTATCTTTTGTTGCTTTTCTTTCTAAACTACACTTATGTCAATACCCAAACCATCCAAAGTAAAATCACACACACACACACACACACACACACTCTGAGACCCAGAAGGAAACAGGAGGTGGGAGGAGTGTGGTATGTGGTATCTGGCTAGTTAGTATTTACATGGCACTTTAAGGTTAAGGAAATACTCTGCAAATATTCTTATTTTATCCTCTTCTTGAGTTCAAATCCAGCCCCAGACACTTACTAGCTGTATGACCCTGGGCAAGGCACTTAACTCTATTTGCCTCAGTTTCCTCATCTGTAAAATGAGCTGGAGAAGAAAGCGGCAAACCACTTCAGTGTCTTTGCCAAGAAAACCCCAAATGGAGTCAGGAAGAGTCAAACACAATTGAACAACAAATGGGCCTGGTAAAAAGTTATGGGACAGAAAAAACAAACCCCTAATCCCTGAGGTTCTGCCATTTCTGCCCCTGGTTCAGGAGACTTAATGCACTTGTCAAGTCATAGAACATGTAATGTCTTTCTTGTCTTCCTCCTGCCTGTAAAATACTTCTTTTCACTTATGAATACACTACCATGAGGCTGGGTAGCAGTAATTCTAGGTGTTCCAGAATGAGAATGCACTCACTTTAGCACAATCTCATTACAACAATGCAATTTGTATATCCTGCAGCATTATTAAGGAGTATATACATGCACACATACACATTTTATTTAAAAATATGAAAGATCAAATTGGTGACGGGATTGTAAACTCCTCTCTTATGGAGGTGGGGGGATGGAGTTTTATATTTTATATAGCTTTGTAGCTTTCATTGTACTTAGCACAGTGTCTTGAACATAGTGATTACTCAATAATCATTAAGAGAATGAATGAATGATAATTAAAGGATAACCAGACAACTGAAAGAGGCTTAACTGTTAACTGAGATAAACCATATGTCTACCCAGAGATTGTATTGAGCAAACCAATAAAGACTGAAATTGAAACTCCACATGTCAAATAGTACAGAATTACATCCCACTAAAATTTGGCAAATAAATTATAAGCAAGTATTCTGAAAAGCTGTTCTCTTGTTCCTGAAATGTGCAAAGAAACAATATCCTGATGACCTGATCCCCTATAGACAAAAACAAAGGGGGTATCTATTTTTTTTTAACAATTTTCAGGGCTACCTTTTCAATTCCTACCATTTTACAGATGAAGAAACTGAGTCCTGGAGAGATTACATGACTTGCCCAAGGTCAGGCAGTTAAATGATGATAGTTCCTGGGACTTGAGTGGAGACCTCCTATTCTCTCCACCACACCACTCTACCTGATTAAGGAGAGCTTGGTTTCCAGAAAGAAGGTTTTTGTGGGTGGTGTAGACAGCACTTGAAATGCTCCAGAACAGCAGTGTCTATCACATAACTGACCAAATTCTTCTGCCGTTCATCTCTATTTGAAAACAAATATTAGTAAGAGTTGGATGGTTCATAGAAGGGTATGTGATCACTCACAGTAAGTTAAGTGAGCCGTTACCTTCATTGATGTAAAGCAGCTTTGAGGATGCCAGGAAATGGGGTATGTTACCTTGAGGGATTGCCCTCCTGGGACCGATTTCACACCAAGAATGGCCCTTTGGAAATAAAAGGTGTAGTGTAGCACTGGAGAAAGTTGGGCTAAAATAATTTTTAAAAATAAATATTTTTTAAAAGTGATTTTTAAAAAATCTCCTGGAAAACTTTTTTGTGGGGAGGAGCTATCCAACCTTCCAAGGTTTCTTGAAGCTTTAACAAACAACACTTTGAGTGCCAGTCTCCTAGTGAAGAAGGAACAAAGTGAATGAAGCAAGGAGTACTTCTAAATCAAGGTGGATATAAGCCCAAGAACTCTCAGAGCCCCACAGCTGGTTTCAGAGACAAAAATTCTTCAGCAAGTTCAACTTTGGATTCTCTTTTTTTAGCCTCAGAAATGTCTTTTTCACCCATTGGAAGTTGGTATTTGTACCTTCAACGTGAACAACTCAAGTTGTTGAGAAGCTTCTGGGTCTGTTGATCTTTTTTCTCCTCTCCAAATGCATCAAATTAATCCAAATGAGGGGAAGGGGGAAGTTGGTGACAAAGAAGCTCCAAATGTCAGCATTTTAAATTGTAGCAGATTCCAACAAGCAATTAGTAAAATGTAATAAAAGGAACTCCTTCCCCAGCCTCCTCCTCTTAAGAGAGACCATGGAAAAATGTTTCAGCCAAATGCAGTACATGACCCAAGACTGTGAGAGAGCAATCTCAGCTTGGGATGGTGTCCCTAAGCCAGGACTGTGACCGACTATAGAGCTTTATCAGTGCTAAAGGGATAGGAAACAGAACCACAGCTTTTAGAATTAAGCCTTACTAGTTAACCTAGAATTAAACCTTTTCAGAATTAAACCTTAGTGATCAATCAGACCAGGGACATTAAAGGAGAGGGCTAATAATCTGGCTGCTTGCAATACCCATCTTCTGAAGCCCCCAAACCTCAAGTATATCGTCTGGTTTTTGTTTAGATCCAATAAGGCAGTGTGGTAAACTGGAAAGAACATTAAATTTAGAGCCATAAGACCTAAGTTTAAACCTCATTGACTTCCATAGTTTTAGCTATTATATCTATTCCAAAAACTTATACACATAATTCTCAAATCTATGACTCTTATCCCCATCCAGGAACATCAGATTTAGAGACTAAAATGGAGAACTAGCTCTGCTATTTACTACTGCGTGACCCTGAGCAAATCATCTAACTTTACTTGGCATCAGTTTCCCCATGTTTAAAATGAGGGAGTTGGAGGAGATCTCTGAGGAATCTGTAGTTCCAGATCTATGAGAACTATAACAAGGGATTGAAAAGATTTTGTAGTAGTAGTGCAAATAGATGAAATAGTTTTTAAAAATTGAGTTTGAGTGCAGTGATCTATAATAGGATCAACAAATCAACAAGCACTTATTGAGGATTGGACACTAGAAATACAGAGAATATGTGTGTATAAATCTATATGTACATATAAGTATTTATACATATATACATATACACACATACACACACAGAGGTTGGGACTAGTGCCTTTGCATCACTAATAGTCATTATCACCTACTTACCTCAAGGGAGACCACTAGAAAAAAAAAGCTTTAAGAGAGTCATATTTGTGTGAACTATTTGATTTTGAATGGTTTTTCAAAATGACAGTGCAGCTGAACTATCTTCCAATCGTATATAGACAGAGCCAGTCAATGGAGGGGTGGCATGAGAAACTCCAACAACGAGAGAATGCAAACCAAGGCAAGTTCCTCGAATTTGAGGACTGACTAACATCTGCTGGAGAAACTGTTCCAATTTTGTTTGTTTATTTTAATTTGGAATTTGAGAGACCAACCACAATTTTGCCACATGGATTTTGTGGTGATTCTTTGGTGCAAACCATTGGGGGAAACACTTGAAAGGACAATGCTAAATTCTCCCTGGGAGCTCAGAGACATTTCTGGAATTGGGAATATGTACAAATATGCCGACTGTACCCTTGTTTATTTAGGTGAGGAGGGGCAGTGGCGCTGCATCAGTTTAAAAAGTTTCTGTTCTTATCTCCAACTATGAGTCCTGAAACTGTCATTCTCATGCTCTGTCTTTCTGTCTGTTCTTTTCCTTTGTTCCACAACCCCAGCAAAAATGACTATTGCCTGAATGTAGGTGGAAATAGAGCACATGAACTGGGCCTTGAGGAGTCTCTGGTTTTGTGGCTTTCTCCTGGCATAGGAGGCCAGAATCAAGCCTCATCAGTAACAGCCACCACATGTTCCTGCGGAGCATCAGAAGATAGTGGCAGGCACAGTTCTTCTATATAATGGGGCATAGTCACACAGGCCTCAGCAATGCCATTAGTAGTTGGTGATGGTAGACTGGGCAGCAGCCACATATGTGGACAATTTTCTCTGACCTTTTATGAGGATCAGTGAGTGACTGTGCAGGACATGACAACAACTTTGCTGTATCTTTGATGTTCCTTGTTTTGCTCCTGCTTATGGTCACCTTTTTACATTGAGAGACCCACTACAAAGGACTAGCATCACCCATGTACACCAGATTATTTAGACCTGGACTCTCCCAGATTCAGTTACTCCTTCAGAGGAACTATTACTTTATTCACTTTGCTTTTAATGTTTCTGTTAGAATTTTTCTCATCCTCCTTCAATGCTGCCCAATAACAGAGGTAAGGATTGACCAATAATAGTCCTAAAGTTGTTTAAGTGGTGGAAGGTCCTCTGTAAGGACTTACTTAAGGATTACGGAAGGGGTGGAGTGTTACAGGAGCAATATCTTAACCCCCACCTCCACATAAGTAAGACTAGTTTTTCCTTAACAGGTATTGAGACCTTCCTCAAGACTCCTGACACCATGTTTTACCAGAATGCACATGCATAACTCATACTGGATTGCTTAATGTCTCAGGGAAGGGGGAGGGAAAGATAGAATCTGGAACTCAAAACTTAAAAAAACTGTTTCACAACTTGTTTTAACACATAATGGGGAAAAATAAAATATTATTTTAAAAAATAGCCTCTGACACCATCTACTTATCACCTGAGTACAAAATCATAAGGACGCCCAAGGTTATTCTGATGGGTTAGTGGCTCATAGATCATGATGTACTCAGGAAAGGCACCTTCACTCAGCTGAATCTACTCAAGGATTCCTCAGTTAGTCTTCTTGTTGAATATCCTTTCTATAGCTAAGTAAATATCTTTTAACGGTTGAATGACCTACAAGTGTCTCATTTTCTTACAATAGCTAACAAAAGTACTAGGAGCCTGGCCAGAGTCAAGCCTAGCTGAGAACAAATCCACAGGTGTTTATGTGGAGAGAGAGAGGGAAACAAAGACAGAGAGACACAGAGAGAGAGACACAGAGAGATAGAGACAGGGGTGAGGGTGGGATGGGAGGGTGAGTGGGAAGAAAAGAAAGAGAGACAGACAGACAGACAGACCAAGAGACCCTCATTATGTAAAAGGAAATTGAGAAGGAGTTGACAGATAAGATATTGACAGATAAGAAAAAAGAGAAAGAAGTGTCATGGAAATCCAGAGAGGAGAGTGTAGTTAACAGCGACAAATGCTGCAGGAAGATCATGAAGGATCAAGGTTAAGCTGGAAGGGACCTCAGAGGTCATCTGCTCCATTTTTCTTATTTTCCAGAACTGAGTAAACTGAAGCCCAGAGAGAAGTGACTTGCCTGAAGCTGTACGGGTAATCTATCTCCCTCATTTTACAATGGCTAGGTAACTTACCTGTGGAAGTTCACGCGGCCGCTTAGCAGCACAGTCAGAACTAAAATCCAAGTCTTTTGGTCATCAGTCTGGTGTTCTTTCTACTATCCTTCACTGTACAGAACTGGGGTGGGGCGTGGGCAGGCTAGGTACTCCACTCCCTTCACCATGGCTGAGGTGATTAACTGGAATTGCACAGCACTGACTCTGAATTATATAGGTCACTTAACAGGTACTTTGTAGCTTTCTTTACAAAAGCCTGATTAATGAATGATGGCTATTGTTTCTAACTTGGCAGCCCCCATGTTATTTTACCCTGACTTTGCTGTAAAAAATAATAACTATGACCACCCCCGCCCCAGGCCTCAGACCTCCCAGAAAGTTTACAGTGTCCTATTCATATCTCCACAACCAGCTCCACCAAATTAGGGACTTTACAGCCTAAATCCTTGGGAATAAATTATAGGGCAATAAAGATCAAGGGCTGGGCTTGGAGTCAAGATTTGGGTTCAAATTCTGCCTCTGGCACTTACCAGATATATAACCTTGGGGAGGTAACTTGATCCCTTCATGTTTCAGTCAAATCCCTATGACATATCTACTCACTCATAGATGGAGTGGGTGAGTAACAATGTCTCAGAGTCATCCTCAATTCCACAATTTCCCTCACCTCCCACACATCCAGATAGTTTACAAGCCTTGTCAACTCTACCACTACAATATTTCTCAGCTCCTTCCCTTTCCCTTTAGATGCATGCATCTAAAAACATTATTCTTAGAAGGGGGTGGGGTGTCATTCAAAGAGACATCACAGATTGACAAAGAGATGCATGACACAAAAATGGTTTGAAAATGAGATAATTGAACTAGATGGCCTCTGAGATCCCTTTCAGCTCTATAGCTATGTTCTGATCATTTTTTGATCATATCTCCATGGCCAGAGTGCAAATTCCTTAAGGCCAGGAATCTTACTTTTTTTTTTTTTTTGGTATCCCTCTTAGACCTTGAAATAGTATGATGCACACAGTAGGTGCTCAATAAATAGTTGTTGAACAGCATACCCATATTTTGCTATGATGCTTTTATTTTTATCTTGAATGTTTTAGAACATGAATGTCTTATTATACAGAAGAGGGACGCTGGAAGAGCCTCAAAAACATTGAAAACCAGAGGGTACAAAAAGGGGAACAATAGCCTGCATTGTCATTCTGTTGTGAAGGAAGCCTCCCTGGAGAGTATGGAGGGGCTGGTGGGGCCTCAGATCCTAGAGCAGGCTCAGATAATGGCTCCCAGCTGGAGCCATCTGTAAAAAGGAGTTCTCAATGTCTATACCCATAGAAGGAACCCAAGCATAGACCATGCTCCACATCCCTGTGAATCCCCCAAATAACATAACTTGTCAACATCATTTTTCAAGGAACATTTGCTTCCGATTTATTTTTCGGTTTCTTTTACAGCTTTTAAAAATCACCCTTTGCCTTAGCTCTTTTTAAATGATCTCTTTCTTTTGGTTTTAGGGGAATGAAGTCCCAAGACAACCCTCATGATCCTCACCATGAGGCATCTTCAAAAACAATTGATGGTCCAAACAGTCAGGGGGAACCAAGAAAACAAACTACTTCTGAAGGATTCCATTGCTGGGAAGTAAACCAGAATTCTCCTCTATCACAACAAATCCCTTGGATTCTCATTCTGTTTTCTGGTGAGAAAGCAACCCCTTCCCAACTCCAGCGCTGTGACTGTCTGCTCTTTGTAGGCTAAACATAAAGGAAACAGACAGGTCTCTCTTGTGATCTGGGATGGCTGTTTCTGCCATTATTGTCTGTGGAGTGTGGGTGGGCAGCTAGGTGGTACAGTGGATAGAGCACCAAGCCTGGAGTCAACACGACTCATCCTTCTGATTTCAAATCTGGTTTCAGACACTTACTAGCTGTGTGATCTTGGGCAAGTCACTTAACCGTGTTTGCCTCTGTTTGCTCATCCATAAAATGAGCCGAAGAAGTAAACAGCAAACCAGTCTAGTATATTTGCCAAGAAAACTCTAAATGGGATCATAGAGTCAGACAAAACTGAAATATGACTCAACAACAACAAGCAAATATGACGTGACTGTTGCCCGTGTAGGTTACATGTGTTCACATGGGTTTATCTAGATGTGCCTTGCAAAGATATATGATTAGATATCTGTAGAGTCTCCTAAACCCTCCCTTCTCCAAGAAAGAAACTGATTCCTGTCAGGAAGCAGGAGATTGGAATCAGAGGGTGTCCACTTTCTTCTCATTAGAGAAAGTGTACTACACTAGAATTATATGTGTCTACCCCCATAAACATTGTTAGTATAGGGAGAATAATTTTTAGGTTTGAAATAAGCTCCTGATCACTATTCCTTAATGAGGAAGGAGTGCTTGCCTCCATTTCCACCAATGTCCATTACACAAAGAACACACAAAGCAAATAGGAAATAATTCCATTTATCCAAGCTTATAGAAAATGGAAGTCACAGAAGCTATATGTATGAAAATGTACTAGACAATATGGAGAGTAAATGCGATTTCCCATGAGGGGTGGAGAAGGGAGGCGAGAGCAAGAGTGAGAGCGAGATCTCATCCAAGGGGAAATTCCCCCCAAAGTCTCTAGTGTAGCAAGCTGAGGGGATAGGGAAATGTTGAGGTACCTACATGTTTGCTTCTTCCTAGGGTCTGTCTCTCTCTTCAGGGACCTGAACAGAATCTGGAACTTTGTCTTCTCTCTCAAAGCTAGAAGCCAGGCAACCAGAATCTCTCCTCTTCCAAGCTCTTGCAAATTCCACCCCTCATTCAAGTATCAAGCATTACGTAACAATTCTTTGCCAGTGAAGAGCCTTTGAACCTTTTGATGTTGTTGTTCAATTCTTTTTTCAGTCATATCAGATTCTTTGTGACCCCCGCCCCTTTGGGGTTTTCTTGGCAAAGATACTGGAGTGAGTGGCTTGCTCTTTCCTTCTCCAGCTCATTTTACAGATGAGGAAACTAAGGCAAACAGGATTAAGTGACTTGCCCAGGGTCATACAGTTCATAAGTTTCTGAGGTCTGATTTGATTTCAGGAAGATGAGTCTTCCTGACTCCAGGTCTGGCTCTCTATCCACTTGGGTTATGGCCATCTGGAAGTTGAAGGCTATGATGGCTAACAGCACAGGACTAGGGTAGAGGCTGGCTAACTACCAGGGGAGGAGGATGCATTGGTGACACAGAGCATTGCCTACTAAACAATATATTCATCAAGAAAGTATTTTTTATTTGTGTATACCCTTTGACCCAGAGATCCTGCTACTAGACAGAAATCCTAGGGAGGTCAAATAAAAATAGAAAGGAAAGTCCCATATACACCAAAATATTCATAGCAGCATGTTTTGTGGTAGCAAAGAATTAGAAACAACATAGTTGAGAAATGGCTAAGCCAATTGTGGCACAAGATTGTTACAGAAGTTTACCACACTATAAGAAATAATGAATAAGAAGCATTCAGAAAAGCTAGGAAGACTAGGGATTACAGACAAAGAACTGAACAAAATTTGACAGTCCAGTCCCTTAAATTATAGGACCAAGGAGGTTGTGACTTGTACAAAGTAAGGATTAAACCTCAGAGACAGGATTTGAAACTGGATCCTCTGACTCCACAACCGGTGTTCTTTCCATTATATCACGTTGCTTGCTTTATGATCTGTTGCAGAATGAAGTAATGAAGGAAAACAACGTACACAGTGAACACAAAATGAATGGGAAAAAAAAGGAAACAGAATTCTACATATTTGCAATAAATAAGTTTGCCAAAGAGAAGAGTTGAGATCTACCTCTCCCCCCGCTTTGAAGAGGTGGGGAACTGGATGGAATATTGTATATACTGTCCAGCAGAGCTAATATATTGATTGCTTTTGTTAATCTGCTTTTTTCCTCTTTATTCCTTTTCTTTTAAAATAAAGGATGGCTCACTGGGTAGAGAAGAGGAAGAGACATATATGGAAATTGAAATAACGGAAAAAACAAAATATATCAATAAAAATAAGAAAAACTCTTTTTTCACACTTATGTAAAACTGAGAGTTTTGAGAGCTCTGGTCTGAAGTCCCTTGTTACTTTTCCCAATATGATGTGGGTTGTTTTGAGTAATCATATTTGTATTTCCCAATTGTAATTCCCAACTGATGCTATAACCTCTATTTATAGAGCACACCAGTCACAAAACCAGTATCAAAGACATAAAATCAATTCAAATGACAAGGTGGGATCAAGTAGTAGAATCTTTGTCTACACCTGTACACAAAAGGGAAAAACCTCTTTATATGGTCCAAGGGTATTATAGTTTAATCATCATATTGGTTGTTGAACAAAGTCACTTTATAATTTATACATAGTGGCAAACACTTAGGTTTCAGTATTGTTTGCATCAAGGATCTTGGGATGGCTAGAGAATAGCAGAAACCTTGGGCAGGCTAGTGATTTTTGAAACTCCTCACCTTGCCAGGGAGATCACCAGTATCCTGCAGGCACTATTAGGTTTTGGGATATTAGGGCACTATCACTTCATTTATTTCCACTTCTATCTTCTTGCAGCCTGTAGTCTTCCTCTCCCATCTTGGATTGCTCTTCTATGGGTTCCTCCAGAAGCCCTATTTATTTAAAAAAAAATCCTCCCTTACAAAACATTCCCCCTCTAATCAGTCCTTGTCTAGTGGAGCTGCCCCTCTATAACCAGATACAGAGCCTTCTGGGAAATGTAAGGGAATTTTTCCCAACAAATTAAGTCGTCATGGGAAATAAAGTTCTGGAGGTTTTTCCATTTCTATTGCTGCTTGAATGGTGACACATTTTTAAGGTAGTTAGAAGACAGTTATGGAACATGGCTGGGGTAAGGATAGTTACTGTTGTTTATATAGGGTTTTTTTTGAGGGGCACAGTGAAAAGAGTGCTAGACCTGGAGTCAGGCAGACTTGAGTTCAAATGTAACCTCAGACATTTGACTGACTATCCCTAAGCAAGACACTTAACCTCTGTCTGCCTCAACTTCCTCAATTTCCTCAGCTCTGAAATAAAGATGGTAATAATAGCACCTACCTCACAGGATTGTTGTAAAGATCAAATGGGATTTTTTGTGTGTATGTAAATTTATTCATATATATATATATATATATATGAATTTTTTTTGCAGAGGCAATTGGAGTTAAGTGACTTGCCCAATGTCACACATCTAATAAGTGTCAAATGGCTGAGACTGGATTTGAACTCAGGTCCTTCTGACTTCAGAACTGGTGCTCTATCCCCTGCACCATCTAACTGCCCTGAGATAATATTTATAAAGCTTAGCACAGTGCCTGGCACATAATAGGCAACACAGGAAAATGCTTATTCCTTTCCTCCTCTTTATCCCATCTGAGATGTTGTGTTACACACTTTTGTCAACACTGGAAGATGGTATATCTACAATAATCTGAAAATGACTCTCAAAAAATTTTTTTAAAGTTTTTAAATTCCTCTCATTCCTTTTGTTGTTTTACTCATTTTTGTTGTGTCCAACTCTCTGTGACCCCATTTGGGGTTTTTGTGACAAAAATACTGGAGTGGTTTGTCACTTCCTTCTCCAGATCATTTTACAGATGAAAGAACTGAGGCAGATAGGATTAAGTGACTTACCTAGGGTCACCCAGCTAGTGATCTGAGACCTAATTTGAACTGAGGAAGATGAGTCTTCCTGACTCCAAGTCAGACACTATCCACTACACTCCCTTGCTGCCTATCTCATCCCTTTTAGCACAAGATAAAAGTGAGAAGCAATGGACAGATCCCTTTATATTTAGAGAACCTATTTTAATTGAAAAGCTCCTTGCTGGTAGGGATCAATAACATCTTGTGTAGCACTTAATATAGAGTACACATAGTAAATACTCAATATTTATTCAATGAAGTAAGGCACAGAGGAAAACATTCTAGGACTGGCTTGATTTATCTCCCTCCTTCTTTGAAGAGCTGGGATGTTTTATTTTTATTTTTGCATCAGGAATACAGTATTTAATTCTAGGTGCCTCACTATAAGAGCACCCAAATTAACTAGAGTATATGTGGAGGAGGTCAGTCAGAATGAAAAGGGATTTGGAATGCATGTAATAGGAGGAAGAGTTGAAGGAACTGGTGATACCAAAACAAAATGATGTCATAAAGTGAGCACTGCTCCAGGAGTGGGGGTGACTTGGATTCTAACTCCAGTTCTTCCATAGACTATTTGTGTGACCTTGGTTACTTTACATCTTCTTGATCC
Organism: Pseudocheirus occidentalis; assembly: GCA_028646575.1. Lineage (NCBI taxonomy): Eukaryota > Metazoa > Chordata > Mammalia > Diprotodontia > Pseudocheiridae > Pseudocheirus > Pseudocheirus occidentalis. Next base: position 110,841,295 of record CM053598.1, on the reverse strand, counting down.
CCAAAAGTGTAACATCAAAGACCCGGTCAATTGTTCATTATAAAATAGAGGATTTGGTCTGCATGGCTTCTAACATCCCTCATGTTCTAAAAGATGACACATCAAACACAGAAAAGACCATAGTGGAATATGCTACAATCGCCATCTTTTTAGAGGGCTATTATGTGTAAGAAGGAGACTTATTCTTTGTGGCCAAGAAGACAGAGCTGGGACCAATGTAATGAAGTTAAAGACATTGATTTCAACATAAAGAAGAATTTTGTAACAAGAGAACTGTCCAACAATTAGAACTGTCCAACAACTGTGAGCTCTTTACTATTGGAAGTATTTAAGAAGATTGATACACTTAAGTGGTCGAAGGCTAAGGCAGCTGGGCGGAGCAGTAGACAGAGTAGCTGGGCCTGGAGTCAGGAAGACCTGAGTTCAAATTTAACTTCAAATACTTACAAGCTATATGACCCTGGACAAGTCACTTAACCCTGTTTGCTTCAGTTCCTCATTCATAAAATGAGCTGGAGAAGGAAATGCAACCCACTCCAGTATCTTTGCCAAGAAAACCCCAAATAGGGTCATGAAGAATCAGACATGACTGAAAAACAAAAAGTCTGTTGGAAATGCCATTGACTGACAAGGCTGGACTAAGAAGACTGAAATCTCACCCAAGATTCTATAATTCTAAGTATTCTGCATGTTTGTTCATAAATTCAAGATCTGGTATGATTATGGCCTGAGGCATAAAGAATCTTCTCAAGAGTAGGACTAATTTGAAGCCAGGCTATTTGTCAAGCTAGGTAAAGGTCAGACTAACCTTTAAGAATGGTGGAAAGAGGGGCGGTTAGGTGGAGCAGTTAATAGAAAGGTCCTGGAGTCAGGAGTACCTGAGTTTAAATTCTGCCTCAGACACCTAACACTTACTAGCCATGTGACCTTGGGCAAGTTACTTAACCCCAATTGCCCTGCCTTACTCCCTCCAAAAAGAAAAAAAAATGGTGGAAAGATACATCTACCCCATAGTAACACAAGGAAGATTGTTGATATCAATATGTTCACATACTTCTTGTTGTTGGTCAGTTTTTTCAGTCATGTCTGACTCTTGATGACCCCATTTGGGGTTTAGATACTGGAGAGGTTTGCCCTTTCCTTCTCCAGCTCATTTTACAGGTGAGGAAACTGAGGCAAACATTTCGGCTCAGGTCGCCCTGACTCCAAGCCCAGTGATCTATTCTAGATCCACTAAACCACCAAAATGCCTCACACAAATCAGACCTCATGTCCAATGAGCTTGATTTCATTTTAATTCCTGGCAAAATTTTAGAACATATTACAAAAGGGATAGATTATGAATATCTAGAAATAAAAGCATTAGTCACTAAGAGACATCATGGTTTCATCATGAATGAGTGATCACATGTAAAAAAATATTTGTAGAAGCTCTTTTTGAGGCACATAAGAATCAGAAACCGAGCCCATCAATTGGGGACTGGCTAAATAAGTTAAGGTACTTGAATGTGATGTAATAATATTGTGCTATATGAAATGGTTGAAGGAATAGTTTTGGAGAAAACTGGGAAGACTTGAATTGACAGATACAAAGTTAAGTAACCAGATCCAAGAGAACAATTTATACAATAATGACAATATTATAAAGACAAGAATAACTCGGGGGGCAGAGCCAAGAAGGCAGCATAAAAGCAGCAAAGTTTCACAGCTCCCACACGGCCACCTTAAATACCCATAAAATACAATTCTAAACAAATTTTAGGGCTCCAAAACCCATGAAAATACAGAAAACACATCTCTTGCTGAAGGCAGCTTGGCATGAGGGGCTCATTGTGACAGGCTGGGAGCCGAGGCCAGCCCAGCCTGAAAACCGTGGCCTGGCCCCAGGGCATTCAGGAAAAGCCGCAGCTGGAGTCTACAAGAGAGTGGATCAGCAGCACCTGGGGCAATATCCACATTTATCAAGCCAGGAATGATAAGACTAAGAGAAAGGTCAGTGGAATTCAAGCTAAATTTGGGGAGAAAAAAAAAGCAGTCTGGCCAAACTGCCCCCAGGGCAAGGAAGCAGCCCAACCTGGCTGCCTCAGAACTCCTGATCTGTGGATAGCAGGGGGCGGGGGGCATAAGCCATTGATCAAAGGCCAATGGCTCTTGCATTGAACAGCCTGGATCCGGATCATGGTCTTGGGTGGTGGTCCTGGGGTGCGCTTTCAGCTAGCCAAAGCTGGTGGGGGTTGCAACATCCACCTAATAGCTCCAGCAGCTGTGAAAACCCCAGCAATTTGGGACAGAGATTTCTCCCCTGGAAACAGAGTTCCACAGAGCTAAAAAAAATCAAGCAATTAACTGACTGGCCAATATAAGGAGAAGGAAGCAAAATAAGAACAGTAATCAAACTCTAGAATCCTTTTTTGTGGACAAAAAAGATTGAGGTATAGAGTAGGAGGAAGACAGCACACTCAGAACTCCCAGACCAAATGCTTCCAAGATACATGAAGATTGCCTACAAGCCATAGATAGACTGAAAAAGGACTTTGAAAACCAAATAAGAGAAGTGGAGGAAAAATCGGGAAGAGAAATGAGAATGGTGCAAGAAAGAGTCAACAACCTGACTGAAGAGAATGACACCTTAAAAAACAGATTAACTCAGATGGCAAAAGAGGCCCAAAAAGCCAATGAGAAGAATGCCTTAAAAAGTAGAGTTTGCCAGATAGAAAAAGAGTCTCAAAAGCATTCTGAAGAGAATAATTCCTTCAAAATTAGAGTGGAGCAAATGGAAGCAAATGACTTTATAAGAAATTAAGATACTATTTATTAAACAGATACAGACAAATGAAAAAATACAAGGTAATGTGAAATATCTCCTTGAAAAAACCACTGACCAGGAAAATAGATCCAGGAGAGACAACTTTAAAATTATTGGCCTACCTGAAAGCCATGATTAAAAAAGAACTTAGAAAGCATCTTTCAAGAGATTCTCAAGGAAAATTGCACTGATATTTTAAAATCAGAGGGCAAAATAGAACTTGAAAGAATTCACTGATCACTTCTTGAAAAAGATCCCCAAAAGAAAACTCCTAGAAATGTTATAGCCAGGTTCCAGAACCCCCAGTTAAAAGAGAAAATATTACAGGCTGCCAAGAGAAAACAATTTGAATACTGTGGTAACACAATTAGG
>CM053598.1:110819627-110837617 GCA_028646575.1 Pseudocheirus occidentalis | reverse complement strand
AACAAGATAGAGTTATACAGAATAGGGTAACTGGGATGGCAAGGAGACTCAAAATCCTGGAATATGAGAGAAAAGAAAACACTGTTGTTCTCTGTCCCCTTCCAAGCATATCAACAGTTTCATCATTTTTCATGTTTTCCTTCCTTTTTTTCTCCTTCTCTTTTCTTGAAAAACATAAGTTTTCTGAGGGCAGGAAATGTTTTGTCTTTATATCTTAAGTCCTTAGCTAACACAATGTAGGCACTTTGCAGGCACTTAATAAATTTATGTTCAGTTGAAGATAATGAGTTTGTTGGCAGGGGCTGAGAATGGTGAGTCTGGATGAAAAGACTTAGGGAGATTCTATAGCTATCTTCCATTGGAGTGGAAGAAGTTTAGATTTGTTCTGCTTGGCTCAAAAGAGAAAAACAAAGATTACTAGGTAGAAGTTGCAGGGAGCAAATTAGAACTCCCTGGAAATGGAAGTATTCCTCATAATCAGAGCCACTCAAAAAGGGAACGGGATTTCTCAGGAAGTAGTGAGATTCTCCCTAGGTAAAGGTCTTCAAATGGAAGCTGAATTACCATGGATTGAAATGTGGGCTCCTTGAGAGCAGAGTGTTCCATTTTTGTCTTTATATTTCTAGTGCCAGGTATTTATCTTTTTTTTTGGACCAGATCAAATGTCATGATGTAAAATGACATCAGAAGAAGGAGGACTCAATGAGAGGCTTCCTCTCCTAATACAGATGGTAACCTCTGCCATTTATAACTTTTTAGACTGTCACTTGGTGGGCATTAAGGGGGTAAGTGACTTGTCAAGAATCATATAACTAGTAGGAGGCATAGGAACCAAAGGAATCAGGAATGTGTTGGTAAATGTTTAATAACTTCATATAACACACTTTAAAATTTAATCTGCATTATTAACATTTTTTCCATCACTTTCTTAAGTTTTGGCAATCAACAAAATAATAAATCAAGGTCTGTTTTGTAGTGTTTGCCCATATATGAGATGTAGATACATTAAAATTTTAACAATGGACTCTCCAAAGTCATCTAGCTCCAGCAACCTCCTCACTAGCTTTCTGACTCTAGAGATCAGCTCTCTATCTACAATGATGCAGTGCTTTTACGTCACAAAGTGGGTGATAAATGTTTGCTGACTGATTGATAAATATTGTAGAAGGGATTTTTGTCTAGGAATGGGCTGAATTAAATGGGCTCTGGGTCTCTCCCGACTCTGAGGTTCTATGATTTATTGATTGTCAAAGCCCTATCAAAAAAAACTGGACCCTATCAGGGTCCAGTTTCTCTTATTTGTAGCAAGCTCTGGCATTTGCTATCTCTAAAGCATTCATTGTTCTTTGTCATAAAGTGTGACTGGTTGGGGTCTTTCTTATGAATATGTGGTGTTGGCAGATTCCAGAGAGTTAAGGAATACAAAACACGCCTTATATAACACATTAATAACTGGAATGCTTGATAGAGTAATCAATTTGACGCTGAACAGAGGGTCGAAATTTCAGTTGCATATTTTCAGATTTACTCACACAAATAGATATGTTTGAACAAAGTTATTTTATACTCATGCCCTGGCTTGTACTTTAAAGAAAAAGGCAACACACTGTAAATCAAATTACTTTCGACTTGACCAGGAGGTCTGCTTGAAACTTGAACTTTGTTAACGAAGGTCTTTGGTGAGTTTTCATCATAAATGTCAACATGCCAGGGAACCAGGAGGTCTACAGCTCAGGAGCCAAGTCTTTTACAAGCATGTTAATTGCAATATAGCATCGATTCATTTGGGGGGTGGTGGTACACAGAATTTGCACACACCTGGGAAGTGCACCATTTGCTATGTTCAACAGCTGGTTATTTGAGAGTTTTAAGCCAGAGCAATTAGCAGTTATATAAGTTCAGTCTGAGAGCCGAGTGGGCCACTGAGAGTTAGCAAAATAATTTCTCCTGCCAAAAATGCTGGACCTCCCCCCAACCCCCTGCTTCCAAAGAATTCTGCAATAATGTCCCTCAAGTGGTAAGGCTAGGCCTCAAGAGAATAAAATCATAGATTTAGATTTGGAAAGGACCTTATAGATTATGTAGGCCAGAGGTCTTTAAATCTGGAATCCATGGACTTGGAACCTTCTGGATTTTGAAATTTTAGATATATTATATTATTTAAATTTTAAAATAAAATACAGCTTAAATATAATTTTAAAGTAATTATTTACATATATAAATTACTATTCTTTGTAATCCAAAATATTGAGGTGTTAGGGGATATAGTGGATAGAGGGCTGGGCCTGGAGTCAGGAAACCCTGGCTTCAAATCTGGTCTTAGACACAAGTTAATGAATGGGCCAATCATTTAACTGCTGTTTGCCTCAGTTTCCTCATCTGTAAAATGGGGGCAATAATAGCACTTACCTCCCAGAGTTGTGAGGATCCAACGAGATAATGATTGTAAAGTGCTTAGCACAGTGTCTGACACATAGTTAAGTACTATAAACATGTTACCTATTATTATTAAATATTTTATGTATCAAAAAAATTATTTGGAGAAGGAGTCTGGAGCATTCACCAGACTGCCAAAAGGATTTGCAACACGAAAAGGACTAATGATCTCAAAATCTAGGCCAATCCTTCATCTCTCAGGGCCTTTGTTGAAAAGATCTTTGACTTTCCTGAGATCACACCTTTACTAAGATTAGTCAGGATTTGAACTCAGAGCCTCTGACACCTCTATTACTTTGTCCCCCTCTGCTTCCGTCATACCCTACGTTACCTAGACTTAATTGTGGGTGGGAGATAAACACACAAACTCTTGGAAATCAGTCAGATTTTTCTTGTGAAGCTAGAAAACCATTTAAGCAGAAATGTTCAATGTCCCTGAACATTTTTCTTTACTTAGCTCATATATTTGAAACAGGAAAAATAAATAGAAATAATAAAACCCACACATAGTTTTTCCCACTCCATTTAAATGGAGTCAAGAAATGAAACTGAAATCTAAATCAGCATTACATTTTTATTACAATAATAAATATTTCATTATTACTCTGCTCAGATGGCCTGGTTCTCAGACAGGAAACAAAAGTTATGAATACTAGTAACCTACCAGCGGAACAGGGGCCCTTTTCAGAGGTCAGGGGTTGGCTCTGACATTATTACATGTCAGAGATCTAATTACAGAATTCAGAGTGTGAGTGTATGCATTGTGCATGTTGACCAACTCCATCCAGTAGCTGGGAACATTTAGTGAAGCGATATAGCCATGTAACAGGATATTAAAGAGATAAATCAAGCAACTTTGTAACAGGCATCAGAGTTCTCTCTTTCTGAGTGTCTAATAGCATTGTTTTTACATATTTCTGGAGTTCTATAAAGGAAAGAAATCATGCTGTCACCCTTACATTTTAGTTGTTTGTTTTTTTCCAAAAGGAATTCACATCATTTAATCTGTAATCATAATATCTGTAAGGAAGGCAGGCCAGTGATGTAGTGCCATCTTTCATGGAGTTAGGTCCTGAAGTTAGTGTTGGGGCAAAGCCTGAGTACAATAAAAATTACCCTTGAAAATTCACTTCATAAATAATCAAATTTCTAGCATAAACAATTATAGCTGGGAAGGGATTCCATCTCTTTAAAAGACAGTAATCTAGGGATGGCTAGGTGGCACAGTGAATAAAGCACCGGCCCTGGAGTCAGGAGGACCTGAGTTCAAATCCAACCTCAGACACAACACACACAAAAACTAGCCATGTGACTTTGGGCAAGTCACTTAACTCCAACTGCCCTCCAAAAAGAAAAAAAAAGACTAATCTATATCAGAGAGCAAATGGATTTGAAAAGGTTGCTATGGAAATAACATATTAATCTTGTTTTTTATTCCACCCTAAGTTTTTGATCTAAATAGAGGTAGAAACCAGGATTTCAAACCAAAAAGAAGAAAACAAAACCACATGAAGACTTAACTAAAGAGGGAAATTATGATTAGGAGATAAAAATATTATCTGAATGGGTCCGACACACAATTATTATTCAATTAGGGGTTGACCACATGCCCATATAACTCTCTTGTTTTCTGGCTTCATAGCAACCAAGAGAAATACAAGGAAATCAAAGAGAACATGGCAGGGGACTTTTAGCTTCCTGGGAACGCTAGGAAGGCCAACAAAGGCCTTCCCTCTCTTGACCTCTAGCAGCCTGGTCAGAATGAATAGACTTTCTGTGCATATGGTGAAGTAGAGATTGCAGAATCACTCTGTGCTAGGAGATGCTCAAGATAAAAGGGAAGCATCTCATCTCCCATTCCATCCAGTGGAACCTTAGGCTTATCTGGAAGAATGGAGACTGTAAATTACCTGTGGTATTTATTTTAAATGATACTTTTTCCCCCCTCTCATCTGCCAAAGGGGCAGCTAGGTGGCACAATGAATAGAGAGCTGGACCTGAAATCAGGAAGACCTGAGTTCAGATCATGCCTCAGATACTTACTAGCTTTGTGATGTTAGACAAGTTACTTAACCTCTGTTTGCCGCCATTTGCCTCCGTTTCCTCATCTGTAAAATGGAGATTTAAAAAAATTGAGGGTGTATGTGGCTAGATGGCACAGTGAATAGAGCACCAGCCCTGGAGTCAGGAGGATCTGAGTTCAAATCTGGCCTCAGACAGTTAATACTTACTAGCCCTGTGACCTTGGGCATGTAACTTAACCCCAATTGCCCTGCCCTCCCCCATCCAGAAAAATGGGGTGGGTGGGCAATTGGGATTAAATGACTTGCCTAGAGTCACACAGCTAGTAAGTGTCTGAGGTCAAATTTGAACTCAGGAAGATGAGTCTCCCTGAGTAGGCCCAGCACTCTATCCACTGTGCCACCTAGCTGCCCAAGTAAGTTCAATACACATATAGAGTAACTACTGTGTTCTTGTTTTACAAAAGACAAAACTGGGTCACAGATGATCTAGCGGTTTACCTTAAAAAAAATTCACAGAAACCTCCTGGTAGATTAAGATCTCAAACATGTCTCCTACTCCAGTACTTTTTTTTTTTTTTTTACCAAATCCTTGACACTGGTTACCCATGGAGTTCAGAGACCAGAGTAAAAGGTGGAACTGTCAGGAAGAAAACAGAAACAGAAAAGCAGATAATATAATAAAACCTTTAGTGGTCAAGAGATTCTGGAACCATGAATTAAAAGTTCAGTCAAAACATTTATAAACTCAATTTGTAATGCATTCTAAATCTATTGAAGCTTTGAACTTTAAAGAACAATCAAAATATTAACTTTTTTAATGAGAAGCTGTAGGTGTCTAGCACTTTCTACCAATATAGAGCCTATTTTACACAAAAGGGGGAGGGAATGAAGCTCTAAAATGCCCTAAGACTTTTGGGATATGCTGTATTTATTAATCTTTTAAACCCAAGATACTGTTCTAAGCACTAGGACAAAAGAGTAAAAAATGGAATTCTACAAGAGGGAGCCACTGAAGGTTCTTGAGTGAAGGAATTGCATATATATTCAGATCTGTTTAAGAAGTTTTAAGGAATGGAGGATGGGGAATTGAGTCTATGTCCTTCCAATGACCTCAATTTTCTCATTTAAATAGATGGCAAAGTAGCCTGCTATGAATGTGGGGGTTCGGAGTATTGCTTGGAATTTAAGGGAGGAAAAGGTGTAGAATTGTCCAACATAGGGATCAATAAGAGTAGACCAGAAGGAGCAGAGCCATTGTTGGGCATGTGACAAGGGGAAGCAGTCAGTCTGAGACTAGGTTTTCCAAGGGTAAGCAGTAGCCTGGGGTTAGGGAATAGGGAATATAGCTATGACACAGATCTGAGATTATTACTGAGCCACGGCTCCATTAGGAAGTGGTTTTGTCTGAGTAGACATTTACTCAGAGCAATCAAAATATTAGCTTTTTAATGAGAGGCTGTAGCTCTCTGGCCCTTTCTAGGGCATGGCCCCTTCTTTACACAAAAGAGGAAGGGAATGAAGGCACCTCCAAGGCTATCGCTGGGGTTTGAGTCAGCCTCAGTCATGTTGGCTGGCTCTGATGGATCCAAGAGGATCAGGTTGTCAGGGAAATGTGGTTTACCTGACTGGTGGGGCCCTCACCAAGAGTCAGGATTACTCTAAGTTCAGCTCAAATAACGAGTGAGTAGAGTTACTAGCAAACCTGCATGAACAGGGCTCAGAGCACACAGTCACCCTGGGCAGCAGGCTGAGACATGGTCTTTGGGGAAGAGCCGAGCTCCACCCTTCTGAGTGCCTGGTGGAAAGGGAAGGGAGGAAAGCCAATGGCTGGAATTGCCTTAAGCAATTTTTTTCCCCCTTTTCAGACTGAGCTCTGGAGGTCTTCGATACCTTTCTTCCTGCCATCATTCCTGATTATGGATGCTGTAAAAACGTGCAGAGCTTAGACAATTCTTTCCCTGGTGGGCATGCTGCTCAGTTATGCTTGATGCATCTGTTTAATATGCTCCTGCCTGGTTTTTTCCTATTATTTTTGCTGAATGGCCTACATTTGGTTGGTCAGAATATGCAACGTGGACACTAAATCTCTAAGTTCTAAAAGCAATCTGCCTGCCAGGCCAGGAATGTCTGACCCACCCTGGTTAGGCATATCCTGCTGTCCATTTCTGACTGGCTCAGTCTTGCTGATGGCTCTCTCTAGGCAAGCTCTTTTAGCTTTTCATCCAGAATTCTTGGTTTAGACTTCAGGAGGGGCCTAGAAAAGGCGGGGTTGAGGCAGGAAAACAAAGGCTTATATTATTCAATAGTAATAATGACATTTATAATAGTGCCTCTAGCTTCTCAAAGTGTTTTTACCTCTCTTTTTGCCTGGACGGTTCAGAGCGATCAGGAGGGTAATTATTACTACTCCCATTTTGTAGATGAAGAAACAAAGGCCCTGCTGAGAAGTAAGGTGGTTTGCTGATGGTAACTTAGCAAGTAATTAGCTAGGTCTTTTACCCTGTAAAATGCATTTTATAAGATCTTTTCATAAGATCACAGCTGCCTACCCTGTTTTAAATGCTAATAATACCAGTACCACATATTTTGATAAATCGATCCACATACATTATTGAAGTAACTACTAGGTGCTGGACACTGTACTGGCCACTAGGAGACAAAAGCAAAACCCTCCCTGCCCTCAAAGAGTTTACATTCTATTAGGGAACACAAAGAGCAGCTAGGTGGTAAAGTGGATAAAGCACTGGGCCCAGAGTCAGGAAGACCTGAGTTCAAATCTGACCTCAGCCACTTACTAGCCGGGTGACCTTGGGCAAGTCATTTAATCCTAATTGCCCTGCCTTCCCCCCTCCAAAAAGCAAAAAAAAAAAACAAAAAAAAAAAAACCCAAAAAATCCCCAAACCCAGCATAAAGTAATTTGGTGGAAGCAGGGAGGTACAAGCAGCTAGGAAGATCAAGAAATACCTCACGTAGGTGACACAAAGCTCAGCTTTGAAGGAAATGAGAATCTAAGAAGAAAAAGGAAGGAACACATTCCAGGCAAAAAGGATAGACTACCCGAAGGCATGGAGATGGGGGCTGGAGTATCACATGTGAGGAAATGCAAGGTCTGCACTGTAGAGAAGTGTTCAGGGTCTGGCCTAGAGTAGGTACTTAATAAATGCTATCAGATGACTGATTGACTAATGCCTAAAAAAGTTGGTTGGAGTCAGGCACAGATTTCCTTATCTTCTCAAGAATCCTCAGACATATTTTGCCTTCCTCTTGAAATCTGACCTTTTGAGGCTTTTGCCTTATGCTTTCACTAAAGAACTCACTAGGGGCGGCTAGGTGGCACAGTGAATAGAACACCGGCCCTGGAGTCAGGAATACCTGAGTTCAAATCCCGCCTCAGACACTTAACACAAAAAACTAGCCGTGTGACTTTGGGCAAGTTACCTAACCCCAACTGCCCTCCAAAAAGCAAAAAAAAAAAAAAAAGAACTCACTACTCTCCTCACTGATACAGTCTTTTACAAGGGAGACACACACACACACACACACACACACACACATAAACTATGAATAAATCCCATCATTGCGTCATCAATCTTTTCTCTCTTTTCTACAATACTACTGAAATAGCTGCAAAGGAAAGCCTTCCTAAACCTCAGAAGCTTGGATGCCTTGCTAATACACTGATAAGAGTTCTAAACTCTGTCAAATCCAAGTCCTTGAGTTGCTTTCTTGTGAGTTTGTTATATCTTTTAAAAGCTAATGGTTCACTTTCTTAACTTACATAATAGATTTCTTCATTCTTCTGAGGCACAAGAGGAAAGACTCTCCAACAATCCCAGTCTTTGGGCATGTTGTAGTTCAGTCATTTTAGTCACTTCTGACTCTTCATGACCCCATTTGGGGTTTTCTTGGCAAAGATAGTGGAGAGGTTTGTCATTTCCTTCTCTAGCTCATTTTACAGATGAGGAAACTGAGGCAAACAGGGTTAAGTGACTTGCCCAGGGTCACACAGTAAGGGTGTGAGGTCAAATCTGAATCCAGGTATTTATGACTCCAGGTTTGGTGCCCTATCCACTGGGCTACCTAGCTGCCCCAGGGCATGCCCCCTGGGCATGAGAGAAAGAAGAAGAAAGACTCAAACCAAAAGATAAAGAAGTAAAAGATTTAAAGCTAAAAAGGACTATAGAAGTCCCCTACTCCAGTCCCCTCATTTTATTGACAAAGAAGTTGCGACCTCAGGGAGGTTAAGTCATTTGCTCAGGGTCGCATAGGAAATAAATGGAAGGGGTGAAATTAGAACCCAGGCTCTCTGATTCCAAATTCAGCATTCTTTCCATTGTATCTTGCAACTATTTCCTTCCTAAGCAACCTATCTTCCCAACTCATTCTATCCAGCCCTATTTCATACCCTACTCCCTGCCACATTCACTTAACTTCTCTTAACCCAGAATAATAACGGTACCAACCTCACAGGGTCGTTAGGAGGATCAAATGAGGTAACACATTAGGCATTTTGCAAATCTTAAAGCACTGTATAAATGTTATTATTATCATAGTAGGCACTTAAAAACATATGTGTTGAATTGATCCATTCCTACAAGGGTTTCCTACTAGTGTCACCTCTTTCCTTCATCTCAATCATTTCAGAAACTTGAAAATCTCTTTTCTGCTTGGCAGTCAATTGATGAACAAATGCTTAACTTTACAACCTTTCCCAGATACTCCCTTGGAACCAATTGATTCCTTGCCATTTGAAAATTACCGATGAATTATTGAGGTTGAGATATCTCTTGACATTTCCATAGAAGTGATTTATGAATCATGATCTGGCCTCTCAAAGGTCACCAGCTAGGTACTGTTGTCTCCATTCTAGAAGGACAAATGAATTGATATTACGAAGGACAAGCCATATACTCAATTACTCAAGGATTTCAGACTTGGACTCGACATTGGAGAGAGGCCCTTAGCTCAGCAAAAATTATTCCAGGAAAGAATGAAGTGACTGACAAACTCATGCAGAGCAGGGGAAAGAAAACATTGCTGGATAGACTTTTAGGATCCGGATGGGAATTTTGCCAAGGTCCTGAAGCTAAGATTCTTCCAGAAAGGGATGGTTTCTGGGAGGATATGCAAGCAAGCTGTTCTTTGCGATGTTGTTTGCTCTCTGTCTTTTAAGGTTGATGTCAAAGGCTACAATCATGTTCATCTGGAGAAGGACACTGTGAGAGACCAAATGGCCATTGCAGTTGCCTTCTGGTTGGACCCCCTGCCTCCAATCCCTCTCCACTTCAGTCTATCTTTCACTCAGCTGTCAAAAAAGGGCAGGTCTGGCCACTTAGCTTCCATCTTCAATAACCTCCAGTATCTTCTTTATCTCTGTAGGTTCAAAAATCAAATAATTTGCTTGGCATCTAGAGCCCTGCATAACCTGGCCTCTTTTTTCCTTTCCAGTCTTCTCCCTCACTCCCCTTCAGGTACAGTCTGAGTTGGTGACACTGGCTTCGCTGCTGATCACCACACAAGAAAATCCATTTCCAAACTCTTTGCACTTTCACAGGCTGTTCCTCAAGATTGGAATTTTCTCTCTCCTCTTCTCTTTTTTCTGACTTTCTTGGCCTTCTTCAAGTCTCAGCTAAAATCTCACGTTTTAGAAGAAGTTTATTCTGGTCCCCCTCAACGCCAATGGCTCTCCTACAAGATTATCGCTGATTTGTCCAGGGTGATCTTGTCATGCGATTGTTTCCTTGTTGTCTCTTCCCTTGTCCCTTTCTTTCTATCCCCAGTGATCAACACAGTACTTGGCAGTTTAGTGAGAGAGCATGAAGAAGGGAAGCCCTGGATTTAGAGTTTAAAAGACCCGAGTTCAAATTCATCCTTAGATACTTATTAGCTGTGTAACCCCGAACAAGTCATTTTTTTCTGCCTCATCTTCTCCATCTGTAAACTGAGGATGCAAATAGAACCTACCTACGCATCAAATAAGATATTTGTGCCCAGCACATACTAGGTACTTAATAAATACTTGCTTGAAACAATTTTAAGAGGCGGCTAGGTGGTGCTGTGAATTGAGCACCGGCCCTGGAGTCAGGAGGACCTGAGTTCAAATCCAACCTCAGGCACTTTCACACTTACTGGCCATGTGACCTTGGACAAGTCACTTAACCCCAATTCCCTTGCAATTACTTAACCCCCTCCAAAAAAAAAAAGGATAAAAAATTGTAAGCACTCATTAAATGCTTGTTGACTTGACTTAGACAAATATGGGTCTAGCCCAGTGATGTGTTTCATGTTCCTAAGCTTAATGATCCTGCTGGGGCTCTCAATAAAATCACAGAATCTCATAGCAAGATGTTCAAAGGACATCTAGTTCAATCTAAAACTGAACAAGATTCAATCTAATTCAATTCAATGAGATTTACTAAGTATCTGTTTACAGAAGGCACAGTGCTAGGTACTAGGGATTCAAAGATCAAAATGAAAGTTTCTGCCCTCAAACAGTATCTATTCTAGTGGTAAGACATCACTTTTTTTTTTTTGCTTTTGCTTTTTGGAGTGGGGAAGGCTGGGCAATTGGGGTTATGTGACTAGTAAGTGTCTGAGGTTGAATTTGAACTCAGGTCCTCCTGACTCCAGGGCCTGTGCTCTATTCACTTTGCCACCTAGCAGCCCCAAGACATAACTTCTCAACAGACAAATAAATAAATATGAAGTACACACAGAACAAAAATATGATCCTTTCAAAAGGAGAGCAATAACAAGACAGGGGGAAACAGGAAGGGTCTCAAATAGACCAAGCCTGATACTTGAAGGAATCTGGGAATTCTAAGGAGGAAGAGGATAGAAATCTGGGAATGTGTCTATGCAAAGAAAGGCAAGTAGGAGACAGACTATTATACATAAGAACAAGAAAGGTAGCTTGGCAGGAACACAGTACAAGGAGGAATAATATGAAATAAGTACAGGAAGATAGATTGGGGACAGATTGTGTAGAACATCAGAGGTTAAAGCAAGAAGTTTGTGTTTCATACTAGAGACAATAGAGAGGGATTGAGGACTCTTGAGGAGAGGTGGTCAGACCTGTGCCATAGGAATATGATTTCACCCACAGCTGTATTGTGGGTGGATTGAGATGAGAGAGACTGGAAGTAGGGAGACCAGTTAGACTCTTACTATGAAAACCCAGTCAGGAGGGGATTATTAGGATGGTGGCTGTATCAATGGAGAGAAGGTGGCTGAAAAGACAGATGTAGGATAGTGACAGGAACTATGATTTCATTTGTGTAATGATATTTGTAATAAAATGAAAATATGTATAAATTATATTTAATAAGGGACCATAGAAATATAAATTAAAAACCAATTGGCGATTAAACAGCTTAATCTTAGAGAATGAGTGGGTTAAAGAACAAATCATAGAAACAATCAATTTCATTAAAGAGAATGACAATAATGATATAGCATATAAAACCTATGGGTTACAGCAAAAGCAGTAATCGGAGAAAATTTTATATTTCTGAATCAATAAAATAGAGAAAAACCAGACCAACAAATTGGGTATGCAATTTTAAAAAACTAGAAAAAAACCAAACTAAAAATTGCCAATTAAACATTAAATTGGAAATCCTCAAAATTAAAGGTGAGATTAACAAAATTTAACATAAAAACCATTGAATTAGTCAATAAAGCTAGGAGTTGGTTTAATGGGAAAAAAACAATAAAACAAATAAACTATTGGTTAATTTGATTTTTAAGAGGAGAGAAGAAAACCAAATCACTAGTATTAAAAATTAAAAGGGTGAATACCCCTAATGAAGATGAAATTAAAGCAATTTTAAGGAGCTATTTTGACCAATTATATGCTGATAAATTTAAACAATTTAAGTGAAATGGATGAATATTTACAAAAATGTTAATTGCTTAGATTAGCAGAAGATATCTAAATAGTTCTATTTTAGAAAAAGAAATTGAACAGGCCACAAATGAGTTTCCTGAGAAAAAATCACCAGGATCATTTGTATAGATAGACACGCATAGATACCTTCTACCAATACACATCAGCAACTTTTCTTCAACTTACAGTCTTACAACAACTAAGAGGTTGAATGTCTTGCCCAGGGTCACAAGTCAGTGTGGAACTGGGCAAATCAGGAACTCGGGTCTTTCTGGGTCCAAGGCCACCTCTGTTTCCACCAAGATGTGTTATCCCACAATGAAATTAGGCAACTTCTTGGATATGTATGAGTGAGAGCAAAACATTAAGACTGAGTGTGGTGTCCTCAACAGAAATAGGGAAGTTAGGAAGATGGGTGAGTTTAGAGAAGAAGAGGAAGAGAAGGGAATAAAAACATTTATATAGCTAGTACCTACAGTGTGCCAGGCACTGTGTGCAAAGTGCTTTTTTATTATCTCATTTGAAAGATAATGAGTTCTGTTTGGGACATGTGGTGTTTGAGATGATTAGCAGGCTGTTCGGGAAGAAGAGAGATTGCATCAGAATAAATGGCTCTGAGAGGCATCTGTTGTAGTATCTGCTAGATACTACAACATTTTTAATAGATGTTCAGTGTTCAGTGATCCAGCCTCTTTGCTCTAACATTTCTTTCAAGGCTGCCCATTCTGATTTTGGAAAGCACTGATTGTTGAGTTTTTCTTTACATCAGAACCAGATCTGCTTCTCTGCATCTGCTCCTCTTAGTTCTATCCTCTGGGGAATGGGGGTGGCCTGGAGATAATAAGCAAAATAAATCTAATCTGTCCTCCACCTAAGAGTCCTTCAAGATCCCCCCTCTTTACTGAGAAGATTAAGCCACCTAAAAGGAGCTGTCTCAACTCTCCTTATCCAATCGTCAAAACTCAGTATTTTCACCTCTTCTATATTCCTGATTACACAGAGAGGGATCCATACTCCTCAAATAGAACTAATTATGGTCTCCTTTATCCTATGCCCTCTTGCCTCTTCCAGCACTTTCCTCCCACCATCACTCCTTTATCTCATTTGTCTTCAACCCCTCTCTGTTTTTCTTTCTCTCCACTGGTAATTGTCTTATCTGCCTCATAGGTTCGCTTGTTTTAATTGTTCAGTCATTTCCAGTCATGTCTTAACACTTTGACCCCATTTGGGGTTTTCTTTGCAAAGATATTGGAGTAGTTTGCTATTTTCTTCTCTGGCTCATTTGACATATGGGGAAACTGAGGCAAACAAGGTTAAGCCACTTGCCCAGAATCACACAGCCAGTAAGTGTCTGAGGCCAAATTTGAACTGAGGAATCTAAGTCTTCCTGACTCCAAGTCCAGTGCTTTATCCACTGGGCCTCCTAGCTACCCTGTTATAAGTTCTTTCCAGTCCTAAAAAACACTTATCTCCATTCCCTCCCACCACCTTAGCCAACTCATCTCTCCCTTTTAATCACCCAGCTTCTTGCAAAAGCTATGCTAAGCTCTTTGGCTGCTTTCTTGGTTTGACTCTGATAACAGCATTTGGTAAGAGACTGTGTTGTGAGGGGAGAGGCCTTGGGCCTTCTTCCCTTGGAGGTCAAAATATGACTTGGTAAAATGGGCTTTGGCTCTTTGCCTCTGTATTTTTTCTTTTTTGATGCAGGTGAAGAGATTGGTCACTATGACCTTGTGAGTTCTGAAAAGTCAGGAGAGTGAGCCTCTGGGCATCCTAATGTCCTGGCATCCATTTTTGCAGCTAGCTCAGTATTTTTGCCCTGAGGAACAAGGAGTGACCTATGTCCATACTGATACAATTAGATGGTAGATTTTTGTGGGCTAGCCTGGAAACCTCACTCTCATTTATGTAACTCTGGGAAAATGCATTCTGAGTATCAAACAACCAACTTATCAGAAAACTTCTGTAACATAACTTGTATATATCTGGTGACTATGTATACTCCCCAAATCCTTCCCTTCATGATTTTACTCCCATATATCTAAGTGGATACATACATACATACATACATACATATACACACATATATAATCTCCAAGTATCTATATTATCATCAGAGATATATATCCAAGTGTGTATATATACATATATACCTATGTGTGTGTGTGTGTGTGTGTGTGTGTGTACATCCAAGTATCTAAATTTCTATCTTGAGCAGACAGCAGATAGTATGTTGTTCCTTTCCTAGGGAGGCTGACGAAAGGCTTTGAGCTTTGCTTTCATTGCATCAGCCCTTCATTATGTTCTTTCTCCAGCACACCAATTTATTCTAATGTTACATGCAAAGTCTCTGCTTTCTTTCAGCAGGAAAGGAAGAAACTATGAGCTTGGACATTATTACTCATTTTGGCGGTTTCCTTTTAAATGCATATGCATATACACACCCCTGATTTATTGCTGTCAAGGTTATTTGGGCTTTCTCCAAGGGAAGGAGTCTACTGATTCCACTCAATTCTTTACCCAGAAGTTGGAGGGGCTAATTAGAACAGCTCTAACATGTCCAGAATTACAGATCGCTCCCACTACATTTCACAATTACTTAGAAGAGAGGAACTAATTAGTTCTTTTAGATGCCAGACATGGAATGGAATAAAAGATGTGTGTTTTCAGAAATGGAGAACACTGTCAACAATGGATGAAGAAAGGGGAGGATGGGAATATCTTTGTGCTCTCATACAGTCCTTTCAAATGAAGAGACTCACTTGAGCTAGGCAGAGGTGAAATCTGATAGCATCACTAAGACCTGTTCCCCAACTTTGCTATCAAGCACCTGTCACTCAGGAATCCCTTTCTATCCTTTATTTGAAGGTAAAATCATCAGATCCCCAGATATCTAAGCAGATCAAGACCAGACATGATCCAAATGTACAACATCTAGACAATCCAGACATTGGTGTCAGGATTCTTCCTGTGAGGCAGAGGAACAATGGGGAGAAGTATGGTATACACACAAGCACGTAAGGTAGAGGGATCGATGAGAAACCACACAGTTGCACCCTCTGGAAGGTAGCTGGTAATATAGTAAAACAACAAATTAAAATTTAGACAGGTAAGTGCTAGATAAATTGGGCTACATCTCACATTATTTGGTAAACTATTATAATTCATAGAAATAGATAATGCTTTGGAAAGACCAGAGGCAGTTAGGTGGCTCAGACACTTACTGACTGTGTGAAGCTGGTCTTAAAGTCAATTTAATACAGTAAACATTTATTCAGTGCCAGTCACTGTGCTAAGCACTAGGGATTCAAAACAACAGTTCTTGTCCTCAAGGAGCTTACAGTCTCATGGAGGAAGACAATATACAAAAGGAAGCTGAAAAAGGGAGCACCAGCAGGACCTGGCACAGGGGGCATAATGCTCTGTGGAATCAAAACTAACCAAGCTGCTCATGGAAAATGGAGTTCCCTGGAGAGTTCTGAGGTTTCTATCAAAGAAGGCTCTGGGAAGAAAGACCCGAATTAAAATCCTGATTCATACATTAGCTATGTGACCCTGGGTGAATCACTTAAAACTTTGTTGGGCTCAATTTCCTCATTTCCAAAAAGGGTGATGATAATAAAAGCACTTATCTTCCCTTTTCATTAGCTGTCCCCCACATTTGGGATGCTTTTCCTCTTCACTTGGGTGTCCTTGCTTCCCTGGCCTTCTTTAAGACTCTATTCAAATTCTGTCTTATCTAGGTGCCCCCCTTCCCTGTTAGTGCCCTCCCCCTGAAACTTTCTTCTACATTATGTCTTACATATACTTATTTTCATGTTGTGACCCTATTAGCATGTGACCTCCTTGAGGGAAGGTGTTATTTTTAGCTTTCTTTAAACTTTATTTATATCTCACTGCTTAGCACAGTGCCTGGCACATAGTAGGCTGACAGGTTGAAAACTTGGGTGACTGAGGGAATGGTGGTGCCTTTAAAGGTATCAGGGAAGTAAGGAAGAGGAGAAGGTTTTGGGGAGAAGATAATGAGTCCAGTTTTGAACATGTTGAGTTTAGATGTCTACAAGACATCCATTTTGAGATGCTGGATTGACAATTGGAGATTGAAAGCCAGGAGAGAGGATGGAACTGATTAAATATATTTGAGAATTATCAGAGACGATAATTGAGTCCATGGGAGATATTGAGATCACCAAGCAAAACAGTATGGAGGAATAAAAGAAGGAAATATGAATTCCAGCAGTGGGACTTAAGAGTCTTAGGGTCTCAACATTTTTCAATGGCTACTTGGCTGTGCTGTCTCCTATTAACTATAGATCCTATTTCCAGCTATCAATTAAGGTCTGTTGTCATTAGAGTCCTCAGCTACAAGTCCCCTGGAGAATCCCCTGATTTGCACTGATTGACATGAACAGAATGTGGTGACAGTTTTCTGAGTTACAGGATCGGAGAGTGTGAGAACTAGCAGGACCATTATAGCAAGCAACTCCTTAATTTTGCAGACGGGGAAATTGTGGCCCAGAGTGTTTAAATCACTTCCTACTGTCACAAGGTCATTAGTCATCTGCTAAGAAGATCACTAGTAATGAAAGAGAAGGCAGCCAGTCAACAAGCATTTATTGAACTTACTGTGCACTGGGCACCATGCTAAGCTCTGGCGATAGGAAGAAATGGAAACACACAGTCCCTGATCTCAAGAAGCTCATGTTCTTCTTTTTTTATTTGCTTTCCTATTCTCCCTTTTTCCTTCTTCATAAATGTTTCTCTTTTTATAACCAACTTTTCTACCCATAAAGTATATTTGTAGAATGCTATGCCTGCTTTATATGTCCTTTCCTAAATTTTAAAGAACAGATACTACAGACCAATCAAGCTTTAACAGTAAAGTGAAATATATTATATTTATGAAAACTTTTATTTTCCTTTGTTGTTACAACAAACAAAACAAACCACCTTAAGTTGAGAGATACATTCTTACTAAAATAAAGCTGCCTCATTCTGTCACAGATCTGGTTAGTACTGGTAGCCAAAATAATTTCTCCTATGTATTCTATAATGCATCTCTATTGATGTAACAATCATCTCTATTGATTAAAAATAAGCTCCCATTCTATTGGTGGAAATAGCATAGAGGCAACCATGTGAATACAAGGTACAGACAATATAAATGGGAGGTCATCTCAGAGGGAAGGCACAAGAATAGGAGGGTAGGCAGAGGGGATGAGAATAGGAAAGACCTCTTGAAAATGACGACATTTAAGCTAAGTCTAGAATTGAAGTCAAGGGCAGAGAACGTTCCAAATATGGAGATAAATAAGTAGTATTCGGACATCAAAAGCAATATTTCCATTAGAAATCTTGAGGTGTAGCCTAAAAATCTTCCTCCCCTTCTATCATGAGCCCATACTTTTACTTTAATTCAAATAAATATGCATTAAGGGTGTACTATTGTATCAATAATGAGATATTCACAACACCCATGATGGTTATGAATATGTTGGTGTAGTTTTGGATCACAAAATATAGCAAACTCTCCACATGGAAGGCAGAACCAAGGTCTTTATTCAGAAACCATAACACTGAGTCCCAAAACCAGAAGGACAAGTCCCAAAACCAGAAAGCCAGAGTCATTATAATGGTCACA
>CM053598.1:110763983-110819127 GCA_028646575.1 Pseudocheirus occidentalis | reverse complement strand
CTCTCAACTCCAGCTGTGATTACTCCTAAGGAGTTAACTGGAAGTAAGGAGCTAAGCCTTTGAGGTGCCAAGTGCCTTCAGTAGGTGCCAATAGAAAGGGGCATGGAAGATCTTCTGATTTCATTAACATTACAACTATATATACAAGGCACTGTTCTAGGCAAAGAATCCAATCATTGATTCAACATTCTCTTATTTGGCACCTACTGTGTGTCAGGCAATGTGCAAACAAGTATGCCTTGAGTAAACAAAGATAAAACAAAAAACTTCACCTTCCAAAAGCTTGAACTCTTCAAAGTAATTTGAGAGGGTGAGAGACTAGCCAAGTTGGTGGAATAGCAAGAAATAGCTCTGTTGAATTCTCACCCAAAACTGTTCTAAAAAGATCTAGAAAATGTACCAGTCCTGATGGAGAAAAAAATCACAGTGAGTCATTTTCATAGATTAGGTCAGCACAGGGAGATAGACAGGTCTGTGGCCATTAGGGATGAGATCTAACCAGGAGTGGTTGCAAGGAGTATTCCAGGGTAAGGACTGAACAAGGGCTATGTACTAGGGCAAGAAGAAGTCCCAGATGTATAACAAAGACACCTGTCCTTGTGCAAGGAGCCAGAACAGGTGCTAACCTGCAGCTCTGTTACTCACTACCTATTGCTAGGACATAGATGCAATGAGGATGGAAAGGGGACTGTGCCTAAGAGTAGCAGTCCAAGTCAAGGAGTGATCATGGGCTCTAGGTCATACACCGTACAAGGAGTAATTACAGAAGCCATCAAAACCTGAATGTCTCTAACCCTGGGAGTAGAGTAAGGTCTCAGATACTGCTCCTACCCCAGTCTGATGCCTGCAGTGGAATAACCAGGGCAGAAGGTACAGACCAAAGGAGAACTTTCAGTTCTGTAGCTTTGAACCGGAGAGCTGACTGACAGTGACTGAATTCAGCAGGCAGGAGTCTACTGGAGTTCCAAACACAGGCAAATTCATAGTTAAGTTGCTTAGATCCAAACCTAGGTCAGAAACTTGTGGAGCTCAAACCAGGAGGTTAGCAATCAACCAGTAAAAGTTTATTAAGTGCTTACTATGAGCTAAGCACTGTGTTAAGCACTGAGGATTAAAAAAAGTCAAAAGACAACCCCTGTCCTCAAAGAGCTTACAATTTAATGGAGGAGACAACATGCAAACAAACATGTACAAAACAAACAACATACAGGAAGAAATGGTTAATAATTAAAAGAGAGAAGGCACTGGAATGAAGAGGGACGAGGGAAGGTTTTTCTGTAGAAGGTATGATCTTAGTTATGACTTAAAGGAAGCCAGGGAAGTCATTAGGCAGAGTAGAGGAGGGAGAGCATTCTAGGCATGAGGAGTAGCCAGAGAGGGTATCAGGACTTGAGAGATGGAGTGTCTCATTTGAGGAACAGCCAGGAGTCCTGTTGTTACTGGATCAAAGAGGATGAGCAGGAGGAGTAAGGTATAAGAAAACTGTAAAGGTAGGAAGGGATTAGATTATGAAGGGCTTTGGCTGCCAAAGCATTCATTTTGTATTTGTTCCTGGAGGCAAAAGGAAGCCACTGGAGTTACTGAATAGAGGAGAGACATGATCAGACCTGCATATTAGCAAAAATCACTTGAGTGGCTGAATAGAGACTGGATTGGAGTAGGGAAGAGACTTAAGGCAAGCAGACTCATTAGCAGACTATTGCAGTAATCCAGGCATAAGGTGACAAGGGCCTAAATTGGAGTGGTGGCAATGTCAGGAGAGAGAAGGGGGCATATTTGAGAGATGGTGAGGAAGGTAAAATTGACAGGCCTTGGATGTGGGGGTGTGGGGAATATGGATATGAGAGAGTGAGGAATCCAGGATAACTCCTAGATTGTGAACCCGAGGGACTGAGAGAATGGTGTTGCCTTATATGGGAAGGTAGGAGGAAAGGGTCTAGGGACAAAATAATGAATTCCATTTTGGACATATTGAGTCTAAGATGTCTACTCTCCAGCTGGAGATGTCTAAAGGGCAGTTGGTGTTGCAAGATTGGAAATCCCAAGAGTGAGAAGGGCAGGATAGGTAGATCTGAGGATCATCAGCATAGAGATACTAATTACATCCAGGGGAGCTGATGAGATCACCAAGTGAAGTAGGATAGAGCAAGAAGAGAAAAGGCCCCAGGAGGGACATATATGATAAGAAGACATGATCTAGAGAAGGATCCAGCACAGTGGAAAGAATGGGCTGGGAGCCCCAAACCCTCCGCCACTTATATTTGCTGTGTAACTGAGGTACTAGCACCGACCTCCTCAGGTTGTTGCCAGCATCCAATGAGATTATATATGTTAGGTGCTTTACAAACCTCGAAGCTTTGTAAATGCTAGCTCTAATTAGTATGAGGTAAGTCAGGAGATCAGTTTGGATAGAGCAGAGAGTTCATGCAGGGGAGTAATGGAAGGTAAGGCTGGAAAGGTAGATTATGGCCAGTTTACAGAGGGTCTTGAATAACAGATTAAGGAATTTAGACTTTACTCTTCGGGCAATGGGATAAACATTGAATATTTTGGAACTGGTAGGTGGCATTAATTAATCAATTAATTGATCAATTATTCAGTCAATCAAAAAGCATTTATTAAGTGTGCCTCTGAGGTGCCAGGCACTGGACTAAGTGCTGAGGCTACACAGACGAAAGCCAAAATAGTCCCTATCCTCAAGGAGCTTACATTCTAACTGGAAAGATGACATGCACATGTATAGGTTCACATAAAACACATATAAACCAAATCCAAGATAACCTAGGCAAAGAGGAGAAGGCACCGCAGCTGTGAAGATAACATTTTATGAAGATTCATCACAGTGGTGTGCAAGGATGGATTCTGAACTTTCATGATGTAAGTGGAACAACGCGCTACAAAGCAAGTTCTTGGACATGATTGGGAGGTTGGCAGCAGGAGGAAAATCCCCAGAGACCAGAGACGTTGTGAATGTTCAAAACATTGACCTCAAGGCCATTCCTGTCCCAAATAGTCAAGTACCTCTCAAAGAAAGAACCTTCAGCTTCATCATCAGGGAAATTTTCCTTCCTTTCCAGTTTGCTCCCGGCATGCTATTTATTTCTCCTTTGATCAGTTGGCCTAGGTGTTTTGTGTAACGTGTGTAAACATAAAAGCAATGCCTTCTTCCACTAGAAGAAACTAGTGACTAGTCTCTGGCCTCTGGCCAGGTTCTAATCCAAGCTTTAGAATGGACTGCCTTTCAAGTTTGAATAACAGCCTGCTCAACTAGGGACAGAACAGAAGGGAAGAGGGGTCGACTCTGGGGACAAAGGCATTTACATAGTGCCCCTGACTTAAGTCTCCAGAGGCTTTCTGAGGCCAAACAATGCCTGAGAGGGAAACGTGAAACTCTCCTTGGGAACCCACATGGCACAAACCTCCCTGACCTTTCCCGCCTGCCAAAGTCTCCCAGAGAGCAGTTGATCACTTATCATTCTGGAAGAACGAACCCTGTAGTAAACAGGGAGCCACTGACCTCCAGAAAGCTCCCTGCATCCTCAAAAGCCATTTCCTGTGCAACTGAGAGTGGGAACTCCTCTGTCTTATCCCCAAACACTGTAGCATCTGTAGGAGAAGGAGAGACATATGTTTGGCCTCCAAGGCAAACTTTTTGCCAGGCAAGATAAAGCAATGCATTTCTCAAGGCAGTGTCTTTTTGTTCTCTGAACACATTCCAGCATCAAAGAACACGGTCTATACAGAATAATAAATAGGTGTTGGAACAATCCCGACCTAAGTGCCAGCTCTCTCCTGCCCTTAAGCCTGGCAGGGCTGGGAACTGAGCTGTTTCATTTAACTATGAAACAGGCAGACACAAAAAGGAAGAGGCAAAGTGTCCCTAAGAGTTCCCCCTGAACTTGTGCTTGATGTAAAAAAAAAAAAAAAAAAAAAAGCTTCTGCCTGTAAGAGGAGCAGTTGTGTTTTTTATTGGTTAGTTCTTGGGTCTTGCTGCCAACAAAACTACCACTGGTGATAATAATTTCAAAACATTAACATCTGAGCACCAAGCACTGAACTATGACCTCGTGATTGCTTCCTAAGGGCCACCTCAAACCATTTGGTCCGTTGTCTATGGGGCAACTGATTGCCACAATGGATAAAGCTCTGGGCCTGGAGTCAGGAGGACCTGAGTTCAAATCTGCCCTCACCTGTGTGACCCTAGTCAAGTCAATTAATCCTATTTGCCTCAGTTTCCTCTTCTGCCAAATGAACTGGAGAAATAAGTGGCAAATCATTCCAGCCAAGAAAACCCCAAAATAGGCTCTTGGTGAGCGAGACACAACTGAAACAACTGAACGACAAGAGGTTGTCTCTAGTGAACCTTTAATCTCATTTCTTCTCTTCTAATTGCCACATGTCATGCTTTGTTACCTGGCTTGTGCTCAAGAAAAACAAACTAAAATGTGAACATCTAGCCATGAAAAACATAATTAGGTCAATCTGTTACATAAATACATAAATATGTAACTGGGAGGGGAATTATATGAAAGAATACGTTTTGGATTATTCATTGTTTCAGGTTATTCATGCCACTAATTGCTTAAATGAGGGTGAATTATTGAACAGATATCATTTCACAGTCCTGAAATACTAGTGAAAATGGACTTGAAATAATGGCCCTTTAATAACATCTGCTTGGATCTTTCCCAACCCAACAGGATCCCTTTGCTTTAGGAGAGGGAGGATGGTCACAAGCATTGGCTTTGTGTCAGAGGGCCTGAGTTCAAACCCCAGCTCTGTTACCTTTGTGACCCTGGGCAAGTCATCTAATCTTAGGCAGCTAGCGGTGCCACAGTTAGAGCACTGAGCATTTGTCCTCAGACACTTAGCAAGTCACTCGTCCCATTTGCCATAGTTTCTTTAACTGTAAAATGGGTAGATTGTTGTGAGGATTGAATGAGTTAATAATAATAACTAGCATTTCTATGGTGGCCACGCAGGATATGCCAGACGCTGTGCTTAACACCTTACAAATATGATCTCATTAGATCCTAACAACAACCCTATGAGGTAGGTGCTATTATTAGCACCAGTTTACAATTAAGGAAAGTGAGGCAGGGGTTAAGTGACTTGCCCGAGGTCACACAGCTAGTAAGTATCTGGGGGTGGGTTTTGAACTTGGGTTTTCCTGACTAGAGTCCTAGCACTCTATCCATTGTGCCACCTAGCTGCCTATTTATTATTTTTGTTTTGTTTTTTGGAGGGCAATTGAGGTTAAGTGACTTGCCCAAGGTCACACAGCTAGTTTTTGTGTTAAGTGTCTGAGGCCAAATTTAAACTCAGTTCCTCCTGACTCCAGGGCCAGTGCTCTATTCACTGCACCACGTAGCCACCCCCTAGCCTAGTTATTATTATTAACTATTATTTTGTTGTTGCTGCTGTTATTGTTGCGAATACATTTTTCCCCCAGAAAACTTGCTAAACATTTACTAGCCCACTGCTGTGTACAAGGGACAACAAACAGTCCAGTTTGGCTGGAAAGTAGGACTTTTGAAGGGAAGTAAGCCTAATCAGCCTGAAAAGACAGAAGCCAGATCGTGAAGGCCTTTAACTATAAAACTTTTTTTTTTTATTTATTTTGGAGGAAACAGGGAAGCCCTGAAGGCTTTTCAGCAGGGCAGTGGCATGGCCTGACATAGGCTTTGGGAATACTGACTTGACAGCTCCGAAGATAGTAAGTGCTTAGCACACAGTAAGTGCTTGATAAACCCTTGTTCCCTCTCTCCCCTTAGTCTCAGTTTCCTTATCTGTAGGTAGGATTAGATGGCTTCTAAGGTCCCTTCCCAACTCTATATCTAAGGTCCCATGAAATGTTTGTCAGTGGACCAAGAAGACATTGAGAGAGAATCAAGAGCTGAGGGCAGTGCTAGCTCCTGACATGCCTCCCATACCAATTTACAAGGTCGCTCTGGCCGTGCCTCTTAACTTCACCTGCCTCTGCTCTCCTCCATTGACTCCTCACAGCATTTTCTACATCTACTCGACTGTTTCTTGCCACTGGCCCCTAATCCAATCCCTGTTGCCAGTCCTGAGGGAGAAAGAATAGATTTCCTCATACAATTTGCATACAAAAGGAGGACCCCCTTTCAGCTTTCAGAACACCTATCAACTTCACAGCTGGTAACAGAGATGAGAACACAGAAATCCCCACTTAAATCATTTTGCTAACATCCCTGACTATAACTGGTTCTTCCATTGGAGAATATTCCCACACTCCACCGAAAGTGGGCTGTGATTTATCCAAGTCAAGGAGTTAAATAAAAGGAACTACAGGTATCATCTGGCAATCTGTTTCTAGTACAACATTTTGTTGTAGCTGACCAGGGTTTGGGGAAGAAGGAACAAGTTTGCACTCAGCCCTCTCTGCCTGTTGCAAAATTACTTCTTTCCCCCTCTGCTGTTATCTCGATCTCTATTCTCTGTGCCCCAGCACTGAGCCTGACCAGCGCAGAGCTGCAGTAACAACTGTCTCTCAGCCAACTTGGCCAGAGGACAAGGGAAGCAGGGGCTCCTTTTGGCTTTACGTTCCAACATACTTCCACCCCCTGCAGAGAAACACTGGAGTAATGGGCCAGGGATGCAATCTTAGGGTCCTTTTTCTCCACATTGAAAAAAGTATTTGAGAGGAAAGGAAATCCTAAAATGTAAACACCACCTTTCAATCACTTTTTCCGTCTCTCTCTATCTCAAGCATACTGGCAAACTCACACTGGTGTTCTGTCACACACCAAGAATCCATTGTTTCTCACTTGAAGCATTTTTCTCTTTAAGCTGAAGGACACTGAATACCAGATAGATGCTCACCGAATTTCTCCTTCCACCCTCATCTTATCTCTTTGAGACTGAAAATCAGGGCAAAAGGGAGGTTTATGCAAGCAAATTTCCATGGTATATTTTGGTGTCATTTTCAGTCATTTTTCAGTCTTGTCTGTCTCTTAGAGATTCCATTTAGGTCTTTCTTGGCAAAGATATTGGAGTGATTTGTCATTTCCTTCTCTAACTCATTTTACAGATGAGGAAACTGAGGCAAATAGGGTTAAGTGATTTGGCAGGATCACACATCTAGTAAGCATCAAGGCCTGATTTGAGCTCAGGTCTTCCTGAATACAGGTGTAGGAGCTCTAACCGTTGTACAACTTAGCTGCCCTTTGATGCCTTTAGACTACTCTTAACCATCTCTATGCTCATTTATCCTTGTTTTCGAGGCATCTTTGTTGGAATCATTTTAGGTACTATGGAGGAAGTTCTCCCCAGATAAAAAAACATCTCGGGACCATAGGTGGCGCAGTGAATAGAGCACCAGCCCCGTAGTCAGAAGGACCTGAGTTCAAATCCAGCCTCAGACATGTAATACGCCTACTGGCTGTGTGACCTTGGACAAGTCACTTAGTCCCAACTGGCCTGCTCAGTTTGGACTGGCCCTTCCAAAAAGCAAAAAACAAACAAACAAAAGAACAAGAAAGAAACATCTGAAAGTAAGAAAACAGAGATATGGGGTTTGTTCTTTAATTCTTTCCTATTGGTGAAAATAAGATAAACAAGAATGATTTTATTTTAAAAGAGGTCTCTACCATACCAAATTACCAAAGAATTATTTTATAGAGGTAGAAAATTTTTTTTAACAAAATTCATTTGAAATAATAAAAGGTCAAGAATACAAATAGAGTCAATGAAAAAAAATGTGAAGCTAGCCTAGCAGTTCCAGATTTCAAATTACATTACAAATTGTCAAAACAATCTGGTACTGCGAAAGAGACAGAGTAGTGGATCAGTGGAACAGATTATACACATGACACACAGTTGTGAATAACCATAGTAATCTAGTGTCTGATAAACCAAACTTTTGGGATCAGAACACAATATTTGAAAAAAATTGTGGGGAAAACTGGAAAGCAGTTTGGCAGACACTAGGCATAGACTGACATCTCACACTATATACCAGAATATGGTCAAAATGGATAAATGATTTAGACATAAAGGATGATATCATACATAAATTAAGGGGCATGGAAAAATGTATCTGTCAGATCTATGGATAAGAGAAGAGTTTATGACTAAACAAGAGATAAACATATAATATGTAAAATGAATAATTTTGATTACATGAAATTTAAAAAACTAATAAAACACAGCTAAAATAAGATATAAAACAGAAAACTGAGGAAAAAATTTTACAGCAAGTTTCTTTGGTAAATAATTTCTCAAATACATCAGGAACTGAGTCAAAATTTGTAAAAATAAACCATTCCCCAGTTGATAAATGGTCAAAGAAATGAATGGGCAATTTTCAGAAGAAGTCAAAGCTATCTATAATAATCATATGAAAAAAGGCCTAAATCTCCGCTGATTAGGAAAATGAAAATTAAAGCAACTCTGAGATAGCAACTCACACATGCCAGATTGGCTTTTGTTACAGAAAAGGAAAATGACAAATGCTGGAGGGGATGTGGAAAAATTGGGACACTATTGCACTGTTGGTGGAGTTGTGAACTAGTCCAACCATTCTGGAAAACAATGTGAAAGTATGCCCAAAGGTCTATAAAACTATGTATACCCTTTAACCCAACAATACCACTAGTAGGTCTGGATCCCAAAGAAACCAAAGAAAAGGGAAAAGGATCTATTTGTACAAAAATATTTATAGCAGTTCTTTTTTTGGTGGCAAAGAATTGGAAATCAATAGGATATCCATCAATTGGGGTATGATTGAACAAGTTCTGGTATTTGATTGTGATAGAATATTATTGTTCTATAAGAGATGATGAGCAAGATGGTTTCAGAAAAATCTGGAAGACTTACATGAACTGATGCAAAGTGAGCAGAACCAGGAGAGCATTGTACACAGTACTAGTAATATTGTAAGGATGACCAACTGTGAAAGATTTAGCTATTCTGATCAAGACAATGACCCAAGATAATTCTAAAGGATCCATGAGGAAAAATGATACCTATCTCCAGTGAGAGAACTAATGAGCCGGAGTGCAGATTGAAGCATACATTTTTACAACTCTTATTTTTATTGTTCTATCTTGTTTGTTTTCTTTTGCAGCATGGCTAATATGGAAATGTTTTGCATGACTTCATGCATATAACTGATCTCAAGTTGCTTACCTCAAGGAGGGGGGAGGTGAGAGAGAAAGGAAGAGAACTTAGAGCTCAATTTAAAAAAAATGCATATTAAAAATTTTACATGTAATTTGAAATACTTAACAAAATAAATACAAATAATAATTTTTTTAAAAGGTGGGGGGATTTATCATTTTAGAGATTTTCTGACAATACAGGGAATTCTCATAAGATTAACCTTAGAAAATGTACTTATCACAGAAACAAACCTAGCATTTAGCAACTCCTGTGACCCCAAATTGTGCAATACTTCCCCATTTCCTTTTTGGGGGGGGGAGAGGTTAAGATGGAGGGAATGCTGCTGATTGGCTGTGCACTCTAGGTGAGCCCAAAAAGATGTAAATATCCAATCTGTACCCTAAGAAGCTAAAACTTCAACTAGCCCAAATGGTCTTCTTTAGAGAACTAATAAATTTGTTTTCCTTTCAATCTGGCCACTCACTTTTTGGCCCCTGGTTTTACAGACCTCATCACCAGCATGATTATCCCTGGGCTCTCATGGAACCTAGATTGGGAAACTCCCACAGTAGTCTTTAAATGTGCTTCAGTTCCACACAATTTAAACCTCTCTATAGCAAACACTATACTCGGGTACTTGAGGATGTGAAGACAAAAAAACCAAAAACATAATCCCTGGCCTCAAAGAGCTTAAATTGCTAACAAGAAATTTTTTCCAGCCAGAAATCATGGGCACAAAAATAACCTTCAATACAGATTTAATTTCAGAGAAATTGGCCATATGTCATACCAAATCACAGCTGGAAGAACAAGAATCCTAACAGAATCAATTACAAGGACAGCTGAGCAAATATGAGTCTCTATCAGTGTGTAAATGAATCAATTTGCCTTTTCCCACTCTGGCAAAGAACTGGACTACTGTAATGCATTCTAGCATGTCTTTTGTGTGCTAATGTTGATCAGAACAGGATGAAGGAAAGAAAATAAAGGAGAAATCCTCTTTCTGCCTTCAGATTCATACATAATATTGCTGATCATAGCCACAGCACCTGTGGAGAAAGTTGTAGGAATCCATTTCACCTCAAGTGCTTATTAAAGCAGTGGTTGTCACTTACAACCTCCAGATTCACAATCTGGATTTCTAAGTCCATTGAAGGGTGAAATAATTATCCTTTAGAGAGTAAGAAAGTCTCTTTTTCAGAGGTAAGAAAGTTCTCTCACTTGCCAGTATAAATCCATTCACATTCTATATTTTAAAAGGCTGTCCAAAGAAAGATGGCCTCAGAGTCAGGAAGACCTGGGTTGAATGAATAAATGAAAATGAATTTATAAAGGTTTTACTAGGTGCCAAGCATTATGCCGAGGATTGGGATACAAATACAAAAGTAATGACAGTCCCTGCCTTCATGGAACTTCTGGTCTAATGGGGGAAATGGCACAAACACAGGAAGCAGTGGCCAGGGATATCCCCAGTCAGGAAAAAACGATAGAATTGATCTGATCATTGTTCATGGTTCCAGAACTGGAGGGAGTGTGGGGAATGTTAGGCTGTTGGTAGGGAATTTATAGGGGAGGTGGCTGGAGAATAGGGTTCAAATTCAGCCTCTGACACACACTGGCCATGTGACCACAGGCAATTTGCTTAAATTCCCAATGCCCCAGGCAACTCTCAAAGACCATAAATTGTCAAAAAGCTGCTGGTAGAGGAAGTTGCTTACTTGAGATGTCTGGACACCAATGTGATTACAGAATCATTTAAAAAAAAATATTTGTCCAACTCTTCTGCTGCCCAGCCACATTCCCTTACAGTTCCTTGGCCTTCACCTGATAGGAGGTCTTGGGTTTATAAGCCCTGCAAAATTACAGCAATGCCAGATCATTCTACTGCCACGCCTATATTGAGAGATATGAGCAGAGAGAAATGCTTCTGCAGACAACACAGGCAGGAGGATGAATTGTCAATGACTTTCTGCACAATGCTAGGCACTCTGGGAGTACTCAAATATTTGACTGAAAAGAAGTGGAGGAATCAAACCCGGTAATTAACAAAATGAAATCAGCTGTTTGATATTAAAATTTAACATTAAAAGGTTAAAAATCAATGTTTGATATTAAAAACTCCTTCTGGGGAATCTTCTCAGCCAGTTCAATAGTGGCAGGGATACTTAACACAATGTATATATTCTTTGTGTGTCCATATGGCAGTATAATTTATGATTATATTCTTATGGAATGCGACTCCATATTGCCCCATTTCATATTCTGCCATGCAGGCACATTATAACTCTATGACCCCTATGTAGAATTCCTAGCCACCCTGAATAGGGCTTCACTGTGATGAGCTCCTAATGAATAATAGTCCTCTACTTGTCCCATACACTTAATATTCTTGAATTACTGAGCTTGCTAGCTAATAGGAAATTTCTGTATCTTGGATGGATGTTTTCTGGGTTGCACAATAAAATTCCACACAATTTATGTTCAATTTATCCATTGGACTGTTTCTCTAGGTTTTACTAGCTATAAGCAAAAGGCTAAAAGCTTTTTAAAATTTCTAATAGTTTCCAACTTTTTACTATATAATCAGATATAGAATAAGGCAAAAAGTCAGAGCCAAGTAGAACAAAACACACACTGTTCAAGTGAAGTTATACTTTGAATGATTGTTTTGGTATGGGATTTATATCAGGGAGAATATTGGCCTCATTCCTGAATGAGAAATTTTTGAAATATGCATTATTTTAGAGTTTATTTTATTGTCTTAAGATGCAATCCAAAAGTTATACCCGAGTAGGCAACTGTGGTGGAGGATGGCAGAGCAGGGAGAGAATATGTGGAAAAAGAAGGTTAATATGATCTTATTGTACAAACATTTAAACATTGCATCATTGTATTTACTTAAAAACTGGGCTCTCAATAGCAACATTTAACCCAGTTGTCCCCCTCCCCAATATTAGCAATAATTTCACTTTCAACAAATTAAATGTTAAAAAGATGAAACATTTTATGAACATTCGAATAGTCCACTGATGGTAGAAAGCAATAGGAAGAGGGTTGAGAAATAAAGTTAAACTTACCTCTGCCCACCAGTATAAACATCTTGCAATCAGCTAAATTCTTAATGATTATTTTTATCTCCTCTCCTCCTACTGTAGTGCAAAAAAACATTTGAAGTCAAAAGATTTGGGTTGTGGTTCCTGACTGTCACATACTAGCTATGTTCACTTGAACAACTCATCTCTCTAGTCTTTAGTCTCTGAAAAAATAAGAGGACTGATAGAGATAATCTTGAAAGTTCTTTTCAGGCTTAAGATTCTGTGATTTTGCAAATGTCAACATACCCCTACTCCTCTCAGTCTTGGGATTATATAAAATACATATTTATGTATAATGCACAATACAATTAAAGTAGGAGGAATTACTATGGATAGAGAATGATGAACCTGGAGTAAGGAAGACCTGAGTTCAAATCCTGCCTCAGACACTAGCTGGGTCACCCTGGACAAGTCATTTTACCTCTCCTGGCATCAATTTCCTCATCTGTGAAATGAGGATAATAGTACTAATCTCACAGGGTTATTGGGGGCAGGATTAAATGATGTAATATTTGTAAATTGCTTTGAAAACCTTAAAGCACAATATAAATGCCAGCTATTATTATTATAACATGAAAGAAGACTCCACTTTTTGGACACACTGCCTGAACAAGTTAAATAATATTCTGGGGGCGGCTAGGTGGCACAGTGAATAGAACACCGGCTCTGGAGTCAGGAGGACCAGAGTTCAAATCTGGCCTCAGACACTTAACACACACACACACAAAAAAACTAGCCGTGTGACCTTGGGCAAGTCACTTAACCCCAACTGCCCTCCAAAAAAAAGCAAAAAAAAAAAACCCAAAAAACAAATAAATAATATTCTGTATTAGCCACATAGGAACATATAGAAGACCAGATGCTTTCCATTTGTGACAGGTCTAAACTCTGGCAAAATCATGAACTATATACAAACATAGGCTTACATAACTACAGCTTAAAGAGACTTCAGAGGCCACCGAGTTTAACCCTCTCATTATAAAGATGAAGAAACCAGTCTCAGTCCTAACCCTGCCATTTGCTTCCTGTGTGACCTTGGGCATGTCACTCAACCTCCTTAGGTCTCAATTTCTTTGTGTGAAAGATGAGGTTGTATTAATGTCCCTCTCTGCACTAGAGCTATAATCTGAGAATCAGGTCATAAAGAGCAATAAATCCAGAGTCATGGGCCCTGTGTTCAGTTCCTGGTTCTGCTACTTTCTACAAATCACTTGATCACTCTGTTCCTCAAGTTTCATCATCTGAAAGATGAGGTTATACTTATTTCAGAGGACTAATGAGGAAGCATGTTGCCAACGATCTTTCAAAAAAGTGGGACATTCTTTTGGCTGATTGCAATGTGCATTTTTGGACATGGAAAATGTGTGGATTTCTTTTGTTTTGCTTGATTATACTTATTTCTTACAAAGAAGGCTTTATTTTTTTTTAATTGGGAGAGTGAAATTGGGAAGAAGGGGATTAGCTTTAGGGAAAGAGAAAGAAAGAAGGAAGATAAGGAAAGGAAGGGGGGAGGAAAGGAGGGAGAAAAAGAACAAAGAAGGAAGGAAGGAAGGGAGAAAGAAAGAAAGGAAGGAAGGAAGGAAGGAAGGAAATTCATTACAGTATTTTAAAAAAACACAGAAAAGAACAGAAGGAGGTTCAGAAGGAGACACTGACAAACAGGGCAGCTTTGAAGCTAACATAGGAGGCAACAATTTAAAAAGGAAGGAGCAATTTTCAAGATATTTGTAAGAGGGGTTGATGCTAAGCAATTAGAAAAACCACAGATGATAATGAACACCCCCCAAAAAAGTGAATGGAGAAGCCAGCAGTAATTACCAACTCACATGTCAAAATTTTGATCTCTATAAAATCTTTATTAGGATGATCTCAAATGCATTAAAGACACTTTTGTTGAAAAATATGAGGAAAGAGGCAAACTTTTGCAAAATGCTTTTCTATATCAGACTCTTTTCATACTCAACATAACTGACCCGAAAGTGTAGAGGATAAAAGATCCCATTGCAACTACCTGTTGTTGATGGTTAAAGGGCATTTTACTTGATTTGGTAGAGCAAAATGCAATATTAAAGATTCTTAAAATGAAGGGTTTGTATATTATGATATACAAATACAAGGCAAGACTATACAACATTCCTTAATTAACAAAATTACGAAGGCAGCTTTGCTGTATAATCCTCTATCAATATTATGAGACATAAAACAGGGAAATGTATGTTGGTAGACCAAAGGTGTTTTTCCCTGTCATGGAGGTTGTCTTTTGGAGTCGAAGGGAAGTGACCTTCCTACAAATTTTTTCCAGATGTTTGTTTGCTAATAATATTGCGCTGACTGTATCAGGCCCTAGAGTACTATAGGACTCCTCAATCAAATTCCTAACTGCTGAAAAGCGATCAGTAAAAACAAGTCATGCAGGAGGGAAAAAACTATACTAAATATATCAAGAATTCCCAGACTATATAATATGGTTGCATGGTAAATCCATTCAGTTAAGTCTGTTAGTAAATGTATCTTGGGTAGTCCCAGTAGGAGGATAATGAACTGGTTCTAGAGCTAAGTGGGAGGAAAAGAGTGGTCTAGATTGCTCAGAAAATTGTTCAGAACTATCTAAGTCTGAGAACAAAAATATTAGCACCATTTTTTAAAGCACCATTATTTTTTTTTTGTGATGCCATATGGCAGTGAATTATAGAACACCAAAATGTCAAAAACATAAGTATTACAGGTGTTCTCAAAGGCAGCGAAGAGATATATGATAGAAAATATTACCCAATGATTACTTGAATTGCATAAAAGTTATTATGGATGAGATATATGATTAGGAAAGGAGAGGGACTACTTATAATTAAACTGATGAATAACAGGTTAAAAATTTGGGTGTTGCATTGGAATCCAAGAAATACAAAAAAGACCTAGAGAAAATCTTCTAGTTCACTGAGCAGCTTCTTCTCTGGGGAATATTTATGAGAGAACATAAACAAGAATCATATGGAAGGAAAAACACATGGAAAAGTTGTGATCTCCGCCATGAGATAGTGTCCTCACTGATGAGATCACAGATCCATTAGAATATTGAAGTGTAGGTGCAAAATACTGGAGACTTTGAAGAAGACAGAACTTTAATAGAACATGGTGATTACCCTCATGGAGTTTATGATCTTGTAGGGTGGAAAATGTGTTAATATACTCAAATATTCAAGGATTTAATGATACGTACAATACATACTCATATATTATGTAAGGAAAATGCAAACAAAATATTATGTTGGATCAAAGAGATCCAACTACTAACTGGGGGGATCAGGAAAGACTGAATAGAAAAAGTGCCTTTTGGACTGAGTTTTAAAGGAGTAGGATTTCTAAAGTTGGTGGTAATGGAAAGAAAGCTGTATTGGGGGTTCCCTACATACCCATTTCTTAAGAAATGAGCTTACTACAATATTTATTTATTGCAAAGTATAGCTTTTCACTTAAAAACCAGAATTTAATTACACAGAAACATTCATCTGCTTAAGAAAGTTTAACATTACTTCAGATTCATGCATCTGTGGAAATATACTAACTGAAGAAAGTGAGAATCAGGATGTATAGTGCAACTATCATTTTGTGCTCAGTAGAGGTTCTTACTGCTTCTCTGCAGAGGTAGTACCACAGAATGCTAATTTTTCCTCATTATCAAACGCATAAAAAAGCTTTGTCTGCAAGACAGAGGCTATCAAGTAGAGCTGACTAAACGTAAATTTAATACAGTCCTGAGTATGTTGCACTGAAAATAGCAGCTTTTACATAAGCCTTAAGGAAAGAATCCTTTTCTCTCCTCCCATCTTTTTTTTTTTTTTAACCCAGATGGCATCACTTTTT
Organism: Pseudocheirus occidentalis; assembly: GCA_028646575.1. NCBI lineage: Eukaryota > Metazoa > Chordata > Mammalia > Diprotodontia > Pseudocheiridae > Pseudocheirus > Pseudocheirus occidentalis. The sequence goes on along the minus strand of CM053598.1, from coordinate 110,803,045 downwards.
GCACAGAAAAAGATCCTCCTCTCCCAATCTATTTTTTAAATAGGAGGGCCAGTGACTCATGATAGAAATCCCTATTGGTTAACACAAGCAAAATTTTCTTACTTCACATATTTATCCATCTTAATTGTTCTAATGGCAAAGTTTGTTGAATTCTTAATTCCAAATAACTGATCAACTCCTACATATATAAATAATAATCTACCACCACCAAAATAAATTAAATTTGTCATTTTCTACAGCATCAATCATATCTACATTTACCTCTTCTTTTTGTTTTTGGATTGCTTTTATTTACCAACAAACTTTGTGTTTTCAAAATGTTGTCAAGATGAAATTAACATTTTATTTTTCATTATAACATAACAAGCCATGTTAATACCCATTTAACTATGAAATTGTCTGAATTTTGTTTCTCCTTTCAGAATAAAGAGGAAGAAAACTGAGACTTACTTTCAGTGAGAAGAGCCCAAGTTTTTTATTTTTAACCATTAAGAAAACATTTGTCTGTGATTTGGAAATAATCTGATTTTTTTGCTGAATCCACTGCATAAACAGAGATCTTCTCATGTAAACCACGTCAGTATCTCTTTCTGTATCCTCATCCTATTTGCCATTGTCTTTTCTGGCAACATACATAGATCTAAAGGGCTGCTCTTGAATTCTTGAAGAAGTAAAAATGTGGTCGAGAATGAAATGAGTAATAAATCCTCAGATCGTACTCTATTGGCTGGCCAGAAGTCCTCTCTTTGAAGAAATATCTATTCTAATACTAAGCAGATAAATCTATCTTAAAACACAGGTAACCGTATTTTCCTTCCCTGTGGCAGAATGGGGCTCGTTGTCACGGAAAATCATGATCAAATGAGAATAGTGAATAGATCAATATTAATAGATTACAGTTACTGAGGAGAGTAGGGGGGTTTTAGCTGTGATTCCAAGTATTCACTCAGTTGACAACACAAGATTGCTGAAAGAGAGCATTTAACTTCTCTATTGATGATTACCATTTGCAGGTTTCCTAATGACATAAGTTTTAAACAAATAGTGACAGGCAAATATCACTCTTTTAAAATTTAGTAAGATCCTTGCAAACTGTTTAGAAAACACAATCAAACTTTAAACACGTCTAAGTGGGGCCAGGGATGGAATGCTGGGCCTGAGTGAGGAAGACTCATCTTCCCATTTGGCCTAGGACTCTTACTAGCTGTGTGACCCTGGGCAAGTCATTTAACCCTGTTTGTCTCCGTTTCCTCCTCTATCAAATGAACTGGAAAAGGAAATGGCAACCACTCCGGTATCTTTGCCAAGAAAACCTCAAATGTGATCACAAAGAGTTAGATACAACTGAAAAATGACTGAACAACAAAAAATAATTATAATCTGAATATCACTTCACCCTGAAAAGGACAACATACATACCTATAGGAAAGCCTGTATTTTCATGCATACACACATGCTAAGAATCAGAATCACCTCTGACATTAGTGACAAGGGAATTGTGTTCATAATGTATCCCTTGTCCCCTATCCACTGCCACATCTCATTCATGATTGTTTCTGAGCATTTTCTGAACTCTAGAATGGCAATCCTTTCATGCTGATTGAACATTTCTGTAATTCCATGTCTCGGAATTCAACTTGGCTTCCAAAATCTCTCTTCCAATTGTTTCTTTGTGGTTCTCCATAGCTTCTGGAGTGGGAACACAGATGTATATGTGCCTCATTGCATGGTTTCATCTGCCTGGAACTTGCTTCTTTTCATCCACTGGGTTATCAATATTTGCTTTTCTCTTGTTTTATACTGACTGAAATGTGCTAAATGACTCAATTTGCAAAGTTGCCTTTTAAAAGATCTGATGTAGAGCTAACCGAAACTCTCTGCATGGATTCTCATCTTTTTATTTGAAGACATTTACGTAAGTTGTCTGTGGAACAGAAAATGTATCACTAAAATATTTTGAAATAAATATGTGCAGTCAAGTTAAATATTAGAGGATTCAACCTGACAACAGAAATGACCAAATGTCAAATTCTCTCCACCCCATCATCAACTTTGGGATTTAGGATAAAGGCTCTGTGTTGCCTTCAAAATAGTAATGTGTTTACTCTTATGTGAACTGACATAAGTGGTTAATTCCTAGCTCTCGACTGACATGTTACAGGCATTTCAGGGCATCACTGAGATTTTTTAATGAGCTTCTGATTTTGCCTCAAGAGTGAACTCTTGTCACTAAGAAATAAATAGCAACCAAGAAAGACCCAACCATGGTTCAGAGTTCATGAATTTTAGAATCTTTCTAGAGAGATTCTAAGAATTATTTTCCCTAAAGTAAACCTGTATGAAACAGCAGCTCAGTTTATAATATACAATCAGCCTCAGAATCCAACGTTAATTTTTTTATGAACCATCCATAGATGAGCCAAATTTAAATTTTTTGATGATCAACTACTTACCAGACAAATAAATCCAAGACAAATTAATTCCATTTTAAATTGACTCCACAATTTGACAAATTTTTAGTACTAAATAATATTTTCAACTTCTTCTCATTTTTACTTATTTAAATGAGTTAGGAATAACAAATGGTGCATAAGAGGTGCCATGAAATAGTAAACTAAGAAAGCAGATTTTAGAGTAGGACCTGAGTACTGTCTTTGAGACAGTGCGTGACCATAGGAGGTCACAACCTCTCAGTGCTTCCAGGCAACTCTCTTAAGACTTAAGTACAAATAGCTGGCAATCTGCATTGGGGTAGGGAGTTTCTACACAGATAAAATCACAGGTGTGGAACAAAAAAGGGGCCAATATTAACACACCATTTTAAAGGAGGAATAGCTAAAATGTTAAAACCAAAAATTATGGGGATTAAGTTAGGAAATGATGAACCTGACAATTGCAATAATTAACTTTCAATTTAATGTAATACTTTTAATACCAAATAACAGATACTTATATTGTTTTATTGCATTAATTACATGCAAACCCCTAATTTGCTTTGAATGTGTACTTTCATTTATCATACAGATAATGAAAAATCCCACCCACCCTTACCCCCAACAAATATCAAACAATCCTTTCAAAAATTAAGCCATTAACAGAGTGGCCACACAGTGAAGCACTTTTCTACTGCTAGTCATGCAAAAATGATTTAATTGATTTGATCTAATTTACTACACAGCAATGTGAGGTTACGTCAATAAGAAAATATTTCAGACTAAGTAGATTTTGTTTAAGCAACATTTTTAACTCCAGCAAAAAGGAAGCTTTTTTGTGGGTACTAAAAACTGAGGGAAGCAAAGCAGGTAATTTCTTGGAGTAAAGAAAATACAATCCACTTTGTGTCATCACATAAAGCAACTTTCAGAATTTTAGCACATAACCTAGTTTATGAATCTGTGATGCCAGTTATCAATTTATAACAGTAATATAGCTTAATTCCCCAGGACTATATTTAATGAAGTTAAGAGAATGCATTACATTTCCAGTTAGCACCCCCCCCAAAAAAAAGTATAAAAGGGCATCTTCTTAGTAGTTCTGAATCTGCATAAATTCTCAACATCATGACACCTAGTACTAGCAATCAGCCTTGTGAAAAGGCAAATCCAATAAGATTCAGGGCTTTGGTCCTCCAATTTCCCTTGCTGGATGGAATCCTTGTTTTGTAAGTGATGGGATCCAAACTTCAGGACAAAGTTTGGAAACGTCAGTTCAGTCCTCAAAAATATCTTTAGCTGAAAGTTTTTCTGACGGGAAGGTGAGAGACTCTTCAAACCCATTTCCTTTACTGGACATGCACATTGGCTGCATAGAAGAAAAAGACTAATATGTGTGTATAATCTCATCAAGAGTATAAGACTAAGGGGGAAAATGATGTGTATCACACATTATATATGTAAATGTGTACAGTAATATGAGAAAAAAAGAGAGCAAATAAATACAACAATATTATTCAGGGTTTAGAGCTCAAGAAACATCCTACTTATGATTAAAACACTTTACTTTAAATAGCTCTACTTCATTGTCTGCTATTCAGAGAGAAATAGCATTTCTGTGCAATATTGTCCTGTCTTGGCCATGTGGATTGGAAGGTTTGGTTGAGATGTGGTAAGAAGGCTGGGCAGGAAGGAGGCTTAAGTTAGACTTTGCTGACATATTTGAAAAGAATTTGTCACTTTGGCTGATAAATGAGACATATGGTTAATCCAGGGAAAGAAAAGATTTGTATTATTTCAATCTCAATTTTTTTTTCCTAGTTTTAAATTTTATACTGCCCCAAGGCATATTTAGCAATTTTCCTCTTCTCTCCTTTTCCCCATCTCTGGACTCCCTAAAACCCTTGACACCCTATAAGCCATTCAAAAAGTTGTTTCCTAAGGCACAGGTCTGGAGAGAGGTATGTTTCATTATCTTTTCTCCTGGACATTGACTGCTTTTTCAGTTACTGTTCTCTTAAAACACTAAGGTAAAGCAACATATTTTTCACAGGCCCACGCTCTGCTTTCGTAGTTAAACGGGAGGATAACCAGACATTCTCAATGATATTTAGACATTTAAGATTTAGGGTGACTAAGTCTTGATCTAAGTTTAAGTGTTGATCTTGGCCTTCTGCAAAAGGAAAAAAAAACTTGATTACTTAAAAAGGGATCACTTCCACAGGAAATAATAGATTACTAATGAATGCCTGGAATTTGCTTACTACAGAGTATATGATTCCATTTTCTATCCTACAATAACGGCACTACTAGACATCCTACCACAAGGAAAGATTAGTCATCAAATCTAATTCTCTCATTTAAGAGATGAGGAAACTAGAAAGGACCAAGGGGAAGGGACTAGCTTAAGGTCATAATCTCCTTACTCTCAATGCAGTATAGGCACATTGTCATTGTGCTGCTTGGGAAATTCATTCCACGCCCAGTTCCAGAAGAATGTCACATAAACCACTTCAAGGAAATCAATGGTTAACATTCTCTAAAAGGATTACTTAAAACAGGGGCTAGTCAGAATACAAGGGAAAGTGACAGGGCACAGCTTACAACCTGAAAAGTCTTCAGAAAAGTTTTCCTAGCTGCTTTCTACAATTAGTTTTGCAGAGTTGAAGATGATGTTACCTACCTGAGAAGTGGTTTCGGGGTGATATGCTAAGGGCCTCCTATGCTATCCTGTGGTACAGATGTTGGTGAACTGTGGTCAAGATTGGAAAGAGAAAAACCACATTGCCTGAGATTAACTATTGCTATGAAGTTTTAGAAAGGCCCAGGTCCTGGTGAGGGCCCTCTGTAAGGATTCTAATCTATTTTAAGAGGCAGTGAAATTAGAAAGCATTAATTCTTGTAATTGATGAGGATAACATCTGATAACAATAGTAAGTCCCTAAATAGTGCCTTAATGCCCTGAAAACCATTTATGTTTTGGATCAGAAGTGTCAAACATCACCCCCATTCCCCCAGCTGCTGAATTAGATTAAAATGTAATTGGGAAATATTTAACAAAATAAATAAAAATACAATAGAATATAGATAATGTTATTATGTGGTTTTCTAAGCTGATATATAGCCTGCAAAGGGGTTAATGTCCCTGTTTCAATTTGAATTTGATAGCACTTTGGAAGGAAATAATTTCTAGAGGTCACAGGGAACAAGACTCAGGTATATCTCCCCCAGATTAACTGATCCACAATTGATGTTAAAATTCCACCCTTAGAACCACGTGTACAAGAAAAGTAAATTTTAACTCAGTTTATATGAGAATAATTTTATCTTGTAATTTTAATTTATGGAAGACTAAATTTTTAGCAACCTCAAACACAAGTTATCTAGGTGAATGTGACTCAGTCCTTACCTAGATTGGCAAGATTTAACATCACAAATTTTTAATCAATTTTAGAAAGAAAAAATATAGCTACTCCACCCCACAAAAAAAATCTAATTTCCTTGAAGTTCTATAATTTATTATGAAGAAGAAGGGAAGAGAGGAAATAAACTACTTCGTCAGAATGAATAACAATAAGTAGTTCTTTTTATTCGTTAAGAGCTTTTTTAATCTGTTCTTTCCTCTGGAAAGGCTAAAATCTGCCATAAAAAAAGACTGTCCATTATACTGAATTATAGCAATTCCTATTGAAAGTACAATATCATTATCTTGGGACTTGACAGTAATTATGCTATAAATACCTATTCTGGGAGTTTAATACTCTACCACTAAAGTTTACTGAGCCCTGGCACCAAAGGTCTCACTGTGTATGTTTTTTTTTATTATTATTGGATTATATATGCCAACAATATGTAATTTATCCTACAGCTCTATCCTAAAACTCTCAAGAACACCGTTAACTAGATAGTATGGGGAAGAGACAAAGGGAGAGTTCATTCCATGAGTAAATGAATGGATAAGTACTTATAAATCAGTTTCTCAGAACAACTATAGCCCAAAGACCCATTTTATCATTGGCCAGTCTTTAAAATAAGTATGCTATCCTTCCTCCTCCTCTCCAAATGTAATAGCATTCTTCATTTAAGCTAGGAATAATGAGACTAAATGGTGCTAAAAAGTAAAATAAAAAAAATATCATTCACTAGTTTATTTTTCCATCTGAGCAACCACTATTTATCCATAGGCAGGTAGGTCTCAAACAATGTATGAAAATGGCAATTCTATCAGTCTGAACTCTAAATGAAAAAAAGATTTCCTTTCATTAAGGCACATTCAACCTGTAGTTTTAAAACAAATTTAAATTTTCTGATGCAGTCATATACAGATCCATTTGACTTGTTTTCCTTTAATGTATGAGCACCAAAAATGTCCAAAATCACTTAATTTGTAAAATGGAAAGACTACAAATTATAGGTGGGAGGAAAAAAAACTTTTCAAAAAGAACTCTTTGGAGATCAGTTTACTGCAAAGAAGACATACACTAACAGTGATTTTTAAAATTCCTAATACACACAAATATTAATAACTAACAGGCATTCAAAAATAGGACAGGAATCTATGCCATGATTATTAAATAAATTAAAAGGTATATCAGATACAGAAAAATAAAGCAGTTTTCAAAGAATGAAATAATCATCTTCAACATAACACAACTGGGATAAAGTGAATGCAGTTAGAAATACAGAACACTGTATATTTTTCCCCCAATGTCCTCATTAGGGAGGGAATTTTAAAAAAAGTTTACTTATATACTTTAGATTTGCAACAATAATTCTGCTTTGCCAGACTAAATATGAACATATGGCCTTTCAGCTTTAAAGGACCAGGAAAGGAGAAATACTAAATTCCTCTTGGAAAAGGATTCAAATCCATTTTGGACTTAATGCCAAACAAATTGCTATGAATAACCACATAACATATTGTGCTTTTCCCCCTTCCCTTTCCCAAAAGTTACATGATCACAACAAAATTATAATTTGGGTGAAATAACCTTTGAAAGTAATTTTGAAGATAATGACACAACAACTGTCATACTTATTTTATAAACTTCAACACGTAATGGCTTTTTTTAAAAAATAAAAATCTTTTTGAAAAAGAAAAAAAGGTAGAATCTGTGCAATGTTAACAGTCACAACAGAACATTTACCAAAGGTACAGTGTTTTGTTACAATAATACTTTGCATTAATGTTCATGTTCTCTACTATAGAGCCATAGCAAAGAAGTCTGGAATGAAAAGGTTAAAAAAAAGATTTTTTTTTTGTTTATCATAGTTCTATTTCAAGTCACAATTATGCAGGATTGCTACATAATGTTCAACAAGATGTGTTCAAAGGCAAATATTGATCACATTTTTGTTCAAAAAGCTCAGTCTCTAAGGAGTTCTTTGTAAGAAAATCACTTCTAAAATATATCCTTGTGTGGACTTCAAAAATGACCTATCATATTAAAATTTTTAAAAATAAATTAGATAATTAAAAAATGAGTCTTATCCAGCAGAGCTGGACATCAGGCTGTCCTCACTGAGCCATTATTATTGCTGCTTTTCCCATAATTTGGGTCATTTTTTTCTAGCCATAATTCCGCCAACTGCTGTGTAGATCCATATGTTGATGCTTTAGACCCTAAGCACATTTTGTACTGTTTGGGATCGAGATTAGGATCACAAAAGACAGGATGGTGAACATGGACTACTCCAACTTCTTGGCTTCTAAAAGTCTTCAAACCAGCTTGAACCACTTTGTTGAAAAGGTCCACATCCTCAAGTCCCCAACCTTGAATAGAAACATCAAAGCCACCTACTCTAACAAGATCTCCCTTATAAATACAAGTAATGCCAAACCCATAGTTTCTCCAGAAGCCAGTTTTTTGAGTGAAGGCAAAATGGTTGTCACTGGGAACTGTCCCACTATAAACAATCTTTGGATCGTACTGGCTGAAGATGATTGGAAAATATATTTGTTGGCCCAAAACTGTATTTGCTCGACATCGCTGTAGGAATTCTGCAGTAAACAGCAGGTCGACATCACAGAAGAACAGCAAAGATTCATTATTAAACTGAGAAGATCCGACTTCAAGAGCCAGAGCTCTTGAGAAGTCTCCAGAAACTGGCAAAATCTGCATATCAGCTTTAGGATATTTAACACGATAATCTCTCATCAATTCTACTTGTTTTGCTTTGTCGGGGTTAGAGTCAGAATTGAAAAGCAGGACAACAAGCTTGACACTTTGATTTGGAATGAGACATGTCTTTTCAAAATTCCCCATAAATCTCACAAACATGTCAAATCGTCCAGACAAAGGAATCAAGATATTTATCTTTGTATCTTTGGGTTCTTTGTTTTCACTCTTTGATCCAGGAAGCTGAAAAGGAACAAACATCTTCAGGGAATTTGAGAGAAAAGATAAGGATCCAGATTCCTGGTTAATTTTGTTGGCCAATTCTTTGGCATCCATTTCTTCATGCTCCATAAACTGGATTTTGCTGAAGGTCTGCTGCAAGTAGGCGTGCCTTCTCACAGGCACGGTCATTTTTTTCCCTTTATGTTTTTTGTACAGAAGTAGAAGGTCGAGGATGTATTCAGCCCCATACATAGGATTGACTCTACGATAACCATACTGTATTTCCTTGAAATCAATAATTCTCCCTCTGGTCTTGGCATTTGCATTGATCATTTCCATGACTTGCATAACAATGTCTTCCAAAGCTTCTCTCTGAGAAGAGTCCATCCCTCTCCTGGGGGGCTGGCCATCGGTAGCTGAATACAAATATTTTCCTGTAAGAAACTCCCATTCTAAAATCTCTTCACGCTGGCGTGGTTGAAACCTCATAAAAGAAGGTGGAATTCCCAACTGGAGATCTTCTTTATGAATCTCGGTGTTACTATATTTGCTCATTAGAACAATTTCTCTGTGAAGCTGTATAGTTCGGTGACGTAGTTCAGCTATTTTGCGACTCAACATATAGCTATGAAGTCTATATTGGTAAGGAGGGTTTTTGTTGGGATGTAAAGTTATAGCTCGGTGGATTTTGCTGTTGTGCAGATCTCGGATGTAACCCTTTTTGTTCTGTTCATAGTTCTCATAAAACAGCTGCTGCATCTAGTTTAAAAAAAAGATAAACAGTTATTATTTTTAATATTACATATTTTCAAATTCTGCTCTACTTCAGCAGTTCTTGATTTACCTGTTAGCTCACTAAAAATCCTTAAGAATAAATATTTGTGAATAAATCATTATACATAAAAGGCATTGGTTATAACTTGACCAGTTGTAAGATTACAGGAAATATTAACAGAAAGCTAATGAAGGAAGAGTTGTAAACAATTATTTTTAACAATAATCTGCATACTTGGTATCCAAAATTTGTGGTTAACATAAAATTATAGTCAAGAGTGGAATCTTCAGGAAGTTGTCCCTGAATGTTCCATAAGGAGATGAGTAAGTCCCTGCTGATGTAATACACAGGCATTATTCTTAAGTTGGCATTCTTGAGACAGATGTTCACCATTAGCGAAAGAGACTCAAGGGCTATGTTTATCAAACTGACGATGTGAACAGTAGGAGGTTATTAGTCTTCTTTCTTTCCCTATCCCCCCAAAATTGTAGAGTTAACAAAAACTCTCACTACGCCTCTTATAGTAACAAGTTACCACTGCTTGGAACTCTGGCAAAATCTCCAGGATGAGAAAGGGGCAGGTATCTGGTAACACTCTGAAATATCTTAAGGACCCCCCCTTCCTTCCACTAGAGAAGTCTACATATCACAATTACAGCCTCTTAGACCCCCATCCCTCCCCAAATTGAAGCTGCAGGCTCTTTGAAGTGGCAGGCAACAACTTTCATGCTATAAGGGACTTATTAAAGGACAAAGAATATGAGGCCAGAATCCTTATAAATCCTTCTTTAAAAACAGACTCTAGGAAACAACAACTTGGAACCAATCTCTTCAAAGAATAATGACTAGATAGGTATGTTTTATTCCTCAGTAAAGCTAAATAACTAAATACAATAAATATTTTAAGTCTTTAGGAAAAAACTAATCATTTAAAAAGATTTAAAAATATAAAAAGCACTGTCACACATTAAATTACTAATTTATATAGGTAAATATAATTGATACTGAAAGTTTAAAATAGATGTTCAATGGCAAAAGCAAACTTAGCAAAACAAATGATAATGAGACCTGATTATAGGTATTACTATACTATGATTTTTATACTCCTCTGTGTTCCTTTCCCTCAATAGTATTTCTCAGATTCAGACACAAGTTTAAAGTATTCTAATTAGAATGCCTGTGTCTGAAAACTATTATACTGGAGAACAATTTGATGTAAAAAAAAAAAATCTCCATTTTCATGCAGTTTATAGCATAGGCTGAAAATTTAATTATTAAAGTTGAATTACTTCAAAAGAAACCAGAGATAAAATTTTGGCTCTAATTGCTGCTGTCTCTTAATGCTACAATTTTAACGATTCTTTCTAACTGGCAGCCTGATGGGATAACAGCCAAATGAAATTTAGTTCAAGTTAATTATATTAGACAGAGAAATAAAACACCTATAATTTGGCATCTACCTGCTCAAAAATTAAATGATTAGTGCAATGATGAGTACTTAAGGTATATGGTCTTCAATCAGATACTGAATATTATCTCCTAATCAAATGCTACTCAAGTTAACTCTCAATGAACTACAGGAATAGAAGGCAAAAACCCCACAAGTTTGAGCCAGAAATTTGTAGTTTTTCTTTTTGTCAAAAGTAGCACCTAAGTTCCAAAATCAAATGAGAAAAAAACAGCCAACTACCTGAGAAAAGTCATGTGCAGAGCTAGAAAATGTAGTCAGTTTTTTTTTTTTCTGGATGCTTTGTAACATTCATTCTGTACCAATTAGATCTGGGGTGGGGTAGGAGGGAAACAGTTTTATACAAGAGAGTGGTTTCCTTTAGTTACTGCTACTTCTGGAACAGAGAAAATACTTAAATGAAATATTGCTTCAATTCAGGTTCACAATGATTTATTAGTTGTTTAAAAGAAAAGTTGCATTCAGGATTTAATAAATTAGAAAGATTGATAACAAATGATTCTAGCAGAATTTTAGGCACTGTATCATGTGGTTAAGGAAATATTTGCAAAGTATATAGGGGAAAATCATCAATGTCTACCTCCTCAGTCTTTTTCTCATTTCTTCTTTAAATGTACAGTTGAATGACAAGGAGTATTGGGCTCGAACAGGAGAAGCAAAATTATAATAGAGAAAGCAAAGATTTTGTGAGACAACAGAAAGGAATGATAGTTCCTATTTCTCTAATGTCTTAATCAAAGGTTACCAAGTGTTTTCCTTATAAGAACTGTCTGAGGGAGGCAGTAGAAGTACCATTATCACTATTTTTAAATGCAGAAACTTAAAAGACCTTATCAATAAACGACTTGCCCATTGTCACGCAGAAGGTTGTGGAACTAACACTGGAAAACAAGTCTTCTAATTATAAGATTAACCAGTGAGGAAAGTGAATAAAGGGGAGACTAATCTTTTGGTACAATAGGATAAGAAGGCAGCCACAAAAAACAAGTAAATCAGTTTTAGAAGACTGGTCCTAACACAAAGATTAAGATGGTTGGGACCTAGTTCCAAGTTCTCTAACATTAGCAGCTCATATTTATATTATACTTTTCTTACAACACTCCTCTCAGGTTTGCTGTTGATTCTCTGGATTCTCTTCCAACCTCCTGTAGCCTTCTCATTCTAGAAGATCCTTTCATCCTTGATGCTCTAGTCTGGTGACATGTCTAAGTCAGTCATGCTCACTCCTTTATTTCTTTCTAATCTCCACTCCTGATTCTCTAGGTTTTTCCTTCATGCCACCCACACAGGAACCTTTACCATCCTTTCCTCCACTTTTAGCTCCCTTCTTCTGTATGTTTTCTCATTAGAATGTAAGCTCCTTGAGGGTAGAGACTGTCAGACTGTCCTTTTGCTTGAATTTGTAATCTCGATACTGTAGTATCTAGAACATTTTATAAATACCTGTTGATTTGACTTGACTTGAACAGCCCTAGTATTCAGGTTTTTATCCTTATTCTACACATGAAAGAACTGAGTATATAAAGTCACATGGCTTCTCAGTGCCACAAAACCAGTAAATGACAGAACCAATAACTGAAACTGGTCTCTTAACTGAAAGTTTGTTATTGTTTCCACTATACCATGCTGCTTTTATATTATTCAGAAAACTGGGTTTTCACTATAGCAATGCAAAAAATATTTTTAAGTCAGCATAACTAGCAGAAAGAACACTTGGCTGGAAATAAGTATATTTGTATTTTATTCTTGGCTCTAGGTAATTGTCTCTAAATTTTTTAGTTGTAAAGAGAGTACTTAAAAAATAAATGTTATGTAAATATAAGCTATTATCATAAAACAAAGGTACTTACTTATTTTTCCTACCTCACAAAGTTGTTTGAAGGATAAAATGACAATATGAAGGCATCTTGAAAAAGTTCTCAGTATTATACAAGTGTAAAGCAAAGTAATGGTTTTTTTTAAGCTAAAAATTCAAGCTTGTAGTACTAAATGCTGAACTGTAAAATGAACTTTTAAGTCTTTAAGAGAACCATATAACCCTTATTTGGAAGGGACCTCAGATCATCTTGTTCAACCTACAAAGGAATAACCTTCTATAATATCCTTCACTTAAAGGCTTCTTATAAGAGTAGAACTCCAATAACTTCAATCCTATGAGACAGGTACTGTTATACCCATTTTACAAATTAAGAAACTGAGGTTAAGAAATTAAGTGATTTGCCCAGGGTCACATAAATAGTAATTATCTTACAAAATTCACATTCACTGTTTTAATCATCATGCTGTACCTATAAATTATACTGAGGACTCCATACTTCTTTTTATTAAATTTAATCCCGTTAAATCTGATCCATTCTGAATACAGTTGTGGGTCAACAACAGAACAAAAAGAAACAAATTGTCAATGAAGAACTGTTCATAAGAAGTAACATAAAAGGAATCATTATGAATTATATGACCAGAAAAGAGGGGGGGGGGTGGTCAGTCATGAAGCAAGACTGAAGTATAACGGATAAGACAGTCAGTATGCTACCCCCAGTTATCCACGCAATACCAAGGGAGAGGGAGAAAGGACTCTAGCCTAGACAGTATTTACCTGTGAATCGTTTATGGGAGAGTATGAACAGGAATCACACAGGACTTTCTGCACCATTAGAAAGTATTCATCACAGTGATGAGGATTTTAGATCCATGGAACCATCAAATACCCTTATTACTGGGTTGCTGAAGAGAAGGCATTTTGCAAAGTACTACAGAAATGGGCATTATTTTCTCCTCTTTAGGCTGAGTAGAGTACCTCTCTACTGCATCTGCTTCTCCCTCCACTGACCTTTACACAAGAGTTCACCGTGTTTTGCTACTCTAATTCCTCATCAATATATCTTCTTAGTATACAATGCTATTTCATCTTCCACTCTATTTTGAAGACAAAATACTTTCCTAGGGCTTGCTGGATTGGATTAAGTATCGTTCCAAGTCCTACTGATAGCTAAAAGGTTAAATCTACCCATCCTGAATTAGGCTCTTATTTATCTTACTTGTTAACTTGACTGTATGTATTTATATCAACAGATAGCTTTAAGTCACGAGTTTCCTTGCTGGCTTCTTTCTTGGTCTCTTGTGGGTGTCTTTTTACAACTAAGCTTCCTATGTTATAGCTGCTACTCTGTTATTGCTCTTGGTAAGTATACACGGTTTATTTTCTCCCTTTCCCCCTTTCAGTTTACAGCCTTCTTAATCAGAGCTGTAAGCTTCTAGAAAATTTACACATCCTTCAAAGTATATGTTCAATCAATCCTTGGCCATTCTACATTTTAAGCTGTGACTGAGAAATCTAAATCCCATTCTCATCATTTTCTTAATCAGTCATTCACTTGCCAGCTTTCCTTCTCCCTTCCTAAAATCTGGACTACAAATTAGCAGTTGTGAAAAAGTCCCTCAGTGTCTCAAATGTCTTGCCCAGGACTTCTTATGTCCTAGTAAGGATTTCCAGGTTCTTCCTGAGAGTCTCATGTGTCAATCAACCATAAATGAGTATTTTTAAGTTCGTACCACATGCCAGGCACTCTGTGAGGTGTTAAGGATGTAAATACAAAGAATGAAATAATTCCTACTTGCAGGGAACTTACTTTCTAATGAGTGAAACAAGCACATATATAAACACATACAAATAGTTAATAAATGCAAATATACAGAAAGTAATTAAATACAGGGTAGTCTGGGGAGCATAGTAGCATTTAAGGGAATCAGGAAAGATTTTTTTTTTTTAGGCAGAAGATGGTGTGTCTGAATTCCATCTGTGAAAGAAGAAAAATATTCTCTGAGACAGGGATAAGAAGGAATGTAATCCAGGTATGGAGAATGGACAATGCAAAGGCACAGAGATAGGAGATAAAGTATCTTGTATGAGGAGAACAGAGAGAAGGCCAGTTTGGCTGGACTCAGGAGGACTGGGTTGGGGGAGGGGGTGGATAATGCCTAATAAGAGTAGAAAGAGAGGCTAAGAATAGGTTACAAGGCTTTAAAACACTATACAAAGGTTTTTATTTTATCTTAGAGGCAAAAGAAAAGCGCTGGAATTGGCTAACTAAGGGAATCACATAGTCATATCTATGTTTAAGGAAAATTATTTTGTCAACAGTGCATAGGATAGACTGGGAGGGTGGATAATTAAAGTCTGAAGTAGGATGGTAGGTTTCTGAGTAGACAGAAAATGTTAGATATAAGATGTGAAGGTACAGACGGCATATTTGTCAAGTGACTAGAAATATACATATACATACATACATGCATATGTATATACGGCGAGGAAGAGTAAGGAGGGCAGGAAAAAGCTGAGGTTATGAACCTAGGAGACTGGAAGGATGGTGGTAACTTCATTAGAAATAGGGAAGTCTGGAAGAAAGAAGAGTTTGGAAGGAGAGATGAGTTCAATTTTGGACAAACTGAGTTTAATAAGTCTGTGGGAAATCCAGTTTGAAATGTCCACCAGACAACTGGATGATGAAGGTGGGGAAGACACTGGGGCTGAATATGTAGATGTTTGAATTATCTGCATAGAGGTGATAGTTAAAGTCCATGGAAAATGATGAAGTGACTCAGACTGTAGAGTAAGTGTTCTTAATCTGTGGTCTGTGAACTTATTAAAAATATATTTGAGTAATTGTAGTATTTTAATATAAATGGTTTCCTTTACAATCCTTTGTGATTCCATATCCTTTATACAGCTAGCTGGTGCAGTGGATGGAGTTCTGGGGCCTAAAGTTAAGAAGACTCATCTTCTCAAGTTCAAATAGGGTCTCACTTATTACCTATGTGATCCTGGACATGTCACTTAACCCTGCTTGCCTCAGCTTCCTCATCTGCAAAATGAAATGGAGAAGGAAATGGCAAACCAGTCCAGTATCTTTGCCAAGAAAATTCCAAATGGGGTCATAAAGAGTTCGACAACACTGAAACAACTGAACAACAACACTCCTTTATGCATTTAAAAACATTGTGTGAAGGGGTGCATCCCCTTCAGGCTTCATCAGTCTGCAAAAGAGGTTCATGACACAAAAAGTTAAAACACCTGCTGCAGATGGAGAAGAGAAGAGGGTCTAAAATAGAATCTTGGAGCACAGTCACAGCGAGAGGGGTGAGAGATACATGATGAGCCAGCAAAGACTGTGAACAGAGCAGTCAGACAGACAAGAGGAGAACCAGAAGAACAGTGTCACAAAGACCTGAAGATAAAGTAGCCAGGAAGAGAAGGGGATCAACAGTTTCAAATGTAGGAGATGGGCCAAAGAGGATGAAGACTGAGAAAAGGTCATTCAAGCTGGTAATTAAGAGAGCCCTGGTAACTTTGGGGGAGCAATTTCAGTGCTGCAATTAGTGTCTTCACATAAAAGATCAGAAATAGGGAGTAGTCATTAGGAATTTCACCTTTTACTGCAATAAAAACCGCTAACCACCATATGAGCCTTCAGTGAGTCGTGATCTTTTTGGTGGTGGAGGGTCTTGCCACAGTATCAATGGTGACTAACTGATCAAGGCAGTGGTTACTGAAGGTTAGGGTGGCTGTGGCAAAAACAAAACAAAAAAACCCCGATAAAGAGTCATTTGTTAACAGTACTAACAAATATTAGTACTAATGAAGTAATAATGAACTCTTGCTACTACAAGTCATTTGGAAGCTGCTCTCTCCAGGGTTATCAACAACCTCTTAACTGCTAAATCTAGCTGCCTCTTCTTGGTACTCATCGTTCTTGACTTCTCTGTATCATTTGATACTTTTGGCTAGTCTCTTTTCCCTTGCTTTTTATGTATGATACATAATTCTTCTTGTTCTGTTTGCTTTTCTGTTCCTTCTCAGTCTTCTTTAATAAATAATCATCTATGTTCTGCTCCTCAGAACAATCCACAATTGTGGACTGTCTCACAAGACTGATCTGGGCCACCTTCTTTTCTTTTTCTACATCTTCTCTTGGTGATTTAATTAGCTTCCAAGGGCTCAATTATCAATTATCATCTCTAAAAAGTGACTTACAAGACTACATCCAGCGCTGATTTCTCTTTTTTTTTTAAGACATCTCCAGTCCTACATCACCTACTATTGTGTGGCATGGTGTCCTGTGACAGAATGTCCTTTAGACATCTTGTGCAAAAGAGACTAACTTAATCTCCTAAAATCACTATTCCTTCAAACTTGAATGAAAAAAGAATTTCATAAGCACTTACTATGTGCCTAGCACTGCACTAAACACTGAGGATACAAATCCAAAGCAAAGACAGTCCCTACCATCCAGGAGTTTATATGCTAATGGTTAGAAACAATGCCTACAGGGGAGTTGTGGCAGGAAGCTGAGAAAGTCAAAGGGATGGCAAGGAGACGGAATAGAATGACATAACCCATGCAGGAACAATGGCAGAGTTGATATAATCATGCTTCATAGTTCCAGAACAGGAGAGGGAAAAGTGGAGGGTGAGGAGGAGGTACATGTTTAGTGGTGAAGCAGTCACTAGTGAGAAGATTGTGGAGGAGGGGCCCTTTGAGGATATCCCATTCTTCCAGTCACCCAGGTTCACAACCTCTGAATCATCTTTGACTCATCCCTCTCCTTCACCTTATATAATAAGATACCAAGTTTTTACTGATTATACCTTTGCAACAAATCTCACATGTCATATTGTCTCTTTTCACAGAGGGGCAATCCAAGATCAGACTTTCAATCCAAGATCACCCCTTTCCTAGACTATTGTAAGAGTCTCTTAATTATTTCTTCCCATCTCTCCCTTTTCCAAACCATTTTCCACACAGTCGCCAAATTAACATTTCTAAAATGAAGGCCTGACCACATCATCCAACTGCTCAGAAATCTTTAGCGACTCCTTCTTGCCTCCAAGATAAAGCAGAATTACAGTTTGGCATTTTAAAATCCTTCACAATCTGGCTCCAGCCTGTGTTTTCAGGTCTATTTCCACATCGCTCCCCTTCATATGCTATACATTCTAGCCAAACTGGACTATGTGCTGTTATCCAAATTCTACATTTGATCTCCCTCCTTTGTGCCTTTGCATGGGGTACCCCTACCCTCACCTAGAATGCATTGTCTCAACCTCTGACTCTTAAAATCCCTAAGTTCCCTGAAGACTCAGCTTATACCTCACTCTCCTACAGGAAACCTTTCCTGAACCTCCTAATCAGTACAACCATGCCTTGCTCTGTTGCACTTCATAGATACCATGTTTTGTTTTTGTTTTTTCTTTTACAAACTGAAGTCTTGTAGAAACCCCGAGTTGAGTCGGTCAATTGGTGCCATTTCCCCAGTGGTGTGTGCTGACATTTGTCTCTGTATCACATTCTGGTAATTCTCACAATATCTCAGTCTTTTTCATGACTATTATATCTGTTATTGTGATCTGTGATAAGTACACCCACATACAATGATGAATTTATCAATAAATGTTGCATGTTATGACTGCTCTACTAAGCAGCCAGTGCCATCTGTCTCCCTCTCCTAGAACCTCCCTTGTTCTCTGAGACATAACAATATTGAAAAAAGGCCAATTAATAACTCTACAATGGCCTCTGTGTTCAAGTGAAAGGAAGATTCA
Organism: Pseudocheirus occidentalis; assembly: GCA_028646575.1. Lineage (NCBI taxonomy): Eukaryota > Metazoa > Chordata > Mammalia > Diprotodontia > Pseudocheiridae > Pseudocheirus > Pseudocheirus occidentalis. Next base: position 110,784,430 of record CM053598.1, on the reverse strand, counting down.
ATCAATATGGCAAACTTCATTGTTGTCTTATTTTAATAGAAATTGCCATGGCCACCCGAAACTTCAGTAACCATTGCCTTGATCAGTTAGTTGCCATTGACACTGTGACAAGACCCTCCACCAGCAAAAAGATCATGACTCACTGAAGGCTCATATGATGGTTAGCTTTTTTTTTTTTTGCCATGAGCATGTTTTAATTAAGGTGAATACATTGTTTGTTTAGACATAATGCCATTGCACACTTACTAACATAAAGTATAAACATACCTTTCATATGCACTAAAAAAACCAAAAAATTCATGCAAGTTGCTTTCTTGCAATATTCACTTTATTGCAGCAGTCTGGAACTGAACCTACAAAATCTCCAAGATATGCCTGTATTGCAACTCCCTCTTTCCATTTTCATGTATGTACTTAGCTCTTTGTTGTTTGAATTTCCCCAGGAGAAAGTAAGCTCCTCAAAAAAAAAGTGACTGATTTTGTCACAAAGTAGGTGCTTGTAGTAGAGTTACAATGCTTACTGGATTGGCTTAGACACAGCACAGTGAAATCAAGTTAGTTATATCAAACCTACTAAGTCATGGGGACATTGCAATCTGCATCTGTGCACACCAATAAAAATATAGGTTGCTAAAGTAATCCTATAGAATGATGAGTGAAGACACCTTTCTAGGTTGCTGAGTACCAATAAAATTACATAACTTCTGTGCTTTATATCACTTTCCAATAATTAATAAGCATACACATATACTCATAAGATTTCTTGGCCGTAGACTAATGTAGACCATTTTCTGGCAAAGTCAGTCAGACAATAACATTTATTAAGTGCCTACTGTGTGCCAGGCATTGTGCTAAGTGTTGGGAATACAAAGACAGGTTAAAAATGGTCCCTGGTCTCAAAGAACCCAGAGTCTAATTGAGATGACATGAACACAACTCTATACAAACTATACATAGGATAAATTGGAAATGGGAAGGCACTAGAATTAAGAGGATCCAAAAAGGCTCCCTGTAGAAGGTGGGACTTTAATTGGGACTTAAAGGAAGTCCAGTAAGTCAAGAGGTAGAGATAAGGATGGGAAGCATTCCATGTATGGGAGACAGCCAGTGAAAATGCCCAGAATGGGGAGATGGAGGATCTTGCTTCTGTAACAGGAAGATCAGTCACCATAACAGAGTATGTGATGGAGTGTAAGAAGACTAGAAAGGTGGGAGGAGAAGGTTATGAAGAGTTTTAAACACCGGACAGATAATCTGACATTTGATCCTGGATGTGTTAGCGAGCCAGTTGGAATTTATTAAGTAGGGAGATGTCATGGTCAGACTTATGCTTTCAGAAAACTCATTTTAACAACTGACTGGACAGGTGATATATTTCTAACAGGTAGATCAACTAACAAGCCACTGCAATAGCCCAATTGTTAGGTGATGTGGGCCTCTACTATGGTAATGGCAGTGTCAGAGGAGAGAAAAGTGCATACATGAGATATTGTGAAGGTAAATCAACAGGACTTGGGAACATTTTGGATATGGAGGGTAGAGAGAGTGAAGAGCTGAGGATGATACCTAGGTTATAAGCCTGGGCAACTGGAAGAAGGGTGGTCCTTCAAAAGTAACAGGGAAGTCAGGAAGAAGGAAGGATTTACGGGGAAAGATGAATTCAGCTTTGGACATATTAACATGTCTACAGGGCTGCTAGAAGGAGATGTCTAATAAGCAGATGGAGATGCAAGAGAAGTTAGGGCTGAGTATTTGAGAACAATAGGCATAGAGATGATAATTGACTGAAGTGAAATAGTACAGAGGAAAAAGAGAATATAGCCCAGTATAGGGCCCTGTGGCATACCCACAGTTAGTGGGAGTGACCTGAATAAGAGCCAACAAAAGTGACTGAGAAGGAGTAGTCAGAAAGGGAGGATGAGAACCAGTAGAGAGTGGTGTCATGAAAACCTGGAGAGAAGAGAATGCTAAGGAGAAGAGGGTGATCAACAGCATCAAATGTTGCCGAGGTCAAGAGAGATGAGGACTGAGGAAAGACCATTAGATTTGGTCATTATGAGATCATTAATAACTTTGGAGAAGCAGTTTTGGCTGAATGAAGAGATCGGAAGCTAGACTGTAGCATTAAGAGAATGAGAAGAAAGGAAGTAGAGGCACCCTTAGCCACACTTAGAGGCACTAAGTTTTGAAACAAATGACATTAAGTTTAAAAGGAATTTATAGTAAGAACTTAAAGAATAACTAAAGTTATAATTAAATTTTTAATTACTCAAAAGAAAAACTGATTTTAACTGATGGTGCTACCTCCACTGATGAAGATCACAACTACTTTATATTTAAGTAGACAATTTCACAAATGGCTTGCTGTATTCAGCCAAAAAAAAAAAAGGAAAAAGGAACCCTCCCCCCCAAGTCACCTGGTAGTAAGAATGGTCATTAGAAAAAAAAATAAAATCTCAAGTTAAAAGCTTGGGGTTAGAAGTTATTTCTTGGTAAGCCTTAAAGTGCTATATGAATAATCATATTCCCCTACTTGGTCCATTCCATTAGAAAATATTCTGAAATTATTAAAAAAATTGAAGATTTTAAAAACCTGGTATACTAGGTTTACAGTACTAAAGTACAACTGCAATTTCTTGCCCTCCTAGTTCTTGGTATATTAATATAAACACATTTGCATACATTTTCAGCTTGGCTATAAAAATGCAGAAACAGAAAATAGGCAAAAAATCAAATAATAGAAATAGATATTACACTATTAATGGCTTTCCACTAAATGTTTCCATTAAAAGTTAAAGCTTATTGGCATGACAAATTGACTACTGAGAATTTGCTAGGAAAATTTGTCCTCAAACCCTTAACAATATTTTACAATTTTTAAAGAGAAGCTATGGTAATTATTAATTTCTTTGAGACTGTTTCAAGTGCTCTAAAGGTAGTGTTATAAAGAAGAGTAAATTTTTATTGACTAATATTTACTTTAAACCTGTTGAAGTCTTTAAAAATGTTAACATTCTTATTTTGTTACAGACTGAATATTTAAACTGTGGTATAGTTGTTATGGGTACCATTGGCTAAACACCAATAATTTTGAGTGATATCAATGTTGTGTTATATTCAAGAAAAACTCACAGGAAAAAAAAGGCAGCCCAGGGGAAAAAAATAGACTTAAAAATAAGGCAATTTATATGTAATCTGGCCAGCAGCCACCAAACAGCCCCCAAGGAATTATTCATAGCTCTAGATTAAACTGCTGCTGCAATCCTAAAGATACAATTTGACACATTTCAATTTAATTCTTTTCTCCATTCTAGGCACTGGGAATACAAAGATGACATTATGTAGGCTTTGCTCTCAAGAGGCTTACAATCTAGGGGTGTGCATTTATATGTATGTATGTATATATGTAAGTATGTATGTGTGTATTTCCTACTATGATAAAACTGCAAGTGAGAGAAGTGAAAAGGAGAGGTCCAGACACAAAAAGAAACTGGAGAAGGTGCCACCAGAATTCTGACTTGGTAGAAAGCGCAACAGACAGATTAGAAGACAAATCCACTCCTAACGTCTGGGGGAAAGAAGTAAGCATGAAACAGAAGAAAGCAGAATGAAAATGGTTAATGGTAAGAAGTCCAGTTTGGACAAAAAGTGGATCGTGTAAAGGGACATAGTATCAAAAAAGGGTGGAAAGGCAGACAGACTACAGATAAATTATAAAGGACCTTGAACAACAAATGTTTTTTTTTACTCATTTTACTCAGCATGTAAGGCAGGTATAATAACAGGTGGCTTTTGCATATGAGTAATATAAACAGAACAGTATTAGGAAGATTGCTTGGAAAATAGCATGAAGAATAGATTTAGCAATAAACTAGAGACAGTATGACCAGCTAGATGACTTCTACAATAATATATATATATGTATATAAAGAGGAGAGGCTAAACGTAATGTGGTAGCAGTTTAAATGGCAATGAAAAGATATAAGAAAAATGAATAAGATATATCAATAGGCCTTGGCAATTGAATACACATTAGAAATGAGGAAGAGAAGAGATCCAAAGCAACTACCCAAAAGGGGAGCAGGGATAATAGGAAGAAGCAAACTAGGGATATAATTACCCCCCCAATAAAAAAACAGGAGTCACTGAAGCAATTTTTAAAAAATGCACAAAGGAGAACAGAAGGAAGGCCAGAAGAAATCACAATCAAGACAGCTTTGAAAATTATATACTATTTCCTGTTAAGACTTCTCCATGGCACTGGGAGAGTGGTGGCAGTCCGCATGTGATGGTTATCGTAATGTCTACCTGTGTAGGATGCAATTTAAAATTTTTTTCTTTTTAGTCTTTTTGAAAGGAATCAGTATGTTGAGATGTACATCCAATACTACAGAAATGGAAATGTTCAATGACAGCATATCTTTATTTCCTTAAAGAGTTTGCCTGCAGAAACATCTCTAACATTCTTCACCATCTCTTCTTCCCAAGGGCAGTTCTTCAGCTGCAAGAGAATTGTCTACAGATAACAGCTGCCTTAACCATAATTCTTCTCCTCCAGCAAATGTATCTAATCTCATAGATCACTTGGTAGACAATTCTCTCTGGTCATAACTGAGGGCTGGTTTCCATTAGACCTTTTGTGTCCCAAGGGCTCAACCAACCAAACTTATTACTCCTCTTCCCTCAACACACATTTCTCCCCTTAAGAAATGAATGTGTGCTAATCTCCTCTACTGCATGGATTTAAAACTAAATGAACTGAAATGCAACGAACAGGCTTTAAAAAGTAACATGTTGAATTTATTATAAGCAAACTGTAAGAAATATTTTGTTTTATATATGTATATACATATTCACAGAAAAACATATATACATATATGCTCACATATGGAAATGTTCATTTTATTTGGTATTTAAGTTCAGAATAAAATAATAAAACAGGGTTAAGCAAAGGAGATGATTACAAAACAGTGGACAAGGGAGACCAGAAAGATGATGTTGCACCAAACAGAAACAGAAAAATCAGAGGGAGGGTCAGATGTTGTTGAGGAATGGTGGAAAGAAATGGAAAGCAGGAATGTGAATGATAGTTCAGTTTTGGACATGTTAAATCTGGGCAATGGTGGGACATGTCGGTAGAGATATGCAGAAGGCATCTGGAATTACAAGATTAAAACTGTTACAGGAGACCGGGGATTAAGTTTATATATGTGGAAAACATGTGTATAAAGGCAGAACCTTACCTAGCAAAGGGTAAAGTGGGATTTTGCACCAGGATGCTGATATATGGTGAATTTTTATTCTTTTCTCTCCATCATTTCTCATGTGCATTCAATGGACAAGGCCTTTTGTGCACACCAGAAAACTGTTTAGTAGACAAGAGTCCCTTCTTACTTTTGTTCCTTAGAATTTCTAGTTTCTTTCAACACTCAGCTCAAGCACCACCTCCCATAGCAAGCCTTTCCAGATTTCCTCAGTTTCTAGTTCTTCCTCCCCTAGCCCTCAATGTTCATATACTTACTCTGGGCACGTATCTTACATTGACTTATCTGTGTGCACGTTGTTAGGACAGATAGAGAGCAATTTTCCTTAAAAGGAGGAGGTTTCATTTTTGTCTTTGTATTCTCACAACCCAGTATAGTGACTGGCACAAGGTAGATATTTAATCAGTGCTCACTGACTGACTGACTGCATAGCCTTTAAGGATCCTTCCAAATCTAAAAACAAACAAAAAACAACTTCTGAAAAAAAGTGTTACTTGCCTAGAAGAACTAATTACTCTCCAAGTCTAGTACTGGTTTTCCTATAGGACTTTTGAGCAACCTCTCTGGATCTCTATTTCCTCCTTTGTAAAATGAGGGAAATGGATTAGATGATCTCATTCCCTTCCAACTCTAAAATTCTATGAATCCACATGGAATAACCAAAAGGTTGCTATATATTTCATTGTATGATTATAAGCCTCTGTTCTTCCATCACCACTAGTGTGGCTGAAGTTACTAGAATATTACAGGATTCTGTCTTCGCTGGGGAAAACTATATTTGGAGCATTAAAGGGTAACAATACATTCCTAAGTACTGTTCCCACCCTGTAAAAACCTAGTCTCCAACTCCACCATAAAATAAGAATGGTTATGGAAAGAATGTGCAATTCATAACAGCACATTTTAATAACTTCTGGGGCAATAAATATAATGTTTCTTTCATAAAAATATTTTCAAAAACTTCCAAATTTAGAAGTTAACGCACTGCCAATGCCATAAAATATTTTATCTATAATCTGATGCTGTAATTTTCAAATATGCGATAAAAGTAGTATACCAAAAATGTACTGAAGAACAGAATTTGGTTTGGTAAAATTTTTAGCAAATTAGCAAATAACACATTTCTCTTAAGAAATGGTGTTTGGTTTTAAGGTTGTTGGTTTTTGTTTTTTTTCTAAAGATATGAAGAACCAGTGTTTACTGGGCTTTCTATAATCTGTCAAATTTCATTCTTCAGTCCCTCCCATATTCCTGAATTCCAACATTGCTACTTCCTTTATTTAAAAAAAAAATTTTCAGGAACAAAATTACTCTGCAGCAAATTTGAAAGGTACTGAATTCCCAAGTAATCTGGAATCTAGTTGCGAATAAAAAACAATTATCCCAAATTTAGTTTTTAGTTTAAACCATAACTGTGCAAAATTTTGTAACAATACAAATCAGTGAAAAATTAGATCTGATATCATCAATTAATTTCTAAACCACCCAACTGTTTACTCTTTCTATTTTTCTTTTCTTTTTTTTTCTTAGAGGGCAGTTGGGGTTAAGTGACTTGCCCAAGGTCACACGGCTAGCTTTTTTTTTTTGTGTTAAGTGTCTGAAGCTGGATTTGAACTCAGGTACTCCTGACTCCAGGGCCGGTGCTCTACTCACTGCGCCACCTAGCCGCCCCTTTCTATTTTTCTTGAAGTATACATTTTTCCGAGTTCTGAATAGGTTTAATCCACCATGTTAAATGTGTTTTCAACTTTTTAAACAGGTTCAAGGAGTTATTTGGTCACTTCAGTATCATTGTGATAAGGCATTTCGTGGAACTGAGATTCTACTAGCCTCAAGTTTGCTAAGAGTCATAACCACTCATACTGTGTCTTAGAAATTCTTGTCTTTTAGATCTGGTCTAATTTCTGTGTGTTTAGAAATAAACTGGAAACAACTAGCCATGGTCAAAATGAGCCTTGAGTTCCTGGTTTTTCCCTTTTGTTCTGGTGGTGGAAGATTAAGTACATGTTTTTCTTTGAGAGACAGTGTAATAGAGTGGAAAGAATATTGGTTCTGGAATAAGAGAACATGGGTTCAAATTCAACCTCCAACACCTACTGCATTAGGTTAGTTACTTAGCTTCTCTGGGCCACAGTGCTTCCTTCCAGCTCTAGCTCTATGTTTCTAGCATCAATATAGACATGGTAATTTAGAACAATCTAGGACTGGTCTGATTCATTTTTAAGTAATTCAGAATTAAATTTAGCACAAAAATATATGGCTGTCAATAATTTAAGACTTCTCCCAATAAACAGAATTGAATAGTTACAATGACCAAGAAGCTTAGCCATGGAGAAGAGTTGAGAAAATTCATCTTCCTCAATTTTCTGCAAAAGGAAAGGAGTATGAAACACTACTCAGACTCAGCTGGTCACAGTGGTAGGTTGACTGGTTTTGCTGAACTTCTGTCTCTCTCTGTGTCTCACTGAATCTTCCCTTTTCCCTCCCTGCATTCCTTCATTCCTCCATCGTAGGGATGGAATATATCTGGAAACAAAAATAATGTTAAAAACAAAACTATCATTTAGAAACTTTATTTTAAGAATTTAAGACTTCGGCATTCACAGTCCCTATCAGCCTGTGGCCGCCAGCCTCTTGCCAAGATGTGGTTCGAAATTCTGCCGGGACTGGCTGTTATGGGCATATGTCTGACGATCCCGGGAATTAGCACCGCTCTCATCCATAAGTATAGCAATGGGGGCAAGGAAAAGAGAATTGCCCGTAATCGATACCAGTGGAATCTACTGGAGAGGGACAGGAGGATCTCTGGATTCCATTGTTATTATGAGGCTAAGGGGTTGGAGAACATAACCAAAGACATGTAAGTGGCCACATGATGCCCCTCTTCATGACTACAAAACACATATACAAGATGTTGTCTGATGCACATTAAAAACAAAATGACTGCCCAGAAAAAAAAAATAATTTAAGACTTCTATAGAGAAATAAAATGAAAGAAAACATGGAAGGAGCTCAACACTAATAAGTTTTGCCTATGAATAGCTTATATGATTCAACTATGCCACTATCAGACATTTACTAAACACTAAATCAGACTTTTAGTGGTATTAAGTAGTATAAAACACAGTTTCCTTACACTCAAAGAGCTTATATACCACCTGGAAAAGAGAGAACACATACATTTAAAAAAATAAATAAAAAGATGCACATAACAAATGTCAAATGTGTGGTACAGATGGTAAGGGCTCTTTTGAGTAAACAACACTGTGGACTGGGAGTGTGTGTTTAGACTGTGAAGGATACATAGGCCTTAGAAAACCGGAAGGTGGAACAGAACACAATAAGGAGAAGTGGCAATATGAAAAAAGGAATAGAGACAGGAATGAAGATACTATATCTGGGAAATATTATTTCACAATGTCCCCAAGGAATGAAAGAGAACTAAGAGGATTCACACTTGGAAACTATCATATCAAAGCAGCAATAAAACACCAATCACATTAATTAATATTGTTCCATGGATGAGGATTCAGACTACTAAATTCATTATATACTTTCATTCTAATCAATTCTATTCCTCCATTCAATACTTCCACATTTTTTACTCCTGCTAATCTAGCTACATCACAAAAATCTAATCCCATGTCAGCTCTGGAAGGTAAAATGTTTCCAAAATCTAAATATTTACATGGAGAAATTTTCAATATTTGTATCATTTTTTATTGTATCCCTTAAGTAAACTTGTTTTCCTTTTTTAAAAAACTCAGAATTTAGAATTGAAAGTTTCAGTCTCTAAGAGGCTACTGCATAATTTAGGTTAGAGAGACAATGTGGAATCATAGGCTGAACACTAGTAAGAAAACCAAGATTTGAGTCCTAGTTTACTAGCTGTGTGACCTTGACAAATCATTTAAAGAAACTGAAAGAGATTACATATTAAATGAAAGGAGCAGAACAGAGGATCACTATACTTCCAGTTCTCAACATTTTGATTCTATACCTTAGCAGTACCTACAAAGGAAAGTGTGACATTGTGCTGCAACGCACCACTAACGAACAATGCAAATGCTTAGATAAATTAAGGAAAGGTCCTATGTCAGAAATATGAGTGAAGGCCTCAAGATTTTCTGTGATTTGAGAAAGATCTAAGGAGAATAGGATTGCAAAGAGTCCCAAGAATCACTAGTGTTAAAAAAAATTTATACAGGTACTCAGTATAGTAATACTCTGTATCCCAAGGTCCTAACATAGACTACCCTGACCAAGTTACGTTTTTTTCCAAATCAAGGATTCTATCTGTTGGAGTTTAATTTTTCAAAATGGATACATTTTATTTTAATGCAATTGCTTTATAATACTCTCAATCCCTGCCCAATGCAGTAGCTCTTTCTCATTCAAACAAAAAAAAAAAGGTAAGAAAAATATTTAATTTCAAGGGTCTATGGACTACTCCAACAGAATGTTGTATACTATATTAAATGTAGTTACTGTATTAAGTTTTTCCTTAATTAGTTTCCTTTATTCCAAAGGATGGTTCAAAAGGGGAAGAAGGGTGAGGGAGTGGCAGGATATTTCTCCAGAAATGAGTAATAAAATGACAAAACACTCTAATAAAATGCATTTTTCAGAATCTAATACAATGTTTGCAACTAAAAGCACATTTAACTTTTTTTTTTTAGTGCAAATTATTATATAGTTTACCACTTCTTAACAGAAAGGAAGTCAAGCATATTTTAATCACGGTAATCTGGAACCAACATTGACTATAATATTTGACCTGAATTCTGTTGTCTTTAAGTGTTGTCTTCATTTGTACTAGTGTATATGTGATTATTTTGGTTCTCTTTGCTCTGAGGGTTAAAAAACTGAGAACATGCTTTCAACTTTAATAATAAAAAATCATCTTACTGAAGCTTCATATTACAGGCAAATTTGTTAGAACATACCAATTTCATAAAATGGAGCTTAACACATCTGCTTGGACTCTGGGAGACAAGATAAATTATTTTACTTTTAAGCTGAGAAAATGAAAACAGGCAAATATGCAGAAGACTATCACAGGTCACTGGTTTCCAATTTAAGGTCCAGATCCAAGTTATAGAAAGTTCTGAAGCAGCCTTTGGAAAGATCTAAACAGGAAAACAAACATATCTGACCACTGTACTGGTTGGCAATGAACTGGCCTTCTGTCTATTCCTTAACCTCATCTCTTAATTGAACAAAGTCAGAGAACTGCTTAATCCCATGATTCACAAAAGCAGCAGTACCAGAGAAGTCTTTAAGGTAGTTCTCTACCATCTCAATGGCTCGTAATATAACCTCTCTTCTTTTTACTTCATTTTCTTCCAGGCATGTTTATTAAGAATTTTTAAAAAAGATTTTCCTGCAAGGTAATTTTGCATTTCTGGCACAGTCAATTCTTTCTCATTTCCTCCTTACTTTTATCCTAAATGTCAGTTTCAATTAAAATAGTGGACTTTTCTCCTTAACCTTAGAAAGGTTCTGATCCCATAGAGAGAAAGGAGAGGAGAAATGTGGGAGGGGGAAGGGGAGAGGGAGGAGGAGACTGTATTTTAAGTTAAGGAGGTATGCAGCAGTAATCATTTCATTGATTACAAAACCTATACCAGTATTTTCTTTAAAAAGAGAAGCCTACCTTTAAAAAATTGTTTTAGTGGTTTTTTATGTGCATATTATTTGACTAATATACCAGGAGAAAAATATATGATCATAATTTACTATGACCACTTATATTCTGAACAGATTCACTCTTCCAATTTCTGTGCTATCAAACAACTAAACTTTCTGAAAGGAATATGAAGGACGGATGATAAAGACTACTAACAGGAATTTTTTTGGGAAAAAGAACTTAGAAAGAGTTCCCAAAGGAAGAAAAGAAATGGGTACAGCCACATGAAAATAATTTCTCATTCATTAGCTGGTAATTATGTTGCTTCGACAAAACCTCAGTGTTCAAAAATTACGTAACATATCAGTTCTTCAAAATAAAAATCAGAGAAATTAGGAGGCCTCCCAAAACAAAGTAAGCACCAACTAAGCTTCTGTCAGCAAATATCAATCCCCAAAGGAAGATTTCCCTCCCCACACAAACTCCCAAAGCATTGGAGTGCTAATTTTAAGCTGAAGATAGGATATATATATATATATATATATATATATACACACACACACACACACACACACACACACACATTTTTTGTGGGGGTGGGGATAATAATCATTTGGGATGGATTAAGAATCATCAGACTCAATATATTTCTAGATTAATATCAGTTTCTTTTGGCCATTTTCCCTTCTTACCATTACTATTTATACCGGAATAGTCATTAAAAGCATTTAAATTATAACCACTGGGCTTCTTGATTTCCTAGAAAGGAAACTGATTGGAAAGCAGTGCCATAATAGATTATTCTATTAGAGATGATGTCTAAAAAGACAGGAGCCAAAAACTCCCTCAGAGCAAAGCCTGACCTGACTGCTAGGATTTGGATGAGTAGTCTATTGAAAGGCTTTTAAAAGTTTTTGAACATCACAGATTTATACAAACAAATGGATGTACAAAATGATAAAGGCCCTACAGTAATCACAGCAGGTTCTACAGAGCATCAGAAAGAGGAACAAATTTGAAAAATAATTTAAATGAAAAGTTCACTCTACAGAAAAATGTATGGAAGGGCAGTTAACTTTTTTGGTTTTCAGGGCAGTTTAAGGGGTGTGAAATGGACGCATTAAAGTTCTCTTAGTAAACAAAGTTGGTTTCTGTCAGGTAAAGTGGCAGTAACAATTGGCTTCTTTATTCTGGGTTAAGGTAGGTTCCACTTTCACTGGCTTTTAAAAAAAGTGCTAGGTATTATTATACAAATGCAGAAGACTGCTATGATCACTCAAATGATCCACCAACCAGTGTTACTATCAATGGTTATATTAAAAGCATCTAACAGTTTATTTGGCATCTGTCATCTGGATGAAGTTCTCTAATAATAAAAGTCTTGGATAATTCTCAGGCATCTGCAGAATGCCTAACATTTTTCAAAGAAGTTTTATTAATGAAGGATAGTTAGTTTAGAAAACTGATCCCCCCCCCTCATGTTATATATTACATAGTTTCACTCTGTATGTTTTAAAATTGGAGTGTCAGTTTTTCTGTAACAAATACTATTTGAATGTGCTCACAAGGGAGGAAAAGAGGAGGGAAGGTCATTCCCTGGTTGAGTACTGTTCTTTCTGAGGTTAAATAACGGTAAACACCTACCACCTGCTTCAATACAATAAATTAAACAGTAGCTCTCACTTCACAATTAACATACAAAGGAATGACTTTTGCCAAATGTTTTAATGAAATATTTAATTAACTTAGAAATGTCTTGTTCAAAGGTTTATGCTAGCTTCTGATTATATGGTATTGATTCTCACTGAAATAATTAAACTTTTTCAAGACATATGCATTCAATTAAGTAAAAATAAAATTTAAAAATCTAGCTTCAAAAACATGGTACAATAAAATAGATATGGACATGACCCATGTTTGAATCTTACCTGTGTGACTTTGGGAAAGTCTTCTAATCTCTCTGAGTCTTGATTAAAATAAATTCTAAGGTCCAAAGAAAGAACCACATGTAGCATTTGTTTTAATTTGGAGTTCTGATTTATATTGCTAAAATAGTCCTTTTTAGAAGAACAAATAAAATGAAATGACTATTTCCTTTGGTTATTCTGTTTTCCAAACAACTCCACTTTAAGAAAACCCAACTCAAAAAGAGTCTAACTTCCAAAAATAAATTAGGAGGCAATTATTCACCTTAAAAAGGATTCTTTACAGAATTCCTTTAAATAACCATATGTCATAAGAGTACTTAAAATAACTGGATATCTAAAAACCCAGTTAACATACAGCTGTCCAGTAATATAGCTCATGTATAAAATTAGGTATACCAATGTTAGCTGTAATTACAAATTTAAAGTTAACATTTTGGATAGCATATATTATTAAATATTCTCACAAAGATTTAAATATTTAATTTATTACAAGTGGTTCAAAAGAAAACCCAATGGCACAAATAGATTATAATACATTATCAGTGGTGACTAATGTTCAAAAAGTGGCATGATGCATAACTGAAAATGATTTTGTAGCAAGATAACATAAAAGATTAGGACAGGCAAAGTGCTCCAATGGAAAACAAAATGTAAAAAGGACCCAGGGGAAAATGCTGTAAGAACACTAGATTTGGTGTTGAAGGATCTGGGTTCAAATTCTGTTTCTACTATTTACTATCTGTGTCACCCTGGGCAAATGATTCAACCCTTCTGGTTCTGAGTTTCCTCATCTATAAAACGAGGTGAGTCCATAAGATAAACTCAAAGGCCTCTTTTCAGTTTTAAATCTATCTTCCTAGGACTATACTTGTTATATGTGAAAAGGTGAAAAATAGCACCATCGTATATACATAGAAAAATTAGAAATTTTTTACCTGTGAACTTTTACTTCCTCTAAACTGTATGTTACTTACAGTATTTAAGAACTACCTGGGTCACTGGGAGGTTGTGACTTTCCCAAGGTCTTTTAATTCCAAGGGCTGCTAAGCCCTACACTACTAGCTCTCTTAACACCAACTATTTAGACCAGGGGTGGAGAACCTTTGGCCCCAAGGCCATATGTGGCCTTTTAGGTTCTTGGGTGCAGCATTTTTAACTGAACCTAAGTTTTACAGACAAATCTTTTTTATTAAGGAGATCTGTTCTATGAAGTTTGGATTCAGTCAAAGGGCTGCATTTGAGGACCTAGAGAGCCACATGTAACCTCAAAGCCACAGATTCCTCACTCCCTGACTCTAGACACCAAATGGTCAAAAGCCTGGAAAATGGAAGTGTCAAGTCTCAATAATGAGTAAAGTACTGATGAAAAAACACTTTAAGTTTGGCATTTACCTAAGTATAAGAAACTCTGAGGAGTACAATCACTCTAAAGCTCCCATGCATTTTTGATTTTTGATTACAGAATGTTCTTTATATAAAGCTGTAAGAGTGGTGTCCTTAAAAAAATTATTTGTATCCCCAGCTCACAGCTTATACATAGTAAATGTTTAAAAGTTCAGATGAAAGCTAAGCCATTTCTAAGAGTGGATTATGTCCATGGAAATTCATCCTCTAATAATTTTGCGAAACAGCAATGAATTGATACCTCAATGTCTAAAAGTAAATGTCACTGAATAAATTTAGTTAGTAATTCACAATCAATCCAACTTTCAAAGCTATTTAAGCCCCTAAAAGGAAGAATATTAAAAAGAATATTTGCAAAAAAACTGTAAAGAAATCATCCAATGTTAAAATAATTTCCTCATTTTTACCAATGAAGATATTTGGAATCCTGAACTTTGGTCTGGCTATGAACAGAATACAGAAGTTAGGTTAGTAAATAATTGTAATACTGTTTTGAAAAGTATTTAAGATATTTAATCCTGAATTAAAACCTCATTTTCTTCAGAACTAAAAATGTATTTTATGTGGATAAATTAAATGTTTTAATCAACTAGAACATAACTCCTTAATTATGTTAATGAAGCCTATTGGACATGAATTTTGAAACCTTAAACCTAAGATTAACTGCCTACTGTGAAGTACTTCAGAAATTATTTCCAAACTAAGATATCATGGAAATTAAGGGACATCCTCCTATCAGGGAGCAGATAAAGAAATTATGGTATAGGTCTGCAATGAAATATCAATTATGCCAAATAAATTATAAAAACATACAATTTCAGGAGACTTTTACAAATGATACAAAGTAAATAGAATTAGAATAATTTATACAATGATGTCAATACTATTGAGCAGTGGTTCTCAAACTTTTTGGTCTCAGGACCATCTCTTCACATTTTAAAAAATTATGAAGGATCACAAAGAGCATTTCTATTGTGGGTTATATCTATTAATATCAGAAATTAAAACCAATCATTTAAAAATATTTATAAATTCATTGAAATAAAAATAATAAACCATTGCTATTAACATAAATAACACTTTATGAAAGATAACTATATTTTCCAAAAGAAAAAATTTAGAAGTTTGGCATTATTTGACATATTTCTACAAATCCTTTTAATATCTGGTTTATAGAAAATGGCTGGATTCTTATGTGTACTTCTGCATTCAATCTGTTATGATTTGTTGTTTTAGTTGAAGAATCTGAAGAAAATATGACTTCACACATATATGTAGTTTGAAAAGGGAGAAATATTTTGATAGGCAAATAATGCCTTTGCATTATTATAAAAATAATTCTGGCTTTGCAGATCCCCTGAAAGGGTCTTAAGGACACCCCTCCCTCCAGAGTCTAAATCACACTTCAAGAAAACTACTATTACAGAGAAAAATAATTTTGAAAGACTTTAGAACTCTGATCAACACAATGATAAATCAGAAGTATAAAAGGATGAGGATGAAAACACACCACTCGCTGATAAGAGGTGAAAGACTTAAAATACAGAAGGAATACATAAAAGGGAAGCATATAGCTATTTTTCCTAAATAAAACAAATTTAGTGCTACAGCTATCTTAACAAAAATTTCATATTCCATTTCATAAATCTAATTCTTAAATTGCCTACTATTCCTTATCATCCAAACAAATACTGCTTCAACTGATTCACACAAAAAGGTGGACTTTCTTCATGCACAGACAAAACCCCACGATCCAATTCCATCCCATTTGCTCCAGCAGATTGTCCCCATTCTTTCTGTAATCTTCAATTGCTCTTTCTCTACTAGTTGCTTCTCTATTGCCCACAAGCACCCCTATGTCTGCCTCATCTTCCAAAACCCTCACTTAATCTAACTGATAATCCCGGCTAGCTACTGACCTATATCTATCCTCTACTTCATGGCTAAACTCAGCCAGTGGCCTCATACAGGTCCTTGTCACTGACTACAACAGCCTTCTGGTCACTTTGCCTTGGGTCTCTCCCAACTCCAATCTATCCTTTAATCAGCTGTAAAGATGAAGTTCCTAGAACACAGGATTTACCACATCACCCTGCTGTTCTATAAACTCAAGTGGCTTTCTATTTCCTTTAGCATCTATAGACTCCTCTAGCATCTAACACTCTCACAATCTGTTCTGTTCCCACCTTTCAAATCTTGTTCTTTACGCCCATCTCTACACCTGGGGGTCTAGAAGCACTAGTCTTTTTGTAGCTCCTCCCACAAGTCATTCTATCTCCCAGCTCCATACCTTTATAATGGCAGATCCCATTCCTGGAATGTTCTCTCTCATCTTCACCTCTTGGATTCCCTGGCTTCCATGAAGACTCAGTTCCAATTCCACCATCTACAGGAGGCCTTTCCCAAGATCTCCTATTCACTAGTGTCTTCCGAGATTATCTTTCATTTATAACATATATATCTAGCACATTACATTTTTTGCATATTGTCTCCCCCATTAGAATATAAGCTCTTTGAGGGCGGAGACTGTGTTTTTGCCTTTCTTAAATAATGAGTACTTACTAAATACAAGTTGAGTGATTGAACTATCACCAAAATTATCTGTACAATTATTAAAGTCAAACTAATTGTTTTATGCAGAAAAAATGTTAACAAGTAAGCAAATCATCTTACCTTAATTAAAATAAGAGGTAGTGTGAATAGTAAAAAGATGCTGGAACTGGTGTCAAAGGATCTGGGTTTGAGTTCTGGCTCTATATATTACTTGAATGTTCCTGAGCAAATAACTGCTGATACAACCTAATAAAACAACTTTCATTAACTGCAATGCACTGCACTAAGCAACAGGACAATGAAATTTTTTTAGAAAATTCTCTTCTTATTGTGTCTTGGTTTCTATAGTTGTAAAACGAGGAAATAGCACTGTATGATCTTTGAGGTCCCTGCTAACTCTAAATACATGTTTCATGAGTCCAGTTACTAGGAGGGAAAAGGTGATTTCAGAATCAAAGAAGCTTTTATGTAAAACACTGTATACTGGGAAAATTAATTATGAATACTATCCAATTTTAAACATAAAACTAAAATTTAACTGAATAATCTCAGAGTCTGAAAAAATATATGATATTTTCCCCCAGCATTATAATTTGTGGTATACTAAATTCACTGTCTTGAATACTACCTTTTTAGCCCCAAACTAAAGAGAGATAAAATGTCTAGATTATAACTTTTAAAGAATATGGTAAAACATAAATTAAAACTTTTAGGAAGCTACATACAATTAGAATGGGAGGGAAGGAAGAGAGAATGATGTGAATTGCCAGTAATATGATTTAAACACTTATTTTATATTCTCTCAATATACACATATAGTATCCCTAACAAGCAAGAGTACAATTTCATTCTGACACCAAGAGAAAAACCTACAAAAATAGACATTTCTGACCAAGGATGGCTAATTTTTTCTTGTTCAATTATTTTATAAGGCTAGACTGTTGGCTTATAGAAGCTCAAACTCATCTTCTTTAAGGCTTCAAAGAAGTCTTAAAACTGACCTTATTTAAAGAAATCTGGGGAGAAAAAAAATCTGATTAAAAATGCTTATTTCAGTCTCTTTTTTCTTTTGATAAATTCCCCTGACCATGAATTTCCCAGAGTGGGAGGAGGCTGAGATGCTTTGAGATCCAGGCCGCAAGCATCTTGGTCTCCTTGCACACCGGGCAATTCATAGTTTACTAGTCTCAGTCTGCCCTAAGTGATTTTTGGCTGGTCAGGACTGGCCCTACCTAGATGCTGTGCTCTCTCCCTCAGGTTTACTGTAGTACTGCACATCACCCCTACGCTTTGCACCCTACACACACACACACACACACACACACACACACACACACACACACACACACAGTTTTGTCTTCCCTCTGTTCCTTACCACTCTAGCACAACACCAGCAGTCCAGAACTTTGCAGCACTGATGCTATGGGGTTAAAGCTGCTGGATGTGTCAGGCTGGGTAAGAGGAAAACGGAAATGGGTGTGGGGGGTGGGCTTTGCTGAAAGCTTGTGTCACATCCTTGGGTCTTCTACTGAAGCTCTGCTCTGGTATTGTGGGACGTGAGTGAGAGGTCCTGAGTAAGCTCTGGGTCAAAGGGCTATCAGTTCATGGAGTTTTTTTAAACCTTTCAGATTTTGATTGTCCTTCTGTAATGGTCAGAAACTCTGAGGGTCTTCCCCTCCCAGAGACTGACTCTTTTGTGAAGGCAAATTCTTACCTAGTTTTTAATCACTGAATGGTTGTTGCCTCAGACAAAAAGACCTGGGGAAGATCTTGGCTAACAAAGTTCAAGGTCTCCATTCCATCTAGGATCATCACCAGTTGTCTTGACCCATCTTGCCACTGCTCTCTGATGCCTGGAGGAGAGAGTGAGGCACTTTGCACTCTTCTGCCTCACTTAAATCCAATACCCTAAAAAGTTAAGGCATCACTTTCCTGATGTCAATGGTTCTCTTAATAATACAAAGGATGAACAACAACAAATAGTCCTTGGGGTGGCTAGATGGTGCAATGAACAGAGCACTGACCCTGGAGTCAGGAGGACCCGAGTTCAAATCTGACTTCTGACACTTAACGTTAGCCGTGTGACCTTGGGCAAGTCACTTAACCCCAACTGCCCTACCATGCCCCCCTCCAAAAAATTAAAAAACAAAAATCAACCAACAAATAGTCCTAGAGCATGCAGACAGCTGAACTAGTCTTATTTTTAGAATATAATTTCTCGTGTTCAGAAGTATGAGAAATTGTGGGCATCTGAGACAATGTCTACTCCTCCGTATTATTGTTCATGTGACCCAAAAGTACCCTAAAAACATTTGCTGTGGTCAAATAATTACCCTTACTCTCATGAAAAACAAAACCCAACCTTCTCCAATCTATAAAGGGGTGAAAGAAATACTAAAAATAGCAGAAAAACTTGCAAAATTTCCAGTGGAGCAAATTAATCTGCCCATTACTGGGAGTTCTATAATTATTGACTTAAATACCCTACACTTGCAAGGCTATATGGGAAAGTTTATCTTCTCTGGAAGAATTTAGGAATTTTATCTCCTGTGGATGCTTGGAATTGCTATCCCACCCTAACTTTTTATCTTTACTTATGGCCAATCGTGACAACCCTTGAAAGACTAGCAGAGCCCAAGAATAAGAGAAAATAAACTACTTTGAGGCATTGACTTTATGGTCCCTTCTTAGAAAGTTTAACTGATCCAAAATAGTAGTCAGCAAAGAGAGAGGCCTTGGACAGCAAACTCTGGAGCTACCTGCTAAATGAAAATGCTAGCCAGATAACTGTGACACAGGTTTTGTGTAAAAATTCATTTGTAAAACATTATACAGGCAAAGATGTAAAATCACAAACATCATTTCTTAACACAGAGGTGAAAAGTCACAGTGGGGAAAATGAGATTTCAGAAAGCTTTATATGAAATTCATCTAAGCCTTCAAATATTCTGAGAGTATCTGTTGTAGTGGGGGAAAAACTGGAAGGGAGACAACAGACAATAAGCAGATGCGAAATGGGATTTGGCAACAGTAGCACATCTGGTAAGACGTTCACAGCCACTAACTAGCATATCTAGTGTCAGAGTTGATGGTAATTCATGTTTAGTCTTTAAAAAGTTAATTTATGATATGTATTAATTTATGTGCTTAGAACTTTTTAAAAAGCAGTAAGGCATAAAATGGCTCATCATAGCAGTATAGATTTAGAGCTGGAAGATACTTTAGAACGCCATTAAAAGCAACGTCTTTATTTTACAGAAGGGGAAACTGAGTCACCGAGTACTTAAGTGACTTCCCCCGAGTCAAACAATTATTAACTTTTTTTCCTCGTTTAGTGTTTTATCACTGAAATAAAGTGATTAAAAAAAAAGAATGAAAGGGATGGTTTCGAAGAAACCTGGGAATACATATGAACTGATGTAGACTGAAGTGAACAGAACCAGGAGAATAACTTATATAAAAACAACAATACAGTAAAAATCAAACAACTTCAAAAGAATTAGGAATTAGATTAGACAATTTTTTTTGGACAAGGCTAATGTGAAAATTTGTTTTACTTGACTATACATGTTTGTAACAATGGTTTTGTTTTTTCCTTCATTCTCAGTTGGGGAACAGTTGAGGGGAGAGAGAGAGGGTAGATTTTTATTGATTGAAAAGCATCATCTT
>CM053598.1:110715559-110763483 GCA_028646575.1 Pseudocheirus occidentalis | reverse complement strand
GAGGAATAGGAAGGAGAGATAGATGATCACTGTCACAATATGTCCACTATGAAGATGTCCTGTATAATCACACGTACACAGCCTATATTGAATTGAGTGTTCTTCCAGTGGGGGTGGGTGACAAAGGAGGAATCAAAAGAATCTAGAATTTAAAGTTCTGTAATACCTGCAACTAGGAATTAAGATACACAAGGCCTGGGATAGGGAGACCCTTCCTGCCCTACCAGAAAATAAGAGAGCAGAGCAGGGGAGGGGCTTTACAGTGGGATTGCTGTTTTAGGATTGAGGCAGGAGCAAGACGGGGAGAAAATTTGTAATTCAAAAATGTAATGAAAATGAATAATGTAAACAAGAAAACAAATAAAAAATAAATTAAAAAAGAGACAGATGAAAGTGAAATAAGTCTATGACAAATGCTGTGAGGAAAGTGACAGTAAGCCAACTAAAGATGAATATGATTTTAAAGCCAAACTGATGAGTTCAGATTAGATAGCATTAATTTGTTTTGGAATAAATCAGCACTGTTTTGTAACTTTCTCCAGCCATGCCCAACATCTGAAGGAGGAGGTGAACAAGAGGACCAAAAGAAGGCAGAAGGGCAAGAGAAACTGACAAGACTCCACAGTGTTAGTAAAAGCAATTGAAATAATGCTGAGATTCAATCAGAGTAGAGTGACATGAAGAGTCAAAAGGACTATATTTCTCAAAAAGGGGGGGAAAAAAGCACATTTTTATTTATTCGGATTTATTACATCAATGTGTTTTAATAATTTCAATAATGCCGAAGGATTGTACGGAAAAAGATGTCTCCTGTGCAAACGAAAAATTGCCCTTTCTAGTTCTTTCAGGCATTTAAATGTTTTACAAGATATTACAGTTTGGGAGGCAATACTATTTGTGTCTGCTTCACAACCAAAAGATGGCAAAGTAGAACATTCTTTTGGAACTAGAAGCTTGGCAGTAGATTCTTGGTAACTCTGATTCTTTTCTCCAGTCACACTGACAGTTTCCCTTATCTTTATAATGTCTTGATGGTTTAAAGGTGTCTGTTTAATGTTTGATAAACATTCTTCTTCCACTGATTCCTCTTCAGAATCTTCTGAGCTGTCATAATTGACCAGGCTTTGAGAGGCTCTTGGTGAAGATGTATTATTAATGCATATCAGTAAGTTGGGTTGCTTTGACTTCACAATCTGGTTGTCTTTTTGCTCCACATTTTTTCCAGAAGGAGTAGGGTCTGGGGCCAATGGTAAAAGAGCATGATAATTTGTACCACAAAAAAGAGGCTGGTGCGTAGCTTGCTTGCTGCTTCTTTCTTCAACATGTGAAGTGACAATACTAAAAATATGAACATCATCTCTTAATTCTGCTATATCAAATAACTTACAAACATTTGAAAAACTGTGCCTCTCTCCTTGGAGCAGTTTCAAATACCTAACAAAGTATTCAAGAAAGCAGGTTTCTGATGAAATTAAAAAGTCAAGGAGAACTGTTGCATCAAACCCAATGTTTTTTAAGAGAAATAAGAAAATACAGTGAGGATTAAAGCCATTTTCATGTGTCTGATGGTTCCAAGTTTCTTTTTCTTGGGTCATGCCCTTAGCAGCTTCATTCCATGCTCTGTAAAAACATGTAGTTATACAATCCAGATTAAAAATCAGCTCAACTACCAATTATTTTCAAAGCAAATAGACTTCAAAAAAAAACCATCCTTTTCCAATATACTTAATAATTTGATCCAAAATGACAACCAGAATGAAAAAACCAAGATACTTAATACATTCAGTGCGATCATGACAAACTGAACATCTAAAGTTCATAGGGCAGCTATTTCAAATGAAAAAAAAAATTCAAATTTATGCAAAATCAAATCCAATTTAGAAATATTCCCTTCATTGTGAGGGAATAAGAAACCAATTTTGATATAAATAAGTTCTAAAAGTTGTATACATTGTCAAACTGAATTCATATTTGAACTTTTTTAAGCCTAGCTCAAAACACAAGAGAAATTTATGTTCTTGATTAAAATCCTTTGAAAGTTTGCCCCTAATAAACATTCAGTCTCATAACAGACGCCGCCAGCAATGTCATAATACAAGTCCTGGCAGCAAAAAATTTCACTTAAGATCATTAATAATAGTAATCTTTCTCACTAGCCAAGAAATGGAAATAAAGAAAATACTTTTTGGTTTCAAACAAAGCAGAAGCAGAACCAGTGTGTAATGGTAATCAATTTGTGGAATCTACTGCTGATTGGCTTTACACAGTGTAAAAGGTCATCTGTAACTTCATAATCAATTATAGATACTGTCTTTATGAAGATATCATCCCAAAATCATTTGTAAAAGAAACTAAAATTCATAAAGGAAAGTTTGGCTACTTGCAAATATATATTTACACCTACAAATATAAAGATGAAGATCATTTTAAAGCAAGTAGTATTTCTTATCAATGAAAAAAATTAGAGAATTTTAGAACTAGAAGAAATCCTCAAGAGCATTTGGTGCAATTTCTCCACTTTAAAAATGAAATATTAAAGCCCAGAGAAGAGGAATTATTTGACTTAGGTAACACAGTTACTTAGAAGAATTTGTTTCTCTTGACTCAGTACTTCTTTTGCTGTACCATTAATAAAGCTGCCTCAGTCAGACAAGTTTGCATTGTGAGGGCTGAAATTCATCCTGTTAATTTATGTGTATAAAATTGGGCCCCATCAGAAAGTATGAATAAACACTTAATGGGAAACCCGTTTTAGGGCTTGTTCCAGAAAAAAAAAAGTAATAAATATTTTTAAAAGCAACTATTAAAGTATTCTCATTTTTCTGGGATTTTTTTAGTACAATAATTACTTTTAAATATTTTTACTAGCTTAACTAATAAACACTATACCAACCTAGTAAGCTTTAGATAAATGCTTAATGATGCTTTTGCAGCCTCCAGCATGTCATCATCTTGTTCTATGAAGATTTTAGAGATCCATTCACAGTGATGATGCAATTTCAGGGAAGGCTGAAGGTACTGTTTTAAGAAGCTCAATAACTCAGACATGAATTTCTGTAATTCAGCTTGAAAAAAAAAACCCCAAAATAAAATAATTAAAATATAACCAATACTGAAGTATTATGTCTCTTTATACGAAATTCTTACAAAAACACAATCTTGTCAGTAATAGAAATACTAAAAGAATTTTTCTCATGGTATCTTAAGAAGGCAAAACTAAGTTTTAAATGGTCAATACAAAATAGAATTATTCATTTAAACACAACTCTCAAAAATACTTTTTATAAATCATCAGTTTAATACAGGAAACTATGAAGAAAATTTTTTTCAAGTATGTTTTTGTTGAATTTAAATTGGTGAGTAGAATATGTATAAAAGGTTCTACAGTGGAAATATGAATTATGTAAATTCAAAAATTATTATTACTGAACAGTTATAGATATGGTATAAATAGCTGAAACCTTTGCTAATAAGATATCACTAAAACTTGAAACATTTTGTGTTGGAGAATTTTTTTTTAAACTGCAATTACACTCTAAATTACATAGCATGTGCCACCTACTGTTCTTATTTAGAACTGCACATGAAATAGAAATCTTTCTAGAATGTTTGGGTAGAAACATCAAAGAACTTGCAAGGTTTTTAATTTGTTGTAAAAAATATCTTGTTGTGAATCTTTACCATGGAATTAATATTCTCTTCAGGTAAGGCTTATATCCTGTGGTTTCTCTCAAGTAAAACCAAGGAAATCTTTTTTATACCTAAACTGAAATGTCAGAATTTAAATGGTCTTTGTTTGATAGGTTATCAAAATGTAAGAATAAATTAATAAATTGCGGTGGTTAGGTGGCACAGTGAATACAGCACCAGCCCTGGAGTCAGAAGGACCCAAGTTCAAATCCAGACTCAGACACTTAACACTCAGACACTTAATAGTAGCCGTGTGACCTTGGGCAAGTCACTTAACCCCAACTGCTCTGCCTTCCCCCTCCAAAAAGCAAAAAAATTCATTAATTAGCTTGCTAATTATTCAACAGATTCAATTCAATAAAAACTTTTCTGTATGCAACAAAGGATCCTCCATAATTCCCCAAGAGCTCCTGAATAAATGAAGATTTCATGCAGCCATTTCTTTAGAAAATATGTCACTGATCAGGTCCATTTCTAATTTATGTATCAACTTTTTTAAATGTGTCATTTTTTTACACAGGGTTATTACAAAAATACAATGCTTGTGTGACAATGAATTAATTTTGTTGGTCATTTTGTTCACAGATAACCAGCCACTTACTATTATTTCTGAAAATAATAATAATTTTCTCTAAAAGAAATTTAGTCCCTAAAATGGTAGCTGAAGAATATGATCATTTAGAATTAAATGAAAGCAACCAATTACACAAGCTTATTTATGTATAAATGTATTAATTTATATATGTAAAATTATATGAACCTAACAGTCATTTACTTAAGTTTGGGGAAAATCTCATTGGTTAAAGCTGGAAAGATTTAATAAACCTTCAAACTTAGAAAATAGCTGGTAATATCATGCATGTATCACTCTGGTTGGAGGGTGGGAGGCAAACTGACAAATTACCTTTTACTTCATTTGCTGATGTACAGTTATGCACCTTGATTTCTAAGGATTTCAGTAAAACCAAACTTGATGCTCTGAGGATAATGAGGTCAGGGACAACAAGACTTTTATTTCCGGGCTGAACTTCACTGCCTCCAAAGTGGCTGGGTTTTCCACTAATAGGTAATTGCTTCAACCATCCCAAATTCACAGCTTGCAAAAAAGCATTACCCAAAGCTAATATGTCCATATCTAAATAAGGATCTTGTTCAACTAAAGTAGGAAGTGAAGTATTTAGGGCATCTTCACCCACTTTATGTAAAAGACATCTTTTAAGAAGGATGACGAACTTCTTTTTGACTAAAGAGTGAATAGGCCAGGTAATAATGTCCAAAGCACAAAATATTTTCAAATAAAAAATCCTCTGGCAAGTGAGATGTAACTTCAAGTGGATTCTGGAGGCTATAAGAATTTCAAGCAATTCCAGAAAACAAATAAAAAAATTTGTAACTTTAGGATTTAGTGACATATCTTGGTAGTTTTCAAAATGCTGAGAAAAAACTGAACAGTAAAAGACTTCAAAAAGAAAATCAAAAGATGTCAAAAACTGCTTCAATATTTCTGAAACAATAAAAAAGGAATTATAAATGGGACATAGATGACTATGTAAGTGATTAAAGCACAATTAAGCATACATACTAACATTTTTAAACAAATTTCAAGACTAATTTTATACTAGTCATAACCAAAATCATAAGAAAAACAAAATAACCAACAATTTGTAAGATAAAAGCAGACCTATGAGGACCTTAAAGACTTATATGAAAAGCTACTTAGTAGAAAAATAGAATATAAACCAGAATAAGATAAAAATATAAACATAAAGTACTTCTAAAGTTAGAACTTATAAAAGGAGGGAAGGGGAAAACCTGAACTTGAATTTTTGCTATGTGGCACAGCAAAAAACAAAACAAAACACTGGCCTGGTCATCAGGGGACTTAGATTTTAAGATTAAAATTATTACCCGTGAGACCTAGACAAGTTATTTAACTCGCTGGGAGTCAATTTCCTCTATTACTGAATGAGGTAGCTGGAGTAGACAGTCTCTTCTAGCTCCAAATTTACAACATATAATCTAAAGTTCATAGGTTTACATAATCATCAAAAACTTTAATTTCTACTTCAAAATACAAACTTATTTTAAAAGTTAAACTATTACTCTAGGACTTTCAAGAATTACGGGGAAGACCTATCTTTCCTATTTTAGAGATAGACAGGAAGCTGTAAAATAGAACTCATTATTTCTATATTATAAGCATGAACTTCTTCCAGTAGTAATGATACTTAATTATGTCAAAGAATTGGCACCTGCTTTCTGTAAACATGTATCCTTCAATATTTCTTTTATTACAGCTGTAAGAGTCCAGAGACAATATGAGATTGTATTACTTTGAGGGTAGTCAGAAAGACTTTTTAAACAAAAAGATGTCCACGTTTTATTTACTATAGCCTATAAGAAAAAAGAAAAAAAAGGAATGTTATGATTTGAATTCTACCACAAATCAATTATTCTTCATACTACAAATTTGAGTCTATATAAACATTTTAAAATTTTAACATCTTTTTGGTCAAAAATTTATTTTTCTCTCCCTCCTGCCCTTGCCACTGGTCATGACCAAAAATGTCTCACTCTAAACTGTACGCCTCACCTCTCTTCCAGGACGTAGGTAGCACAATATAATGAAATATAGTATCATGGGACCTATGTCCCGTGCTTGGCCACTGTATGGTCTGCCTTTAAAATGTCATTGTTATTGCATATTGTTCTCCTAGTTCTGCTTACATCAGTTCAAACAAATCTTCTTAGGTTTCTTTGAAACCATTCTTTCACAATATTTTACAGCACAATATTATTCTATTACATCAATACAGTATAATCTGTTCAACCACTCATCCATTTGATAGGCAGCCCCTTGTTTTCCCGTTTTTTTGTCAACACAAACAGCTGTGAATATTTTTGTATGTGTAGATCCCTTTTCTTCTTCTTTGATCCCTCTGGGATATAGGCAGTTAACAGTATAGACAGTTCAAAAGGTAAACAGTGTATTGAATTTTTGAGAAGTTTTAGTTTTCAGAATGACTAAATCAATTCACTGCTTCACCAACAGACTATTAATTAGCTGTTTTACTAGAGTCCCTTCATTTATCATCTTTTTTGCTGGGATGAAAGCAAGGCAAAACTCCAGAATTGTTCTAATTTGAATTTTCTGAATTATTAGTTTTTTTAATATGGCTAGTGATAGATTTTATTTCTTTCATAAAAAATTGCAGTTAATATAATTTGATTATTTATCAAGTGGAGACTGACTTTTACTCTTTTAATTTGAATCAGTTTCTTATGTTTCTGGGAAATTTTACCCTTATCAGAGAAATCTGCTGCAAAGACTTTTTTCCTTGTTAGACGTTTCCTCTTTAATTTCTCCTTCAAAGACTTTCCCCCTCTACTTATCAGTTATTATTCTAACTTTAGCTGCATTGGCTTTATTTGTAAAAAGAAAAAAATGAAACAAAAACTTATTTTTACATAATCAAAATTCCCCTGTAAAATACCAAATGATATCCCTACCCACAATTTTTTAATACTATGATCAAAGGAAGCTGAATAGGCTGTCTGAAACTACATACCCTAAATACTATTCAAGCAAAAAAGTGATTTTAATTACTATTTATTTATGAAGTAGAAGTTAAACTATAAAAGAGGAAATAAAGCTCAACTTATTTACATATACTATATATGTGTATGTATGTGTGTGTATACATACATATATATATGTATACACACACACACACATATAGAGTGAGAGAGAGGGAGGGAGAAGGACAAGGAGAGGGAGAGGGAGAGAGAGAAGGAGAGGGAGAGAGGGATAGAGAGGGAGGGAGAGAGAGACAGAGAGAAGGGGAGGGGGAGGGGGGAGAGGGGGAGGAGGGAGAGGGGGAGAGAGAGAGAGAGAGAGAGAGAGAGAGAGAGAGAGAAAGAGGAAGAGATGGTAGGGGGACTATCTTTAAAGGCTATTCTTAAAAATTCATCCTAATTTATATACTTACACTAAATTTTATGATAATGATTTATTCAAATTTTTGAATTCTAATTCTTTATTCTCACATTTATATTATTAGAATGCTACTTAGCATAATATAATACTAATCAAAAGGTTTAGAGAATAAAGTTTTATTTGTGCTTCTTAAATTGTGGGTTGCAACCCAGTTTAAGAAGCACTGAAGGGCTCATGAGTGGACAAAGTTTAAGAAGCCCTGTTTTAAATGAAAAAAAAAATCTCAAAATAATCACTTGAATGATTTTTAAGAACGTTTATTTATAAAAGAAATATATAATTTGGTAACAATTTTCTATACTCACCTTTTTTTTTAGCTGTAAATATAAGAGTGAGGCAAGACACTTTGCAGCCATGTGAGATAACAACTTATCAGAACCATGGAATGTACTAATCTGTGCAAAAGAAAATATTCATATCTTAAAAATCTGAATTGTAAATGCTCAAACTTGACATTAATATTTTTAAATTTAAAAAACTTACTAATTTAGATTCCAGTTCATATGGCTTTAAAAGAATTTCAATTATATCATTATACTTCTCTTTTATTCCTAATTCCATTTTTTTAGATAGTATTTTGGTTATCATCATCTTGGTGACTGTTAACTGAAGCAGCATTATATCTCTGGGATTACTACCTTGAAAATCCATTTTCAAATTTATTGATGCTACAGGAGTGGGAGTGTCATCCATGTTGACAGAACTAACTTGGTTACCATGACGAACACATGGCCACTTCAGGAAATTTGATGTGGATAAATCTTGGGCCGAAAAAGGCAGAATGAGATAAAATGCATATTCTTGGCTGTCTTTTTCAAGTGGACCTCCAAGAAGCATGTTCTTATATAACTGTTCTAAAACTTGATAGGAAGCTTCCATTTTTTCCTCAAGATGTTATTTGTTTGATCTCAATTTTCTTGAAGCAACTGTAGTCTCTCCAACCTAAACATAAGCAGAATATTCCTTTGAATATACTTAAAGTAAAAACAAATATAACAGCATTAAAAACTTCATTTCTAATACTACAAACTCAACTCTTTCTATTCAATCACTTAATTTACTTTTAAAACTGATGATATGCAATTAAAAAATATAAAAACCGGAGGCAGAGCCAAGATGTCAGCATAGAAGCAGGAAAATTCCATGAACTCCCCCATGACCACCTCAAATAGCTATAAAATAAAGACTCTGAACAAATTTTAGCGCTACAGAACCGACAAAGTGACAGAGATAACAGATCTCCTCCTGAAGACAGCCAGCAGGCCAACAAGAAGGGTCTGTTGGAGCATACTGGGAGCAGAGCACAGCCCTGTGAGCTGCACAGTTTTAGCCTCAGGGCAGCCCCAAGAGTAGCAGCTACAGTAGACTTCAGGGAAGTAAATAAGCAGCAGCAGCTGTGGGAGCTTCCAGACTTCTTAACCCATAAATACCAATGACAAAGTAAAAGATCAGGGTGAAACTTTGTTGGAACTGGAAGGGGACAGAGTGTGGTCTGGCCCCTGCTCCCAGGGCGAGAAAAAGCAGAGGCACAGTGGCTGCAGCTGCTGCCACATGGCTACTTCCAGAGCCCCTGGCCTGCAGATTGTAAGGGGACCAAGTGACCATTCAGAGTGTAATTGCTCTTGCTTTAACCTGCTTGGATCAGGATCGTTGTCTTGGTGGAGGTCCTGGAGTACTGTGGCCAGTGAGCCAGAGTTAGTGGGGGCTGCAGGGAGGGCGCCCAACAAATAGCTCTGGCAGCTGCGAAAATTCAAATTATTTGGGACAAAGCTCTCCTCTCTGGAAGCAGTGTTCTACCATGGCAAAGAGCTCAAATGTAAAGAAATTGACAGGCAATGTGAGCAAGATGAGAAAGCAAAGCAAGTACAGCAATCAAAACTTAGATTCCTGTTTTGGGGACAAAAAGGATCAAAGCATGGAATGGGAGGAAGGCAATGAAGTCAGAACTCCTGCAACAAAAGCTTCCAAGAGAAATATGAACTGGTTACAGGCCATGGTGGAGCTGAAGAAGGATTTTGAAAATCAAGTAAGAGAAGTGGGGGAAAAATTGGGAAGAGAAATGAGAATGATGCAAGAAAATCTGAAAAGAGAGCCAACAACCTGACTGCAGAAAATAACACCTTAAAAATAGATTAATTCAAATGGCAAAAGAGACCCAAAAAGCCAATGAAGAGAAGAATACCTTAAAAAGTTGAATTTGCCAGATGGAAAAGGAATTCCAGAAGCTCACTGAAGAGAACAATTCCTTCAGAATTAGATTGGAGCAAATGGAAGCTAATGACTTTATGAAAAATCAAGATACTGTAAAACAGATCCAAACAAATGGGAAAATAGAAGGCAATGTGAAATATCTCCTTGGAAAAACCACTGACTTAGAAAATAGACCCAGGAGAGATAATTTAAAATTTATTGGACTACCTGAAAGCTATGATCAAAAAAAGAGCCTAGAAATCATCCTTCAAGAAATTCTCAAGGAAAATTGCCCTAATATTATAGAACCAGAGGGCAAAATAGAAATGTAAAGAATTCACCATTCACCTCCTGAAAAAGATCCCAGAAAGAAAACTCCTAGGAATATTATAGTGAAGTTCCAGAGTTCACAAGTCAAGGAGAAAATATTACAAGCAATCAAGAAGAAACAATTTGAATATTGTGGAAATACAATCAGGATAAGAAAAGATCTAGCAGCTTCAACAATAAGGGATTGAAGGGCTTAAAATATGATATTCTGGAGGTCAAAGGAGCTAGGATTAAAACCAAGAATCACCTACCAAGCATGTAGTAGATAATATTTGTCAAATCTACTAATGTTTCAGGGGAAAATATGATCATTCAAGGAGGTGGAGGACTTTCAAGCATCCTTGATGAAAAAACCAGAACTGAATAGAAAATCTGACCTTCAAATACAAGAAGCAAGAGAAGCATGAGAAAGTAAACAGGGAAAAGAAATCACAAGGAACTTATCAAAGTTGAATTATTTACATGCCTACATGGAAAAATGATCACTGTAACTTGTAAAACTTTTCTCAGTATGAGGATAGTTGAAGGGAATATAAACGTATATCTATATACATATATGTTTATACAGGAGGGTATACGTGCATATAAATACATATGTGAGTGTGTGTTTATATGGGTACATGTATACATGTACAAAGGGCACAGGATCAGTTGAATAGGAAAGGATGATATCTAAAAAATAAAATTAAGAGGTGAGAGGAATATAATGAGAAGAGATAGGGAGAGACAGAATAGGGTAAATTATCTCATAGAAAACAAGCAAGAGAAAACTGTTACAATGGAGGGGAAGAACAGGAAGGTAAAAGGGAATGGGTCAACCTTACTTTCATTGAATTTGGCTTAAGGAGGGAATAACATACACACTCAATTGGGTATCTTACCCTACAGGAAAGTAGCGGGGAAGAGGATAAGAGGTGGGATGACAGAAAGGAAGGCAGACTTGGGGGGGAGGTTAGTTAGAAGTACGTACTTTTGAAAAGGAAAAGGGTCAAAGCAGAAAATAGAATAAGTGGGGGGCAGGATAGGATGGAGGGAAATATAGTCAGTCTTTAACAATATATCCAGTATGGAAATGCTTTGCTTAACTACACACGTACAATCTATATTGAATTGCTTGTCTTCCCAGTAAGGGTGGGTGACGCGGAAAGAAGGGAAAGAATCTGGAATCCAAATTTTTAAAATCAAATGTTTAATATATATATAATTATTGTTATTTCTACATGCAACTGGGAAATAAGAGGTGCAGACACTGGGGTATGGAGATCCATCTTGTCCTACTGGAAAGTCAGAGGGGGAATGAAGGAGAATATAGGAGGGGGTAGATTGGGGGAGGTGGTATTCAGTGGGATTGCTGTTTTGGGGTGGTGGGTAGGGGAAAGACAGGGAGAAATTATGTAACTCAAAATCTCGTGGAAATGAATGTTGTAAACTTAAACAAAAAAATAATTTAAAGAAAAAAAGAGAAAAAGAAATATAATCACTTTTTAATAGCAACATGGCACAAAACACAGACCCTGGCAATTTTAATGACTTTTTGACTAGAATAACTCAAATAAGTTTATAATCAATTATGATTAACATCTTTTAAATGAAAATTATGGTCGAATTAAAGTCAATCTGATTTGACAAATATTATCTACTACATGCATTACATTCTGTTAGGCACCAGGTGAAACAAGGTGCTTAGGTAAAACATAATTCTTGCCCTAAAGTAACTCAATCTGGTAAGGGGATAACACATAGGCAAAACAAATCATCTAAATGCATAAGCATGGTCCAAGTTAAATGCTACATGATGTCCAAGTGGACAAAGGTCACTTCTGCCTAGGAAAGATCCAGGAAAGAATACATTCTGAGCATTTGGTACATTCCCTTCATTGGACTTCTTCAAGATGCTAGATTTGTTAGGTAAATTTAGTGGGAATTTGAAGTATGAGTTATGGTTGGTACCTTCCAACTCTCAAGTTGGCATTTTTTTTCTTTTAAATTCTGAGGTAGCATTTCAGTTGGCTTTAAAAGAAGATGTATAAAATGTTTTAAAGCAGATGTGTCAGATATAAAGCCTGCAAGACTTCCACCTGCTACATGAAAATTAAAATGTAACTAGAAATTATTGAACAAAATAAATAAATCCATATTAAAATGCAGATATTACATTTTTAATTTAAGGAAATATGTGGCTCATAGGGATCCTCATGTATGGATTAGTGGCTTTCTACTTGAATTTAACTCCACTGCTTTAAAGGATGCAACAGACCAGACAAGCATGAAAGGCAGAAGGTAGTTCTGGGAACAACAGGAAACAACAGGAAAAAGCACACGGTATGTTTAGCTGCAGATAAAATTATGTGGAGGAAACCAGGGAAGGGATTGGCATGCATATAGCATCTACCATGCACCAGGCACTGTACTAAGAGTTTTCATAACCACCCTGGGAAGTAGCTTTTATTGTTATCTCCAATTTACAAAAGAGAAAGTGAGGCAAATAGATTAAAGTTACTTGCTCAGGGTCACATAGCTAGTTAAGTAGCTAAGGTCAAATTTGAACTGGGGGCCTCCTGACTTCAGATCCAGTATTCTATCCACTCTATCCTCGAGCTACCTCAGTAGCAGAAGACAAGGTTATAAAGATATGGAGGTGGTCAGGTTATGGAGAACTTCAATGCCGGGAAGAAAAGATTGATTTTAGGCAAAGAAGTAATCCAACAAACGATGGATTACAGTAGGCAGACTGGAGGCTACAGTTCCAGTAGGGAGAAATAAGGTCCTTGAGCAAAGTAGTGACTATGGGAAGAGACAGGGTAAATGAGAGAGATACTGCCAAAGTTGTCTCTAAAAGACATAAAACAATGCTTTTAACCATAGTAGGTGCTTAATAAATATTTGGATTTTATTGATAACTAATTGGATATTAGAGAAAGGAGTGAGGAAAGGATCAAAATTTGAACATGGGAGCCTGGGTGAATGGTAGTCCTACTGAAAGGACATTTAAAAGTAAAGTAGGAAGGAGGGATTTGGTTTTGGATCAGCTGACTGTGAGGAAATGGCCCTTCTAGGCAAATACGTCTTGCAAGGAAAAGATGTGTCTTCTGGACTTAGAAAAATATAAATCAGGGATAGAGATGGGAGTTTAGGAATTACATGCATACAGGGTGACAGTTAAAGTACTAGGAATGAATTGCTGAGACAGTGCAAAAAAGAAAAGAGAATGGATGACAAAACCTATTTTACCTATTAAAAAACAGGCAGCAAAGGAGACAGAAGGTATGTTTCTGAGAAAAGAACAAAGAGGAAGATGCAAAGTCAAGGGGAAGAGGGAATATTCAGAACCTTTCATTAATTTCTTCTGGAAAGATACAATCCATTTTCAAAAAGAAAAAAAAAATCAAGTTTGTATAAAGTTTAAAATCCTCTTTCAAAAGACCAAGAACAAAATTCAAAAGAGCACTAAGAATGATTACAAAAATATGACATAAATCTATATGGGAATGCATGATGTTAATGCTTAGAATGGGCTTGCAAAAAAAAAAAAAAGCTAAAGACAAAAAACAATTCTTTCTTAAAGTTATGTGTAGAATAGGATCAGACTTAGAACTGGAAATGCCCTTAAGATTTCATATAGTCCAATCCCTCATTTTAAAGGTGAGGAACTAAGACCCAAAGTGGTCTTACATGTTTAAGGTCATATAGGTAGTAACAGAGCAGGTAATGGATGGCTCTTCAAATACAGGACTAAAGTGAACCCAGATACTTCAAATCTGGGACTTGCTTAGGGAAAATGACAAATTAGAAGATAAGCTGGATTACTCTACCCCTACTTATTTTCATATTTTCCATCAAGGAGAAACTTCACTTTAAAAATGATAAAGCAAACAGCATTAACTAAAATCTAAATGAAAATATAAGGAAACATCTAGCCATTTTAGATTAATTTCAAATTTGTGACTTAAAATATATCCTGCAGTTCCAAAAGAACTTCTAAATTATTTCCTAGTCATGCAAGTTCTCACCCATGCAGTTACTGTTTACTCTTCCCTCTCCCTCACCCCTATCTCCATGTAACCATTCAAGTGCTGTCTGATTCTATGCTTACAATATCTCTTATATATGCTCCCTTTTCTCTATTCCCCTAACCACTAACTCATGTTTCTGGTCTTCATCATCTCTCACTTCAACTATTACAAGAGCCTTCAAATTGTTATCCCTGGCTTCTCCAACCCATTCTGTACACAGGTGTAAAAATAATCTTCCTAAGGTAGAGGGCTGACCATGTCACTGAAATCCTTGCTATAAAAACTTTTGGTAGCTCCTTAAAGGAGGCGTTCACAACAAAATATATACTACTTGACCTTGTATTTAAGTAAAATGTCTATATCCTGGCTCCAACCTCCCTTTCCAGATGTACTTTAGCATTATTCTCCAAGAGGAACAAAAGGTAAGTATAGCATGGTGTCAGTAACAGAAAGTCAGCTAGGGTCATCTGAAAAATATAGGTGAGTAATGTATGAAGGATAGGCTGGAGGCAGGTTGTGAAGGACTTTAGGGAACCACTGGCGCTTACTGTACAGGGGAGCAACATAGTCAGATCTGTACTTAAGGAAAATCACTTTGGTGTCACTGTGGAGGATACACTGGAGTGGAGACTGACAAGAGAGAGTGAGAGAGCAAGTGCGAGAGAGAGACTATTATAATAACTAAGAAGTAATGAGATCCTAAAGGTGGTGGTTTTGAGTAGAACTAGTTGTTATGGAGTTTGAAACAACTTGGCAACTGATTGAATAAGTGGGAAGAGGGATGGTGAGGAACTGAGGACGAACATAGCATACCAATTTCTCCAAGACATTTGATAGACTTTCATGATTTCTTTATGGACAAAAGAAATGTGGCTCATTAATGATAATACAGTTAAACGGGTTCTTAAGTGGTTGGATAACCATACCTAAAATATTTGATTCATTTCAGGCTAGAAGATCTCTAATGAATGATGTGCCACAAGGTATATCCTTGGCAGAGCTGGGACAAGATACCTGTCCTTATGCGGGTTTAAAAATTGGTATATTCTCAGCTTTTGAAAACAGGGTTTTGTATTATTGCGTACAACAGGTTTTAAGACTTTACTGAAATACGACTTAAGCCATTACTTAATGCAAAAGACTCATATACCATGAAAATAGAATTTTTTTGGCATTAAAAAAGTAGACATTGGGGCAACAGCATTAAGCCTACATCTACAATTTCAGTGATGTGGAATTTTTCTCCTTATTAATGCAGCTTTAACTTACCTACATAGGCTTTAAAGATTGCTTGGGGGAACTAAGAGGTTAAATGACTTGCCCATGATCAAACACATAGTATGTGTCATAAGAAAGTCTTAGAAAGAAAGCCTGTATCTTCCTGACTTTGAAGACCTGTTCTTTATCCATTATATAACACTGCCTTTTCGGGCATTCATAAAAAGTAACATTTAAAAGGATTTCTCATTATGAACCTCCCCTCCCCCACAGAATCTCCATCACTAGAAGTCTTCAGACTAGATGTCAAGGGTATTATATGTGGGAATTTCTGCAGAGGTGCTAACTGGACTAAATAACTTAAGGTTCTTAAAAAAGATTCAGTATAGTCATCCCTTGATATTCGTGGTTTTGGTTATTTGTGGGTTGACCATTGACAGTTAAAGAGGAATTTTTGGAGATTTGTGGTATACTAAAGAAAATCACAAATAACACACATATGTAAAGAAAACTAAAACAAAAAAAAGACTAAGTCACAAATGCATAAATATATATATTATTAATCTATTTTACTTACTATAATAAATATCCATACATAAGTTTATTATGAAGTTAAATTTTGTTAGACGTTTCAGTGCACTAAACTCTAGGCTAAGCCAGGGGAACCTGTGGCCTTGAGGCCACATACAGCCTTCTAAGTTCTTGGGTGCAGCCTTCTAGGTCCAACTTTTACAGAACAAATCTTTTTATTAAGGAGATAGGTTCTGTGAAGTTTGGATTCAGTCAAAGGGCTGCACCTGAGAACATAGAGGGTCACATGTGGCCTCAAGGCCACAGTTCCCCACCCCTGGGCTAAACACTCTCTTTAGGAAAGCTTCCTCTTTGTCTCATTGCATCTTGCACTTTTTGTAGGCAGAGATCTGAGAAGCAGTTATTGTAGCTTACACTGGCAGCTGTGAAGAGTTCATACAGTGCATAAAACACTACTTGTTTTATGTGTTAAATAAATATGATGAGAATTATTAAAAGTAAAGGTTTGGGGGTGGGGCCTAGAGTTATTCACAGCTTTTCACAACCACAGAGGTCTTTTACCCCTAACCCCCACAAATGTTGAGTTACAATTGTACTGTTGTACCACTGGCAGCAGCCTGTCTTGTATAATTCTATTCTGATCCTTGGATCTGACCTATTCAACATTTTAATTGGTGATTTGGAAGAGGCCATGGATCAAATTTGCAAATAACACAAAACTAAAGATAGCAAATACATTGAAAATTAGGATCAAAAAATGATCTGGTTAGGATAGCTAATTTACTGAGTACTTAATTGTGAATAAGGTACTATGAACAGACTGACTTCTAAGGTAGAGAGAAGTTTCCCATAACTGAAAGTGTTCAAGCATAGGTTACAGATAACCTCCCAGGACTGTTAGGAAACTGAATGGAGGAGGAGGGAGAAAGAGGCAAGTGGAAGAGTATGGAGTAAGTATAATTAGATAACAACTAAAGTCTACTCCAAATCTAAGATTTGTTAATGACCTAAGGGTTAACATAATTATAGACTGGCTTCCTTTAACATTTACACCTATACTTATAGTATCGTATAATAACTCATGCTAAAAAACGTACTTACTATAAAATTCTGAAAAACAACTTAAATTTCTATAGCATTTTAAAGTTTACAAAATACTTTACTTGCATCTGATTCTGAATGCTAGGAGTTAGGTACTGTAAGAGATCTATAATCTCACTGATGTGGGTTATTTCTTCCAATATCACAAATTGCAACCCATCCAGGCCTGCTCACCCTGACTTCACCTGACAATAAATTAATAACCCATCATTTTTACCACATGAGTAGCCCATTTTTTCATCGAAAATTTCTATACCTTTCTTTATATTGTTTCTTTTGACTAATTCTTTACTCAAAATATCTTTCAGCGTTGAAACTCATCGCACATCTTTGGGTGATTTTCAAGACATTTCTTTGGAAATTAGTGTTGTATGACTTATAGCCATGTATCACCACCTGAATATTGGCATTAAAAAGATAAGCCTTTGTTTCAAAGAGAAGTCTGGGACTATTAAAAGAATTTTACAATTTCCTAAAGGCAATATAATTTGCTCATTAAATCCTGTTCAAATCTGAGACCAGTTCATTGCTGAGGTGAAAGTATTGTCCAAAATATATATGCTAATTTCCAAGTTCTTTAGTTTGTCTACTTAATTGCATCAGTCCACACGAGAGGTATTCTTTATCCACTTTTTTTTTCTATATGGATAGTCAGGCCAAACTCTTTTGGGGGGGGGGGGGGGGTTTGCTGGACTTTTGGGGAGAAGCAGTTTTCCTGAACTTGATGTAATCTCTCACCTGTGAGCAGAAATATCTGGTTCTGTGACCAAGGTTCTCTATACTAGACCACCTCCATGACAACAAGGTAAATATCTATCATATGATTTCATGCCTTGCTAGACACAAATAATAGCGTCAAACCAGGCTCTCCATAAGACTATCTCGGTTTTACAGAGGAGAAAACTGAAGTTCAGAGAAGATAAGAGACTTGTCTCTAGTCATATAGCTTTGTAGGCAGCAGCACCAAGAATCAAATACATGTCTCTCGAATCTACCCATTTAAAACTGCCTTGTCAGTGTGGTGGAAAGACTATAGATCTGATCTTCAAGGTCACTGTCCTGGCTCTGTTATTAACCAGCTACAGAACCCCAAGGAAGTCATTTTCCTTCACTATGCCCTGATTTCTTTACCTATACAATGAAAGAGTTGGATGGGACAATGACTATAGTCCTTTAGCCAAAAGATTCTTTAAGTCTTATTCTGAGTGTTTTGAGAGGCATCTATTTCAGAAACTTCAATTTATAAAGCACAGCTATTCATATGAAAATGATCTACCTCACAAATTCTTTACAAAATGCAAAAAATCAGCAGTTTTTAAGTGGATGAATGTGACCAAGAACTTAAGTTTTATGCTTAAGTGGAATATCTTCAACTACACAGATCTAGAACACCATCTTATTTTGTGTCTGCATGTCAATAAAAATTTAAGCTAATTAAGATTTTATTATTTTAAAAAATTTCTAAATCTCAAGCAAATCAGAATGGAAATTTTCAATAGGTATAAAAAACATGTGTTTTCCTCAGGGATTAAAAAAACGGAAAAGATATCTGAGAAGGGCAGATCTCTTGAAAGTACAATTTGTTCACTGGGAAGACAACATTGTCACATCATTGCAATTCCAAAAGTATCAAATGAGGGATTGCAAGTAATCTATGTCTTATACTCATCCAAACAAAACAGCTGATTCCCTTCTGAAATGCCTAATAATTTCTTGTTTCCTGATAGTTTCTGAAATAAAAAACATTACTGATGCCAATTAAGCAAAACAAAATCTGATAAATGTAGAGAAATGTAGGAATAAATGTAGGGAAACATTAGATGCTAAGTCAGAGAATGTGGATACGAATTTTTCATATTGTTATGTGCTACCTATGTGACTTTGGGCAAGTCACTTAACCTCTCTGGGTCTGTTTTCCGATCTGTAAAATGAAGGTGTTAAGACTAGATGGTCTTTAAGTTTCCTTTCAATAGATGATCCTATATAAAGTAATGCTTCTATTAATGAACAGGTTATATTCCAATGATTTTTCTAAATCAAAAAATGTCATAAGCAGAGGTAAAAATGATACAAGAGACACAACTGTGCATTTCAAGACAAAAAATTTAAATCCTTTAACAGTGAATAAAATAAAGTATAATATGCTGAAAAAATATTTGTAAATCTTGGGGAAGGATGTGAGATTTAGGTGGAGGTTACATTAAAATTATGATAGGTAGGGAAAAGGAAGCCTTCAATTCTCAGTAAAGGAAAACGAATAAGGGGCTAAATGATTAATGCTGCCAAAAGACTTTATATAAATACTATTAAATTTCATCTTCTTAACAGTCAAACCCTCACTCTATCCTTTTGAGAATGTTTGGGATCTCAGTTCCATCATCTACAAGTTAATTATCCCTCTTAGCTGCATATCTTTCACAAATTAAGGATATCACCTATGCCTTCATCCAAATAACTGACAAAAATGTTACACAACATAAGGCCCTATGAAATCTGACTGAACACAACAGTCTTATGTTCCAATTATTCAGTTCCAAATCAACCTATATGATAATATAGATACAATAGAGTTCCCCCTGGACTATACCCTCATGGAATTCTCACCTACTTCCCTCAGTATTTGGTTCAAAATGTTCCCTGAATGTCCCCTCCTAGAAAGTGTACATTTCTTGTGACCTAACAAAATCTATGTCCTCCCTACTCATAGAAGCAAATATTGCAATACCTGTAGCTTCAGTCTGATCATCCTTGCAAATCATCCTTTCCTAGGACCATGCTCCTCTACTGCCAGGAGGTCTTTGGGTTAATTTCACCTGAGCATCCCTAGTGACCTGAGAGAGAAGAGAAGAGAAGAAGAAAAGGGAATATCTGAAAAATAAGCACTAAGACTTACATAAGGCTGTGAGGATCACTTACAAATGAAGAAACTGAAGTGACCTGCCCAGGGTCACATGTCTATGAATTTCCAGTGATACAATTCCAACTGAGGATTTCAAGACCAGATAGTTCCTTCCTATTATATGTCAGTATCCAAAGGATTTTCTCAGCTCACCTCTAGAACTTTAAGTAATCTTAAAAGGATCAATTAAAAAGTAACTTCAAGTGGAGTGTACCAGTACACCCAGTGGATAGGGAAGTCTAATCTCAGAATCTGGCTTCAGAAATCTGAAATTCCTTTAAGAATAAGAAACAAACTTTAATTTCACAATCAGAAGTTTTAAAATGCAAATGCTTAGTTGCTTTTGTGCGAAACAATCACAAAAAACAAAGTGTTAATCCCCACCTGAACATAAAAGACTAGAACTGACACAGCTTCAAATTTATAAAATCTAAGAGCCATTCCCCAATATATAAATGGCAAAAGGATACAAACATTAAGTTTTTAAAGGAAGAAATCCAAGTTATCAATAACCATATGAGTAAATGTTATTAACCTCTAATAATCAGAGAAATGCATATTAAAACAACTTTGAAGTTCTACCTTATACCAATCAGACTGGCAAAGATGACAAAAAAACAAACAACCAGACCATGGAGGGGCAGTGGAAAAATAGGTAAAATTAGCGCATTGTTGATCTATCTGTGAATTGGTCCAGCTACTTTGGAAAGCAATTTGGAACTAGGCCCATAAAGTTACCAAACTGTTCATACCCTTTGACCTAGCTAATAACTTCTAGGCTTATACTCCCAAAACAAATCAAAGAAAGGATGAAGAGAACTATCTAAATATAGTAATTTTCTTCATGGCAGCTCAAAATTGGAAACTAAGGGACTATCCTGTTATTGGAGAATGGCTAAATAGTGTTACATAAATGTAATGGGGCATTATCATGCTTGAGAAATGATTAACAATTTTAGAGGCAACCAGCAAGACTTCTGTTAACTGATATAGAATAAAGTGTATAGAACAAAGAAAACAATTCATAAAATAATAATATTATAGAAGGAAAAATACTCTAAAAGATTTTAGAGTTCTATCAATGCAATGATAAACCACAGGTTCAAAAGAATGAAGATGAAACACCCCACTCATCTCCTGACAGAAACATGATGGAACTTAAAATGCAGAAAAAAGATACATTTTCAGGCATTAGTAAACTAGAAATTTGTTTTGCTGAACTATGCAGCTATGTGCTGGTGGATTTTTTTTTTTAGGTTAAAAAAAATGTGGCTTCATGGGTTTGGTGAATTTGAACAAGAAGGCAAGATGTGCCCAACATATGCACAAAAATGAGGACCTCGTCAACATGGAGGACA
The DNA here is from genome assembly GCA_028646575.1 of Pseudocheirus occidentalis. Taxonomy (NCBI): domain Eukaryota; kingdom Metazoa; phylum Chordata; class Mammalia; order Diprotodontia; family Pseudocheiridae; genus Pseudocheirus; species Pseudocheirus occidentalis. The sequence continues at coordinate 110,742,156 of CM053598.1, read as the reverse complement.
AAAAGCATAAGATGTTGAGTACAGAAGAAAAATGTCGCAAGTTTAACCTCTATTTTATGGTTGCAGACAAAGAGAACTCGTATAGAGAGATATTTTCCCCCCAATAGAGCGTGGCTAGGTGGTACAGTGAACAGAGCACAAGCCCTGGAGTCAGGAGGACCTGAGTCAAATCCGGCCTAAGACACTAAACACACACACACACACACTAAAAAACTAGCCATGTGACCTTAAGCAAGTCACTTAACCCCAATTGCCCCTCCAAAAAATAAATACATATATTTTTTTTAAAAGTATGAAACAATTTTGTTCCTAGAGAATCAGCAATTACTTGAATATCACTATAAGCCAGAACACTAGAAATTACCTACTTCTGTATGGAATGACACAATACTATCATTCTAGACAAACAAATTTTAAATGTTCATATTTTTATAAATTTTATTTAGATTTCTACTAAAAATAGCTCTACAGTCTAATGTTGGACATCAGCAAAATTACATTTTGCTAAATGATTTCTTTTTTTTTTTTTTTTTTTTGCTTTTTGGAGGGCAGGTTGGGGTTAAGCGACTTGCCCAAGGTCACACGGCTAGTTTTTCGTGTTAAGTGTCTGAGGCCGGATTTGAACTCAGGTACTCCTGACTCCAGGGCCGGTGCTCTATTCACTGCGCCACCTAGCCACCCCTAAATGATTTCTTAAAGACAAAACTGTATTAACCACTATAAGAAAGTCATCTGAATTAAAAATGTCAACTTATAGTTATGTAGGAATGAAATATTAAACAGAAGACTTGCTAATCACCCTAAAGTATCCCTCCCCCCCAAAATAACGGAAACACTGTGGCAGAAAAAAAGTTATATAGAGTACTGTTTAAAATGAATATGTACACACAGTAACTAATCTAGGACAATGTAATGAAGGCTGCTAGATGGCTCAGTGGATAGAGTGCTGAGCCTGGAGTTAGGAAGATATGAGTTCAAATCCCCCCTCAGATACTCACTAGCTGTGTGACCCAGGACAAATCATTTAATTTCAATCTGGCTAATTCACTAGAGAAGAAAATGGCAAACCACTCTATAGTATCTTTGTCAAGAAAACTCCATACAGAGTCACAAAGAGTGGGACACAACTGAATGACTGAACAAAAGCAAAATATGCAGTAAATAATTTGGGACAATGTACTGTAGTCATTACATTACTCTATCTCAGCTAACTACAAAAGAGGATTTCATGTATTTCATCAGACCTCTGCATTCTTGACGAAATAAAAGATGATTTAGAGAAATCAGAATTTGACAGACTATTCTGCAGTCTTCTTTTTCAGGTTGTGTTTATTCACTGTTAGCATATATTAATAAGAAAACTAAACTATCCTATCTTAGGCTATAAAGACTTTTTTTATTCAAAAATTAAAGTCAAATTTGAGGCACAACTTTATGTTCTACGGTATCATAAAATTTATTCCCAATTGCTTTGTGAATATGTTCAATTATTGCTTCCATTCAAATTTTCTGTCTAAAATGAACGGAAAATATGTTAAAACAAGTGGTCATTGGTTAAAAAGCATTCTGCAGAAATGTTTCCTTAAAAAATCCAAAGCAGGGAGAAGCTATTATCAAATTTAGAATGAACCAAAAAAATAAAGGGGGGGGGTGGGATGGGGGGTAAAAGAAGTACTTTGCATACCATTCAGTGCTTTCAGTCTCGTCCAGTTTTAACCCCAAATCACTCCTGCCCCAGACTTGGTCACTTTTTAGGTTCTGCTTCACTCAGAATAAATGTAAATAACAATTGTTTGTTTTGGCTAGAAACCATAAGGGTCTTCTCCTCCCAGATCAATTTTTTTTTTAAAGAGACCATTTTTAAATAACCTTAATCACTGAACTAAGACCTGTTAAAGACCTTAGCTTGAAAATGCCAAATGCATCCTGGGCCATCTCCAGTTGTCCTAATCCATACCTTGCCACTGGACTCACACAGCCACAGAGGAGAAAGTAAAGCTGATTACTGTGCACAGACCTCCCTCACTTAAATCCAACTCACTTGAATGTCATGGCCTCATGTCCCTGAAGTCATGGTCCTCTTCAAGAACAAAGGACAAACAGCGGCAGTTATATCCAACTCTTTGTGACCCCATTTAGAGTTTAGTTGGCAAAGATACTGGAGAGGTTTGCTATTTCTTTCTCTACCTCATTTTACAGATGAGGAACTAAGGCAAACAAGGTTAAGTGATTTGCAAAGAGTCATAAAACTAGTAAGTGTCTGAGGTCAAATTTGGATGCATCTTCCTGACCCCAGGCCCAGCACTCTAACCCGTATGCCAACTACTTGCCCAAAGGTATTTAAATACATAGTTGCAAATAATAAAGAAAATTAAGTTCTGATGATACGTACTTTTAAATTTTAATTCTGGACCAATAGTATGGTCTGTGGTAACGTTAAAAATAGACATTCTGATTGTTTTGAAGATCATTTTACCTTCAAAGTCATGAGCAGGAGAAGCAGTATGTAGTAGCAAGGCACTAAACAAAATCAGAAAAACTGGGTATCAACAACTAACTCAGTAACCTTGGACAAGTCACTTACCTTTTCTGGGTCACAGTAATTTCAACTGTGCTATAAATTGTTTGTAGTAGATCATCTCTCAAATGCTCCATTCTGATAGTAAAACAGTTTACTATCAATGTAGTTTCCTAAAATGAAATTATTCTGTGGAAATTAATAGCACAATATAAACAAAATTACTAAGGACATTGGGAAACTATGCACCACTGAAAAGTACAAGCTTTACAAATGTCATTAATTCAACAGACTTTATATTAAAGGCTAGGTATAAAGGGAAACAAAAAGTATAAGAACAAACATGAACACACACACACACACACAATTAGCATTTACCCTGGGCAAGTCACTTAATCCTGTTTGCCTCAGTTTCCTCATCTGTAAGATAAGCTGGAGAAGAAAATGGGAAACCACTCCAATATCTGTGCCAGGAAAACTCCAAATGGAGTCATGGAGAATCAGACACAACTCAAGTGATGAACAACATAGGTACTAAGGTTCTCCAGAGGTTTCTTTGAGTATGACATTTTATTAACTACATCAAGTCTAGGCAGGTTTCACAGCCTCCTAAGTGATATTTATTATGGAGAGTCTGACCTACTGATCTACAAAGGTGGGAAAAACAAGCAGATGAAGAATGCCTATTGTGCAGGCTATAATTCAGCTATATAAACTATCAGTACAAATAACTTTTTTTTTTTTTGCTTTTTGTGGGGGCAACTGGGGTCAAGTGACTTGTCCAAGTCCACACAGTTAGAGTGTGTGTGTGTGTGTGTGTGTGTGTGTGTGTGTGTGTAGTGTCTGGGGCCAAACTTGAACTCAGGTCCTCCTGACTCCAGTGCCAGTGCTCTATTCACTGCGCCACCTAGCCACCACCCTAGTAGGTACTGAGTACCTACATCTTGCATAGCTACCTCATCCAGGCGAATGAGCTAGTAAACACATCTCTACATTCCCAGTGTAATCATTTTTTAACATACTTATTTGAATACTTTTAAAATCTATTTCAAGTAGGCACACTGCCTACATCAGCAATGCAGATCATAACCTGGCATTGCCCAGAGGTGGTTCAATGGACTGCTGAAGTCAAAAATAAGCAAACTTCATTTTCTTTCCAGTCCTTTGGTAAAGGGATTCTAAGAGATATTCATGTCCTTTTCAGTTTAGCAAAATCTACTTTGGCCTGCACTTTGTAGGCATAACATTTGGAGACTAAAGATCAACTCTCCTGAAACAATGAAGCATTACAGTGGGAATTCAATGGGTGTCTTGTACAATGTTGTTCAGCAGTTTTTCAGTCATGCCTGACTCTTCATGACCCCATTTGGTGCTTTCTTGGCAAAGATATTGGAGAGGTTTCCCATTCTCTTTTCTACCTCATTTCATATCTGAGGAACTGAGGCAAACAGAGTTAACTGACTTGCCCAGGGTCACACAGCCTACTAAGTATCTGAAGCTAGATTTGGACTCAGGAAGAAGAGTCTTCCTGATTCCAGGTCCAGCACTCTATAGGCTGCTTACTATATATAACAGGTGCTTAAAAATCTCTATTGAACTGAAGGTTTCAGGTTATGTAGGTTGAGAAGGGATACTAGAATCTCACCAGTTTTAACAATTTTACATTCCCAAATCTCTAGCCATCTTGTTCTAAAAACTTTTAAGTTTCAATTTGTTATAAACTAGCAAGAAATTGAGACAGACTAGTTTCACAGAATTTAAGAAATCAGATGAAGCTCTTTGAGAGAAGGTACTGTTTTCTGCCTTTAGCACAATGCCTGGAACAGGGGAAGCAATTAATACACGCTACTGAAATAATTGAGCTACAATCAGTTTAATTAAGCTTTTTTCTAAAAATAAAAATGTTATACTTGGATTCCTATGTTTAGTCTCCTAAAAAATATCTCCTTGAGGCTGTAAATAGGCCCTCTTTGCAGTTCTGGGATCACAAGACTGAGAGCCTGAATGTCATCTAATCCAACTCTTTCATTCTACAGAAAGTGGAATGACTAGTGGTCTGCGGGTGAGGGAGAAGAGAAGGAAAGCCCACTATTCCTTACACATGAATGTACTGCTTATATTATACTGCATTGTGGAATATATTATAAATTATTCAGAAAGAAGCAAAATTTGGACCTCACAAATTTCCGACCATTTGGTCTGTGCTCAAAGGTCACTGACTCAGCGCTTGTAGAGACCTCATACGGCATTAAGGTTTGCTTTTTCAAACTTTCTTCATTTGAAAAAATCCACTAAGCAAAACAATAGCATAAACATGAGGCAATTTTGGTAACGTCTTCATAATGTAAATAAAGCTAAGAGAAATATAAATAACACTTATTCCCTAAAATTAAATATTATTCATTCCTTAAAGAAGGCTTTTTTTTTAATACAGCGGTCCATTAATTAGTCCCACTTCCCCCCTTGATGGCAAAATAGCAAAACATGCAATTTAGTATTAGATCACTGGCTTACACTGACTTGCATCTTTATCATTCAGAAACCGCTTTCCCCAAAAAAGCACAACGAAGTAGGCAGCCCAAGTAACATCTCTATTTTACAGACTTCTAGTCCATGCTTCTAAGAATCACGACTTTTTAGGATTATTTAAGAAAAAGAAGTTTATGGATGCCAGCTCCTGACCACGGGAGAACTCACACTTCAGTCCCTTAAACTTTTCGAAAGGCACGTGCAGAACGCGGGGCTGGAAAGGCTAAGACCGCTCCTCCCAGCGCCCTTCGCGTCACAGGGAAGTAGCCGTCCGCCCAGCCAGGAAGCGCGGCCAGGCTGAGGAGCCGGGAAGGGGTGCGGGGCTCCCACTCCCTCCGGGGTGGGGCAGCCGCCGTCACCTGTCCCCACCCTCAGCTTCCAGGGCCCCCTTACCCCCTCCTCCAGTCAGCCTCTTCCCCTTCAGTCAGTCTTAGAAACTCTTAGGCGAAGATTGCCCTATTCCCTGGCGACTTCCCCTCCTTCCATCACGTCACCGTTTTTATCGGCCCAGGAGTCCCGTAGAAACCGCCCCGCCTTCACGTTCTGGCTCCAAGTGGACCACGGATCACAGGGACGCTGCTTCCTCTCTACCTCCGGGGCACCGTAGTTCGAAGAGATTCGTATGCCTCCCTAGTCTCCGCCCACCGCATGCGCAGAGACCCCTCCCTCGCGCTGTCGTCGCTTAGCAACTTCCCCGAGTCCTCTCGCTAGGGGCGGAGTCTGGAAGGGAGTGGAGAAGCGGCGAGGGGAGCGGGGAGCAGAGCCAATCGGAGACGAGTCCTGGCGCAGAAGGGCACGCCTCTTCCAACTGTCGCGAACGCGCATGTGGCTTTACGGCAGAGGAGGGGGAGTGGGGGAGCGGGGAGAAGGCGGAGAGAAGAAACCAACCAACCAACCAAGCCACCCCCACCCCCACCCACCTCAGACCTGGTTTACGGCTCCAGGCTCAGTCTCCTGTGAGGCAGCTGATTGGTTGGTGGGGGGTTGGTCCCTTCCCTGTGACCCCAAAGTGCTGAAGGGGGGCGGGGGTGGCCCTGTGCAAAGTGCACCCAGAAAGCCCCCTGCCTTGAGCCCCCTGGCCGGCACCTTCCCGCCTCCGGCACCCTCAGACCCTGCATGAGGTGATTTCTTCCTGCCCGGAGACCTTCCCGGTCCCCCCACAACTGCGGCGCTCCTGCCCCTGACATCGGCAACCCCCTGCCCTGAGCACTCTAACTGCATCTCCCCCCTTTTTCCTGACCGGGACTTCCTCCCTCCCCCACACCCTGCCTTGAGGTTCCCCTAAATTAGGATTCCCTCCACCCCCTCTGCTGTCTTGATGCTCGCCGGGCTGAGACGGAGGCGCTGAGGAGAATTGGAAACACCAAGTGATTTGGCCCTGAGGTGATTTTTTTTTTAAATGGAGAAGTTGGTAGCTGTGGTAGCGGCTGAAAGGAGGAGAAGGAACAGTTGAGGAAAAAAAAGGTAAAAAAGTCAGTTATGTCCTGGGGGTGACGGGGAGGGGAGGGAGTTGTGTCTCCTTCCCTCTCACTCTTCGGTCTCCTTTGCCCTTTTTACCTCACCTCAACTTCCTTTCCTCCTCAGACCCTTGTCGCTCAGACATTGCACTGAGTTCTGCTTGCTTGTTTGTCTGTTTGTTTGGTTTTTACCAGGCTAACTGGAGATCTAAAAACAGCAAGATTTCTTCTGCCATTTATCCACGGAGAGGCAGTGAAAGTGGGATCAGCTTCCAGTACAAAGGTAATCATAATAATCTTCCCTCCCCCCACTTAGTTACTGCCTCCCCTCTCCTCACAGCCGTCTGTCTCTGTAGTCAGTGCTTTATTTTTAGGGTAGAACCAAGGGAATATTCACAATCCCCTCTCCCCACCCCAGAAAAACAGAAACACTGTTTCCTAACCCTGAACATTCAATAACTTCCTTGCCCCAGGGACTGTGTTTTCTCTACTCTATACCGTGTTTTTCTGTGGTTTATGTCATAATTTCTTATACCTCACTTTTACCTCGCTTTGCAGCTTTGAGACCTTCTGTGCCCTATTATTGCTATACCCATAGGAATTTCACAAATAAATTGCTTTGCCTGTTAGTTCTGAGTAACTATAGTTTTTAAGTAAACTGTGATTTATAGTCATTTTCTCTTTTACTACCAGCTTAGCTCCATTCCTTCCTTATCTTCAAAGTTATCAGCCCGTGAAATTTGGAGGACACTAATAAATAGTTTGAAAATTGAGGGAGAATAACCTAAGTCCTAGAAAATTTATTGATTAGTTATGTATAAAATTAATCATTATACTTTGAATTATTTGCAGATGTTAATTCTATGAGCACAGCACATAGAGAAATAATTATTTTCACTCTTTTTTGATAACTGCAAATTTGAGATGTGGATAACGAAACTTGAAATTATTATCAAAGGGAAACAATACATTTCAGGATTTCACAAAGAATTGTTACATCTCACAATATTTTGACAACAGTTGATTGTCTGTTTTTTTTAAGAGATGGTTAGCATTGAGATTTATCTTAGGCCATGGTCTGATTAGGAATAGGGAACTTTATTTTGGCAGTCTTCACAGTTGGCCTGCTTTTTATATGTAAAGTTCTTGCAGAAAATGTGCTGTTGCTGTCTTAAAACCTAGTAAAGGAATTTTAAAATCCTCCATTTGGGGGTTATATTATTGAAAGTGGTTGAGAGGTAAATTCAGGCATTTATATAGCCCCTACACTGGGAGAAATAAACACGAAAATTGGCCAGGGAAAATTTTATGTAGGAGTTGGCCAAATGAACAATATGTTTCTGTCATACAATGACATTTAAGGATATAAAATGACTTCTAATAACTTCTTTCACAATCTTTTTAATATTTCAAATTATTTAGGATGTTTCCTTTTTAGTTATAGTTACAAAGCATCACTTAATAGCAGAGGAAGTTCATAGGAAGTCTTTGCTTCATCTAACTACCCTGTGGCCTTGTGCCTTCCTTGTGGAAAACAAAAATTGTGTCATTAATGGGCCTTTCTACTGTCGTTCTAAAATAATTCCCCTTCTGAAGTGTTGCATTTATAACTACGGTGAATCTTAATGGGAATTGACTTATCAGAGAGAAAGTATACTGTACTGAATATATTTACAGTTACTATTTACTAATGAAAATAGATTGTATTGGTGAAAGTTTAATGCAGTCTCTTTTGCATACTCATATACTTTTGCATGTGTTTGGGGGGAGGTAGGCATAAACGTGTATAGAATCAAAGACAGAGACAATTCCTATATTTCAATAAAGCTAGGCAGTACAGACAAGTTAAAGAATAAGTTTCTACTTTTAAATATAAAAATTTCAACTGTAAATAGTACATATTTTAGGATTTTTTTCTCTTAAACTCTTTAGTTTTTGATATCAAAATGAAATACGCTTTGTTATACAAGCATTCTCACTTAAGCATGTTTTGAGCTTAAATTTAATAGAACATTTCCTTCTGAAGGTTCTTTTTATATTCCTTTGCTAAAGTACTACTAAAGCCTCGTTAGGATATGCAAACAATTCTAGTTTCTGGAAGGGGATGATGTGAGTGAAGCACAGCTCTGGAAGGAACTATCAAGGTAGAAGGACATGTAATTCAGAGACTGTCCTAGTTAAATTTGGAGAGGTTCCTCACCAGAAAGTTGAACGCCAAGTGACAAGCTCATTTTCTCACAGCCACACACAAAGACCACATAAAATATGGATCTGCATTGGAAGGAATACCCACACCAGTGAAATCAGGGGTCATTTGACATAATGAAGATTTTTTTTTTTTTAATTATAGTTCTACAATTAAGTCTATAACTTAAGTGCAGATCTAAAGTAAGGAAAGTTTGCCTCTTTATCCTACAACTTAGCCAGTCCATCATCTTTTTTTGTTGTTTGTATTATACCTTTTTAATTTTTAATTTTGTTTCATTGATTTTTAAAATTTGTTGTGTGTCTGTAATGAGTTGTTTTAGCTGATAAAAGTTCTAAACATCTTTTATGTCTCTGAGAGTATAATTGAGAGCCTTAGTTGTATCAAAGACACTATTTTAACCAATTCACTGAAATGTCCTTTCTTTATGTCTTAGTCTTTTTTTTTAGTTGTATGCCAAATTCATTGATCTTTTTTTTCTTTTTTTTGTTTTTGGAGGGCAGTTGGGGTTAAGTGACTTGCCCAAGGTCACACGGCTAGTTTTTTGTGTGTGTGTTAAGTGTATGAGGCCAGATTTGAACTCAGGTACTCCTGACTCCAGGGTTGGTGCTCTATTCACTGCACCACCTAGCTGCTCCTATGTCTTAGTCTTGATAGGATTTTTTTCATTCATTAATTCTTTTGAAAATTACACTTAAAATTATTTTGAAAAATATATTGTGAAAGAATTATCTAATTTCCTTGGTAACCATAAGGAAGTTATAATTTTGTAGAGAGTATTTTCCATCCTCATATTAATGAATGATGTGTTAGAGTGCATCTTTGCCATGTTATAGAGATTTTTTTAACTCTACCCCAAAAAAGTAATAATATTTATAATTGACACCTTTTAAATTTTATTTTATTCAAATCTTTTGTGATTATGGTAATTTTTAAATACATAAAAATCTAAAGCCGAATATGGCTTATGTAAACAAATCTAATTCTTTTAGCTCTTAATTCTAAATTAAAATTATCCCTAGAATGGAGAGATCACAGTTTTTTTTCCCCCTTAAGATATCTTCAAACACTGACACATAAGACTCCTTAAACGAAGTTTATTCTACTTCCCATTCTAGACAGATATGTTCAGTTGTGACCGATATCAATCCATATGTAATAATAGTGACTGAATGATTTTAAGTTGAAGTCTCTAGAAATGAAGCTTTGTGGTTTTTTTCCTGCATTATTTTGTCCCTAATTTCTGTATGTGGGGGGAGGAGGGAGGAGTTAAGTCAGGAAAGTTAGAATTTGGATTATTCAAAATTTCATAGTGACCTGATATATGTTAATTATTCCTGTTCAATGAAGAAGGGTAAAAAGTTTAGGGCTGTGAGGGGATAGAGATTTAAGTAGATAAATTTATCTCTTTGGAATGAAAATTGTGAGGTAATTGTTATTGTTATTTTTTATTGAATCTGTTTCATCATTTTAGGAAGTTCCTAGTAAGGAACTTGCTCTACCAATGCAGATCTGCATGTGCTCTACAACATATAATGTTACAGAATTCCCTGGGACATTAAGAGGTTAAGTGACTTGCCTAGAGTCCTGCCATCAGAATGTGTCCAAGGCCATACTTGAACTTGACTGCCATACTTGACTGCAAGGCCAGCTTTCTGTAATCAGTATAGCAAACTACCTTTCTTATTAAAACGTTCACAGTCATTTTGCATACAATTATTGGCTATATAAAAGTAACAAGTCATTTTACATCTCAGCATGATTTTTCACAATAGATTTGAACACAAAATATTTAGACATGCCATTATTTATATTTTGCAAGTCTTAAATAAATGTTTCCTCAGAAAGTCATCATCATTGAAGTTACTGATTTTGTTTCTCTACTCCCTCCCTGTATCTCTTTACTTGGGAAAGAAATGCTTGTTTCTTTTTTTGTGGAGCAAGCTGTTATCTTGTTTCTAGTTTGTGTGAAATCAGAAAGCACAATTCTCATTTGCATCACCTAATCAAAAATGTGTGGATTTTTTTTAGTAAAAATTATATGCAAACCACTATTAATGACTAATAACTTTTGTAGGATCAAATTCTGTAAAAATAATATTATTAAATTAAATGAAAGGGTTTTTTTTAAATTTCTGTATTCATTTGGGTAGTGCTATGCTTCTCATTTTAAGCGATAGGCATTTTATGAAGATTAGGAGCAAGGCATTTTTTTAAATAACCAAATTCACTTTTTATTTGCCATCTACATGGAAATGGGATATATATGTCACAAGATTTATATGTCACAAGATTTTCTCGATATGAAAAATTAGGCTGGTTTCTTTTGACTCAATCTCAGCTGAAACAAATGAGCCTTTAGAATGAACTTTTAAACATTCTTTTGAAATAAGGTTAAATAGTTATTTACAATTTAAGATAACCTGGAGAAAACTTATTTTCATTGTTTAATAATACCAGTAATTTGCACACTTTAAAATTTAGATTCATATGCAGTATTTAGATCCATCGCTTCTCAGAGCTGGAAGGAACCCTACAGATCATTTAATCCAAACCCTTCATTTATTGGATGAGTAAATTGAGGCCTTCAGAGATAAATGGCAAAGTTAGTACTAAAACCTAGTTTAGTTTCTAAACATCTAGTGTTCTTTTTTCCCTTCTTATTACTGTACAACTGGTCTTTCTAATAATGTACCTGTTTTTCTTCTAATTTCTTGACCTTGAAGTATAGAATTATATTTGCCTTTATTGAACCTAAGCTACGAGTTCCAATTTTCTCTGACACCAAATGACAGTAAGGATAAGTTGTCATTATCTGGAATTTTCTCTTAAAATGAGTTGCATCAAATATGTCTACATCAAAGTTGAATCAAACATAATTTGCTGTTTAGAAAATCATCACTTTTGGCTTCTTCGTCACTAGTAGGTTACATGGAATGTGTGCTATCAGATCCTAAGCTTGGATTTCATGAGAGAAAACAAAACCCATTCCTAGGTCTCATTGACAATTGACTTATTATTTTAATACTGCCTTAGCTTGTTCATTCCCCTCCCCCCTTATTTACATAGATAGGTAAGTATATTAAGAAGATCCTTGATGAAATAATAGTAATATAATTCACTATCAGCCTTGCACTTTTGGCAATCAGGATATATCTGGTTACGTGTCACTGACCTTTACAATTGAAAATGGTTTAAATTATAGTGATCACCACCTATGTGTGAAGGTGTAACTGAAAAGACTGATTTACTGTGTATATACAAAGAGTGGTGTGTTTTTGTTATTGAGGATACAGCCAATATTTATACAGTTTGACACAGTCAGAAAAAGGGATAAGTAGTATTGGAAATAACCAATATTATTTCATTTCTTTCAGTTGCCCTAAAATTATATTTTATTAAAATATAACCTAAAGAAAATGATTGTAAATTGTCCAGCATCTCCCATCATGCTCAGAATAGAGTAAGTGCTTAATAAATCCTCCATTGGTTACTTGATCTGTACTGTCTGTAATAGGAGCAACCATAGAATCCCAACTACTTCACAAGTTGGTGTTATTTATGCCTCTTTTCCAAGATATGGGGAAAATAACTTAGTATAGTGTCAATATTAACAATGACTATGTCTTTGTCTACTACTAAATTATATTTCGCATTCCCCTCTCTATCTTCCTTGTTTTCTTGAAATTGGTAGGCAGAAGCCAAATTTAGGAGCAATAAGGATTGGAATTACACTGGAACATTTCTGCTCCTACTAGGTACAAGAAGCAGCCAAAGGCATTATGAAAAAAAGACATTTGGTGACATTTTCTCCAAAAAAGTGGGCACAGTTTAATATAAAGATAGTTAAACCCTACAGGTTTAAGCATTGTACAATAATTATCATCGGAAGTGTTTACTAAACACCTTTTTGCGTTTGGCATTAAATTAAGCACATATAGCAGTACATTTGCAAAAGGCATTATAGTGAAATAGATCAAAGAATATTGGGAAGACCTGGATTAAAATCCTACCTCATATACTTGATAGCTTTGTTACCATAGGCAAGTCACTAAACATTGCTTAGGCTTAGTTTCCTTATCATTTTCCTGATTAATTTCCTCATATAGCAATAGTAATATATCTTGTTAATAGATTATTATGAGGACCAAATGAAATAATTTATGCAAAAGCACTTTAGCAGCCTAAAATCCCAATATAAATGCTGGCTATTATTATTATCATCATTATTATTAATGTAGAAATATTAGTTTTAAAATAATTCCCATTTTGGGATGTTTTACGTAAAGGAGATGTGTGTTAAAATATTATATGAAAAAATAAAACATATTAAAATTGCAAGGGACCTTAGGGCCCATTTAATGGATACTTGAGCAGGAATTCCCTCTGTCTCTTATTGACTTAAATAGTTGAAATTCAAGATTTCCAGAGCTCAAAGCTCAGAGAAATGTACTAGAGAATGTACAGAGAATGCTAAGTTTTACTAGTCCAACTTTGCCCATTAATTTCATTGATAGTGGCTATTTTCTGTGTCTTTTCCTCTGAGGTCCCTTCCAGCTCTGTGATCTTATGACCTGAACAGACACTGACAACTATACTAAGAGGTATAAGGGTAACCCTATATCTTTTTGTTTTAAAGATGACTGTAGAGGCTCTGGTATGATCTAAATAAAATTTGCAGACATTTTAAATCTTTATACAGATAATTTCTTGGTTACAATTCTGTATAGTAAAAGTCAATACACTTTATCTTTTATTTTGCTAAATAGCTGTCATTTAATTGATATAAAAAAGGTCCCTACTTCTCTGTGGAGAGTTATTATTTCATAATGGTTTAAGGTAGCAGCTTAAACACAGCTGCTGTCTTTGCTGCACATGGTTTAGTATACAGGTAACAAAATAACAGTTTCAAAGTTGTGAAACAATGCCATTGACAATCTCAAAAGAAATTTCAAGAACTGAAGTTTAAAGTTAAATTTTCTTTTAAAAAAACAAGCAACAGTCTCAACAATGCTTTTATTTTTTTACACCAGTCATCTTCTTATTAAATGTTTATTATTCAGTTTAGTTTTATTTGGAATGAGTAAATGACCAGCTGTGATAGTCAAAAACTGGTTCTTATAAAGTAAGACAAAAGACATATTCTGAACATAGAGAGAAAGGAGTGTTGTTACTTTTATCTATTTCTCAGAAGTATTTCATTTTATTTATTTTTTGAAACTGCCTTTCCAGGGAAAATGTCCCTGGAAAAATATTCCATTCAACAACCTGGAGATTCTAGTTCATAATAAAAAAGATTTTCTATAAAAATTGGCCTTAATTCTTTTTGTCCTATGTGGACAGAATTGTGATAAAATTTGAACTTATTAGAAAGTAGAATTTGTGGATAGGTGCCTTTGTATATTCTTATGAACAGATTTTCCTGTGACAATTTTTTTTTTCATTTAAGGTAAAAGAAGCTTATTTGCTATGTGTTCTGGACACACAGATTTAGCAGAATTCCACAAATTGTGCCTCATAAGCACAATGATCGCTGTCACACATAGCAAGAAAAGTGAAATTCTTCAATAAGGTAATCTTTTGATTCTGGGTTCAGTTTGATCTTTGCTAAATTGTATTTGTGAGAAAATTAGTTTATTTTTTAAAAAATTATTGGGGCACCTAGGTGGCTCAGTGAATAGAGCACTGGCCTTGGAGTCAGGAGGACCTGAGTTCAAATCTTGCCCAGACATTTAACACTTACTAGCTGTGTGACCTTGGGCAAGTCACTTAACCCCAAATACCCTGCCTTCCCCCCTCCAAAAAGACAAAAAAAAAAATATTGATATTTTTGGTTTTATATTACCTCTGTGGCCAAATATATACTTCCCCTGAAAACTCTCTTTTAGGAATCAGTAAAAATAGAAAGAAAAAAACACTTGAGCAAAGCTGACCCAATGTCCCAATGTACTGTTCTAGTCAGATATACATGCAATCAGTCCTCAACTTTCACAGGGGTATCATTCCTAGAAAACAGAACAAGAGCAAAAAACAGGAATGTTTGACATACTGAACCTATGTGAAATGGGGATTATGTTCCTGCAAGCACCAAAAACTAATCTTTCCCTAAAGACTGGTAAAAATACACTTTTCTGCATAAAGGTCTTTGTAATAAAGAATTAATTTTGATAATATTCACTTTTCCTAACACAGTAATCATGAAATAACCCATAAAATGTGTGGTACACAAAATAAAATTGTTAACATGCAAAACATTTTTTCTTGCTAGTAGTAATTCACTGGAATTTGGTGATCTTTTGTGCTAATATCTCAATAAAATAAAAGCATTGATTTCAGACAGTATTTACTTTTTATAACACCCCAAATCTACCATGTATTAAATATTATATAAAAATACCATGAATATTATATAGCAAATAAAATTGTTAAATCATTTTTTTAACCTGAATCTTACCTTCCACTGTGTCAGATGGCAGTGTAAAGGTATTACATCATATACTGTATTGTCAGAAACCTCTCTACTTTGACTGCCCTCTGAAAACCAAGTGAAAAGTTGCTGGGACTTTAGTTGCCATTGAAGATGCTAAGACTGATGAGGTCTCAACATCACATCTGACATTATACTTCATGATGGTTGGCTAGCATTGGAGATTGTGAAGGATGTACCAGCTTGACATAATATATTCTAGTAGGATATCAGCTGCTCCACAAACTTGCATGCATTGTGCCTCTCTCTTTTTTTTTTCTGTTGCCCATAGCCACAGATGTACATAGATGCCAATGTGAAAGTAAAAATGAGGTTACTAATAAAATCACACAAATGCTTGAAGTTACAAAAGTTAAATGCATGAACATTGAAGATTGATTATATATATATGTGTGTGTGTGTGTGTGTGTGTGTGCGCATGTGTGTGCGTGTATTTATATACACACATATACAACCATAATCTTTTAGCTATTCAGAGAAAAGAGAGATACATTTTCTCATTTCCTCTTTGAGTCCAAGCTTGGTCATTATATTTATACAGCATTTTATTTCTTATCTAAGTCTTTTACTTGCTTTCACTATAGCTGATTTATATTAAATATAACTCCTAGGTATACATTTTGGTACTTTTTAATTTACTTTCTTTCATGAAGGACCTCACTTAGACAAATCAGAGAGGTTTAAAAAAATTTAGAGGTGGTAGTTGTCAAGATAAAATGTTTTCTAACTAGTTAATATTTCTGTTAGATCTAGGTGATATGCTTCAACTTTTTCTTTTATTCTGTATGATTTCCAAAATGGTATGCAATGTCTTAAAATTTCTAAGTCAATTTTTATGCTTTTAATTACCAAATTTATGTAGTTTGTGTCACAGTGGAAAAATCAGTTTTGGCTAAATGATTAAAAACAACATATTAAAAGTGAACACAGATCAGAAAGTCACTAAATTCTAAATTTTCTTTAAGTATCTGTTTGTCGTTAATAAGACTTGTTGATCTGAATTACATACCCTGTTAAACAACATGAATATAGAGTCAGTGATGCTTTAAAAAATACACCAGCATAAGTTTAATTTAAATATCTGAAATTTTGTGTTCTTTCCACTCAAAATAAAGAAAAGGTTTCCTGAGCTAAATAGCAGTAATTATAGGGATCGTTAATTCATGTACTTAAACAGGAATGAAATGAATTTCTTTTTAAAATACCGTTCAGCCAATTTGCTAATTTAGTGTTACTTTGCTCTATCACATTAGTTTGCATTAGCAATATTTTAATTTTTATGAAGTTACTTACCTGCTTTCTATTTGCTTCCAAAGCAATTCATTGACTGTTTTAAGCTATGTGCCCTATGACTATCCTTATACTAGACTTCTTCATATGTTTTTTTCTCCCATACCATTTAATCTAATGGATTATCTCAGTTTTTGTATCATTATGATTCTTGATGTATTCTTCTTATTGTATTTGTAAGTCTTAAAATCATTCTGAAAAATGAATTTGTGAAAGAATGTAAGAAAGAGAATATGATAGCTAAAGTGTGATTAATAAATCATGTGTTAGATTGACATGACGTGTTATAGATTGAGGTGGAGGTAAAAATTAACAGAAAAAAAAACCTACCTAAAACCTATCAAGTATATATGTGTTCTAATTTTCCTTAAGAAAAGAAATTATTACTGAAATAGTACTTATTGTTAAATATTAATTTCTTCAGCCTCTTTTTATAATACACTTTACTCCTCACATATTTGTCATGTAGTTATACTAACCCAAATTCATTTGTGAAATAGTCCTTTATTCATTAAAACAAGTAGGACAGAAAACCTTTGCATAGAAATATTATCACTATTTCTTTTGATAATTGGGTTTTGGTTAAGAACAAGCATACAGACAGAAATATAGTTTTGGCCTATGAACAGACTGTTCCATTTTGTAATGTTATTGCAGTTCTCATAAAAGTTATCACTGACCTTCTTTTCCAATAAGGGTTTGTTAAATGCTTTATCAGTGATTTAATTTTCTGAAGACATCTTTTCCTTTCTGTTTATTATTCTAGGCTTTTCTTCTCCTATGGATTTTAAGTTTTGTCTTTCTGGTTAATGTTTCTTTGGTGTTATGGGAGTACTCTTTTGTAAATCATGTTTGGTATAGAATTTTTGAATGGCATGTTACCTGTGATTCATTAATGCTCCTTTGTAACTAGCAGATCATTTTCTGTATGCAAACTATTTGCACCACTAGTACAAATATTTCTCTTATCCTTTCTCTTTGTTGGGCAGGGCATTCGTTCTTTGTAATAGAATTATCAAATGTTAAAGTCATTTGTGTTGTGTTTCAGAAGACCAGAACTCAGTAAGTAGAGAAAGAACTTTGCGTTTTAGGGATTCTAGGTTTCAAATCTAGTCCATTTTATCATTTGTTGTGGAATCTTAGAGAAATTGCTGAAATTTTCTATTTTAAATTTACATTCTCATTTATTGTATCATATATCATCTGTTTACTTAGGGTTTTAAGTTTTAACAATTTTAAATTCTTTAATCTTATTTTATAAATGTAGCATCAAAAGAATCAAGTATTTTGAGTCGTGTGTTCTCCATTTGAAGGTGAATCCCTATGACCCAATGAATCTTTTGTAAAAAGTCGACTCAGCTAGGATGTTACACCACCACTGTCGAAGGAACCCTGAACTACAGGAAGAATTACAGATTCAGGCAGCAGTGGCTGCTGGGGATGTTCACACAGTACGAAAGATGTTAGAACAGGGCTATTCTCCAAATGGCAGAGATGCTAATGGGTGGACCCTGCTTCATTTCTCTGCAGCAAGAGGAAAAGAAAGATGTGTTCGAGTATTTCTTGAACATGGAGGTAAGTGTCCTTTACTTTCTCAAAAATTTTACTCCCAAATATAAGCTTGAAATTAGTTGTAAGATAGTTTTAGTCTTATGGCCCATGGAATTCCTTGTCATTAGTAATTAGAAGATGTTTTAATGTTCTACTTTAGTGGTAACGTTTTCTGTAATTACTTTCTAATTCTACCAAGCCCTGATTAGAACTTGATTTCTTTTAAAAGGTACCCCCAAAGTGTGTATGCTGTTTTGCTATCCCATTTAATAACATTGCCAGTTCTTTTTGTCTCTTTCCTAAACAACTCCTTATTCAGTTTCTTAGTTTATTTTATTTCAGAAGCAGAAGTGCCGCCCCCTTCCCCCGCAGTTACACATTTAGGCAGTTTTTTCCCCCATAAATAATGGCTCAGATTCAGCCACCTAGTAGAGGTCCCCTTAAAGGTTATACTCTTATATTTTACTATAAATTACTCTTTGAATTTAGTTCTGTAGTGATACTGCTTTAGTTTTCCTATTTTTCTTTTCCTAGAAGTGCCTTTAGATTAAGTTTGTAGGCATCAGAAGAACCTGGTTCTAATTTAGTTATAGGCCATTAGATACGTTTTTATCCCAGCTTTTTTTTGCAAGCCTCATAAATATGTATCTTCTTTTTGACTCATTTGTCTAAAATTAATTTTCCTTATAATTAAGCCTCTTCATACTTTTGTCATTTACCCAAAGATGTATTGTATCTCCTACTTGTCTGAATTTTCCTTGTAAATTACAAACTAAAACTGGTTTGGTCATGTCATATAAAGTAGATAATAGGAAATAAATTAAAGGATATAGAGCTGGAAAGGACCTAGATGTCATGTAGTCTAGAAAAATTCAATATTAACCACAAAGTCTATCAGAAACAAATTTATTTTAATTATCTATGTAAGCATGGTTGCTGAATAAAAGGGGTGGGGGCAAAAGAGAAATCAGACCCAGGGTGTAATATAAGAGTTCTCTCATGTATGTGGATTTAGTGCAGGACAAAACTAAGGAGGCCTCTTTTGGCTAACAAGGGGACGTTCCTTCTGTCCCCCCTTGCTCTTGGGATTTATCCTTTCACTTTCCTCAGAGGTATTCTTAAGAGATAATTCTTTTAGTTGATTCAAAAACATTTCTACTCTTTGTTCATCATAGACAAGATAAAAGTTTCTTAGTTTTCAGGAGAATCCTTCCCTGAACTTGATTGCCCTCAGTTACAACAAAAGAAATCAAGAGCTTCAGAATAGAGTATTATTTCCTTGGAATTTTGTATAAGTATTGATAAGGTTTTCTATTCAGACTAGGACGCTGTCAAAATATTATTTTCATAATATTTAATAACATAAAGTGCTATATGCTTCCACAGTGCTAATTTTACAGAAGACCTTGGAAGGTTAAGTCCAAGATTCTTTAGTTACTAATGGACAACTGAACCCAGGTCTTTTGATTCTAAATCCAGTATTCTTTTTGCCACATCATTTACATGTATTATTTTTTCAGTGTACCAGATGCATATTAGCAACAACCCACTTTCATTTATAAAACATTTTATAATGGTGTAGCCAGACTTTGATTCTAATATTTGCACAATTATTATTTTTTTTTAATTTGAGGACCTTACTATTGATGTGGCTGTGATCATAAATGAAATAAAAATTAGGATTAACTCTGAGACTGGAACCCTTTGAAAACAGCCTCAAAAGGATAATTTAATTGAGTCTTGATTTTACAGATAAGAAAACTGAGGCAAAGAAAGTATATGAAACTAGTTCTTCTGAGCTCTTCATTCTCTTCATTGTAATATATCTCTGGGCTTTGGTATGGCGGTTAAGGGTCAGGAATGGTAGATTCATTGACTTAGTTTTGCCACAAACTGAGCAATTTGGTTGTGTACATTCAGTCAGTCAGGACAGTTTTTACATGTGCATTTTTATTGCCTTGCTACTTCCTGTACCTCTATTGCTTACACCTCACTTTTCTGTTACTGAAACCATAGCCTATTAGTTCCTGTTCTGGTTTTGCAACTCTTCTTCTCCTTCTCCCTCTTCTCTTCTCTCTCTTCCCTCTCTTCTCTTCTCTCTCTCCTCCCATCTCCTTTTTCCTCTCTTCTCTCTCTTCCTTCTTCCCTCCTCCCTTTCCTTCCCCCTTCTCTATCTTTTCCTCCTCTTCTCTCATTCTTCCTTTCTCCTTCCCTCCTTCCCTGCTCTTTCTCTTTTGCATACCTGCATATGAAATGCACTTTATAGAATACACACTTTAGTGACTTTTATCTTTCAAAGTCTTTCCATTCTACTTATACTAATACTTGGTATAATAATTCCTTCATCATATTTTCCCACTACTTGTCCTCTTTGTAATTTGTCCATTTTCTTTAGAACATGTTCTTATCATTGGCAATCCTAAGTTCTATTCCTTAGAGTCTGGCATATTGAGGACCTACACAAATATTCCCTATATACTTTGCTTACTGAAAAAATGCTCATTTGTCTTACTATTATCTTTTCTACTGCCTGCTACAGTCAGATGTCATTATTCTTAATAGTTGCATATGCCTTAGGCATAGATTCAAAGTAGAAGCTATGATTCCCCGGCCTACTCTTTTCTGTCTTGTTTTCTACTTTTTCTTCCTAATAACAGCTTTCTTCCACATATTAAAAAAAATGATCTTGTCAGTGCTGAAATTAGGGTTGCTATGGTGGTCTTTGATCACCATCACTAGAATCTAGAACTGCTTGGTAATTGCGGTCCAGATACATGGAAAGGTAGGGCCTGAGCCTGGAAAGAGATTGGATTCAAAGTGCTCTTCAGTATCTTCCTAGATCTAGAGCAAATTGATTCAAGGGCAATTAAAATAGGCTAACAACTTCAGGCACCAGAGATCTTCTCTGTGTCCCCCTTTTAAGAAAAGGACTCATCTTTTCTTTTATAGTGATTGTAAACCTGTCTTACCTGTTTATATAAGCAACCACAAAGTGGACCTTAGAAAGTATCTGAATTCAAAACTGCTAGGAGCTGCATGTTAATTATTTAAGATTTTCTGGCTCTGCAGATGAATATTTGCTACCACTGCTCAGTTGATTGTTGGGCTAGAATGAATAAAGCTGAAAGCAGATTAAATAAGCAATATTTTAAATATAAAGCAAAAACTGTTGGTATGGAGGTTGAGGGTCAGGAATGGTAGATTCATTAACTTAGTCTTGCCACAAACTGAGGAATTTGGTTGTGTACATTCAGTCAATCAGGACAGTTTTTACATGTGCATTTTTATTGTCTTACTATTCCTTGTACCTCTTTTGCTTACACCTCACTTTTCTGTTACTGGAACCATAGCCTATTAGTTCCTGTCCTAGGAAGATTCTCTCATTTTCCTAGTAAATAAATAAGGTGGTCAGTTAGGCATTTCTAAAATGTAAAATTCTTGTTGCTGCATGTTAACTGCTTCCCCATCTTTTTATTTATTTAGCCAGATCCATATTATTTAGTAGTATTGCGATATGTTTGTTTTTTAAACAATATATGAGAAACACTGTTAATATAATTAAAAGAGCACTGAACTGAGATCAGCAGTTCTGGATTCTACTCTCATTTCAACAAAAATTAACCATCAGTTACGTTTGAAGCACTGTGCTAGATGCTGGAGATATGATGGCCAAATGAAAATGGCCTTCCAGAGCTTATATTCTCTTTAACTGTTTAAAGGATACAGTATTTACACAGGTAAACATAAGCTCATTGGAGAAGGGAGGGAGTATTAATAACTAGAGAGATCAGGACAGGCTTACTGTGGGAGGTGATACCTGAGATGAGCCTTGAAGGAAGCTTAGGGTTCCGGGAGACAGGTGATGTAGGAGAGTGTTCCAGGTACATGACACAGCATGTACAAAGGCATGGCAGGTGGAATGCCAAGTTCAGGAAATGGCAAGTAGACTAGTTTGGCAAAAACATAGAATTCATGAAGGGAAGTAATGGCAATAAGTCTGGAAAGATAAGCTGGAGCCAGACTGTTAAGGGATTTAACTGCCAAATAGAGGAGTTTATAATTTTATCCTAGAGGCAATGAATAGCCACTGAAATTTTTTGAGCAAGAGGTGATGCAGTGAGACCTGGGTTTTAGAAAGATTATTTTAATTTTGAACTCAGTTTATGACTGTGAGAGAAGGAATCAGATGGGAGGGATGCTGTAGAGGTAGAATCAACAAGATTTTTGATAGCAAGTATTTGATATAGTAAGTGAGAAAGAGGGAAGATTTGAGGGTGATTCTTGGGTTGTAAACCTGAATACCTTGAATCATTCAATTAATAAACATTGATTAAGTGCCTCCTGTGTGCCTTCTCCTTAAAGAAGAATACATCAGTTTAATAAATTTAAAGTGTTAGCACTATGCTAAGAATGGTGGTAACCTCAGTAGTAATAGGGAAGTTTGGAAAAGGATTTAGATCGGTGGTTCTCAACCTTCCTAATGCCATGATCCTTTAATACACTTCCTCATGTTGTGGTGACCCCCAACCATAAAATTATTTTCTTTGCTACTTCATAACTATAATTTTGTAACTGTTATGAATCTATCTGATATGCAGGATGTATTTTCATTGTTACAAACTGAACATAACCCACAGGTTGAGGCCGCTGATTTAGAAAGTTTTGAAGTTTTGGTTTGATGAGGGTTTTTTGTTTGTTTGTTTTTTGTGAATGGAACATTAGGGTGGAGTGAGTTACTATTTTGCAATGGAGATTAATTTTGGACATGTCGAATTCATGATACATGTGAATAACAACTATCAAGAAGTTGGGGATAAGAGACAGGTATCGATTTTAGGAATAACTTGAGCAAAGCTAATAACTGAACATACGGGAATTGATAAGATCACCAAAAGAAAATGGAGGAAGAGGAGAGAGGTCAGGGCAGACTTTTCAGGGATAACCACAGTTAAAGGGGTGGGACATTAAAGATGTCTGAGCAAAGGACACTGAGAGGGAACAGACAGGAGAACTAGGCTAGGTCATCATAAAAGCCAAAAAAGAAAATTATCAAAAAGGAAGAGTGTTATATCTATCAACACTGTCAAAAGCAGTGGAGAAAACAAAAAGGATAAGGGCTAAAAGAAAGATGATCAGATTAGATATATGTCCTAGGACAAGTCATTTAACACCTCCCTCTAGGCCTCAATTTCCTCATCTATAAATTTAAAGTGTTAGACTAAATAATATTTATGTTTGCTTCTATTGCTAAAGCTCTGTAATTCTGTTTTTAAATGATTGCTTAATATTCTAGTACCTTGAGACATAAGTTTTTTAAAGCAAAATAGTGCATCATTGGACAACAACACACACACACACACACACAAATTAAAATATGGTAAAAATTGCATGTCCCTTCTGGATCACTGCCTTGTTGTGGCAGAGGAGCTTCTGTAGTAGCTCAGAACTATACCATGCAGAGTTACCTAAGACAGACAGGTCATAGCAGAGAACTGACTAAAAAAAGTGAACTATGCACAGAGGTTCACAGTATTGTACAAGAAACAAAAAAATCCCAAAGAAAAAGAAGAGCAAGAAAGCAAAATGGAGTCTGATGAGCCTTTTCAAATAGCTGAGGAAGGAAGGAAAGGGAAAAGAGAAAAAGAAAGATATACGCAGCTAATTACAGAATTCCAGAGAATAGCAAGGAGAGATAACAAGGTTTTCTTAAAGGAGCAATTCAAGGAAATAGAAGAAAACAAAAATGAGACCAATAAGAGATCTCCTAAGAAAATTAAAAGATATCAAGAGAATGTTTTTTTTGTAAAAATGGGCATGATAAAAAAACCATATTGGTGGAGACTTAACAGAAGTAGAAGAGATTAAGAAGAGGTAGCAAAAATATATATAAGAACTATACAAGAAAGATCTTACTCATCAATAACTAACATGGTGTAGTTACTGATTTAGAGGCATACATCCTAGAGAATGTAGTTAGGTGGGCCTTAAGAAGCATTAACAATAAGGCTAGTGGAGGTGATGGAATTCCAGCTGTGCTATTTAAAATCCTAAACGATGATGCTATCAAAGTGCTACACTCAGTATGCCAGTAAATTAAAAAAATACAACAATGGCCACTGAATTGGAAAAGATCAGTTTACATCCCAGTCCTAAAGAAGGACAATACCAAAGAATGTTCAAATTATTGAACAGTTATGCTTCTCTCATATGCCAGTAAGGTTATGCTTAAGATTCTGCAAGGTAGGCTTCAGCAATATGTGGACTAAGAATTAACAGAAGTGTAGGATGAAGAGGCAGAGGAACTAGAAACTAAATTGCCACCATTCCCTGAATTATAAAATAACATCTGCTTCTGCTTCATTGACTACACAAAAGCCATTGATTGTGTAGATCACAAGAAAATGTATCAAGTCCTCAAAGCAATGGGAGTACTAGATCATCTTGTCTCCTGAGGAATCTGTATGTGGCCCAAGGCAACAGTTAGAACTAACCATGGAGCAGAGCCAGAATGGCAGAGTAGAAGCAGGAAATTCCGTGAGCTCCCATCACAACCACCTCAATTACCTGTAAAATGTGACTCTAAACAAATTTTAGAGCTACAGAACCAACAAAGTGACAGAGAGAAACAAATCTCCTGCTGAAGGCAGCCTGGCAGGCCCACAAGAAGGATCTGTCACACCAAGCTGGGAGCTGAGCACAGTCCCACATGAGCCATGGTTCTGGCCCCATGGCAGCTGTGACAGGCGGCCCAGAACAGCCACAGCAGACTTCAGCAGAGCCAGTCACCGGCAGCCATGGTGGTTTCCAGACTTCTCGACCCATAAACACCAAAGAGAAAGTAAAAGGTCAGTGGTGAACTCTGTTGGAACTAGGTGATGGAAGAATGTGGTCCCGCTCCTGCCCCAGAGCAAGAGAAGGCAGAGGTGTGGCAGCTGTGGCTGCTGCCATGTGGCTGCCTCCGGAGCTCGTGGCCCGCAGATTGTAGGGAGACCAAGTGACCATTCATAGAGTAATCGCTTTTGCTTTGACCTGCTTGGATTTGGGTCACTGTCTTGGGCAGTGGTCCTGGAGTAAGAAACACCAGTGTGCCAGAGCTTGTGGTGGCTGTAGAGAGGGCACCCTCCTCAGACCTCTGACAGCATTTGGGAAAACCCCAGAAATTTGGGACACAGCTTTCTCCACTCTGGAAGCAGAGTTCTGCCGTGACAAAGAGCTCAAAAGTCAAGTCATCGGTCGGCAAGATGAGCAAGCAGAAGAAGCAAAATCAGACCATAGAATCTTTTTCGGGGGACAAAAAGGATCAAAACATGAACCAGAAGAAGTCAACAAAGGCAAAACTCCTGCATCAAAAGCTTCCAAGAAAAATATGAACTGGTTACAGGCCATAGAGAAGCTCAAGAAGGATTTTGAAAATCAGAGAAGTAGAAGAAACATTGGGAAGAAAAATGAAAATGATGCAAGAAAATTGTGAAAAGAGAGTCAACAGTCTGCTGAAGGAGACCCCAGAAAATACTGAAGAAAATAACATCCTAAAAAATAGACTGACTCAAATGGCAAAAGAGGCCCAAAAAGCCAGTGAGGAGAAGAATGACTTAAAAAGCCAAACTGGCCAGATGGAAAAGGAATTTTAAAAACTCGCTGAAGAGAATAATTCCTTCAAAATTAGATTAGAGCAAATGGAAGCTAATGACTTTATGAGAAATCAAGATACTATAAAACACATCGAAACAAATGAAAAAATAGAAGGCAGTGTAAAATATCTCATTGGAAAAATGACTGACCTAGAAAATAGATCCAGGAGAGAGAATTTAAAAATTATTGGACTACCTGAAAGCTATGATCAAAAAAAGAGCCTAGAAATCATCCTTCAAGAAATTCTCAAGGAAAATTGCCCTGATATTCTAGAATCAGAGGGCAAAATAGAAATGGAAAGAATTCACTGATCATCTCTTCAAAAAGATCCCAGAAAGAAAACTCCTAGGAATATTATAGCAAAGCTCCAGAGTTCCCAGGTCAAGGAGAAAATATTACAAGCAGCCAGGAAGAAACAATTTAAATATTGAGGAAACACAATCAGGATAGATATAGCAGCTTCTACATTAGGTCAAAGGAGCTAAGATTAAAACCAAGAATCACCTACACAGCAAAACTGAGTATAAGGCTTCAGGGGAAAATAAAGTCATTCAATGAAATAGAGGACTTCTAAGCATTCTTGATGAAAAAACCGGAACTGAATAGAAAATTTAACATTCAAATACAAGAAGCAAGAGAAGCATGAGAAGGTAAACAGGGAAAAGAAATCATAAGGAACTTATTAAAGTTGAACAATTCCTGCATGGAAAAATAATCATTGTAACTCATGAGACTTTTCTCAGTATGAGGATAGTTGAAGGAAATGTATATGTGTGTGTGCATACATATATATATATATATGTGCATATATGTTTATATAAGAAGGTGTATGTGTGTATAAATACATATATGAGTGTGTATATGTGTACATACATGTGTGTATATGTATACGTAGAGAGCACAGGATCAGTTGAATAGGAAGGGATG
>CM053598.1:110687927-110715459 GCA_028646575.1 Pseudocheirus occidentalis | reverse complement strand
AATATGATGGGAGAAGGAGATAGAAATAGAATAGGGTAAATTATCCTATATAAAAAAGGCAAGGGAGAACTGTTACAATGGAGGAGAAGAACAATAAGGTGAAAGGGAATGGGTCAACCTTACTTTCATTGAATTTGGCTTAAGAAGGGAATAACATACACACTCAATTGGGTATCTTACCCTACAGGAAAGGAGAGGGGAAGGGGATAAGAGGACAGATGATAGAACGTAGGACAGATTGGGGGAGAGATGGTAGTTAGAAGCACACACTTTTGAAAAGGGACAGGGTCAAAGTAGAAAATAAAATAAGTGGAGGGAAATATAGTTAGTCTTTCACAATATACCTGCTATGGAAATGTTTTACGTAACTACACATGTATGACCTATGTTGATTTGCTTATCTTTGGGGAAGGGGGGGGTGAAGAGGGAAGAAGGGAAAGAATCTGGAAATCAAAGTTTTAAAAACAAATGTTTAAAAAATTGTTTTTTAGATGCAACTGGGAAATAATATACAGGCACTGGGGTATAGAAATTCATCTTGCCCTACTTGAAAGTTAGAGTGTTGATGGGGGAGGATATAAGAGAGAGCAGATTGGGGGAAGGGGTATTCAGTAGGTTTGCTATCTTGGGGTGGGAGGTAGGGGAAAGACAGGGAGAAAATTTGTAACTCAAAATCTTGTGAAAATGATTGTTGAAAACTACAACTAATTTAAAATTTAAAAATATTTTAAAATTGAAAAATAAAAATTAACCTTTTAAACAATTAAATTTAAATTTTTTAAAAATTTAAATATTTTAAAATTTAAATTAAAAATTAAAAAAATTTTTTTAAAAGAACTAACCATGGAACAATTGATTGGTTTAAGATTGGGAAAGGAGTACAACAAGGCTGTATATTGTCACCTTACTTTATATTGTATATTGTCACCTTACTTTAACTTATATGCAGAATACCTCATGTAAAATGCCAGGCTGGATGAATAAAAGGTTGGAATTAAGTTACTGGGACAAAGATCAATCTCAGATATACAGATGGCAGAAAGTGAAGAGGAATTAAGAAGCTTCTTGATGAGGATGAGAGTGTAAAAGATGACTTGAAGCTTAACATCAAAAAGAAAAAGAAAACTCAAAGATCTTGGCAAAGAGAGAAGAAATGGCAACAATGTCAGATTTTCTGTTCTTAGACTCAGAGATACAATGACTAAAGCAATGAAATTAAAAGACATTTGCTCTTGGAAGGAAAGATATGGCAAATCTGGACAGCATACTAAAAATCAGAGATTTTGCTTTGCCAAGAAATGAACATATAGTCAAAGCTATGGTTTTTCCAGTTGTAATGTATGGCTATGAGAGTTGGACTAATTGGAAAGCTGAGAGCTGTAGAATTGATGCTTTTGAATTGTGGTGCTGGAAAAGATTGAGAGTCCCTTGGACAGCAAGGAAATTAAATCTGTCAATACTTAAAATAATTTAGACTATTCTTTGGAAGGACAAATACTGAAACTGAAACTTAAATATTTTGGTCACATAATGAGAAGACAGGACTCATTGGAAAAGACCATGATGTCAGGAAAGATTGAAGGCAAAAGGAGAAGGGGATAGCAAAGGATCAGATGGATAGATAGTGTCATGGAAGCAAGGAACATGAGCTTGGACAGACTTAAGGAGATATTGAAGGATAGAGGGATCTGGCATGCTACAGCCCATGAAGTTATGAAGAATCAGACGAGGCTGAACTGAACAACAATAACAAAATTGTTGGACCACCTTAGGTATTTTGAGACATTGACATATTAGGAATATAGCTTTAATAACCGCAGTGGTGATTTTTCAGAAGTAAAATGTACATAGTTTTTATGTTGTCTATACAGAATAGGAAAGGAAAGAAAACTTAGTAAAACTATTAAAGTTGAAAAAAACATACAAAACAAATCACACAGTGGATTTAGGAAAAACATCTCTGTCCTCATTTGGTTAATTCATTCACCAAGCATTTATCATAGATTGAATTCTCTAGGAGGAGCCTTTAAATTACAAATTAAAGAAGTGAAGAACAAAAATAAAAACTCCTTACAGCTCTTCACACAAATATGCCCCCCCACCCCTGCACTTACGCACACATACATGCACACACACGCACACACACACACACACACACACACAACTGTATGGGAATTCTGAGCAAAACTAGGTGTTCCTCAACATTGATGGTTTATTGAGTCTGTTCCCCTATATTTCTTTCATATGAAGGAGACTCTTGTGTCTGTAGTAGATTTAGGCAAGACAATACATTACGTCTTTTTCTTCCATTTTTCCTTTTTTTCTATTTCCCTCTCACTTTTTTGCTTATTATCCTCTGTTTTTAAGCCTTCAAGTACTATCAATACTAATAGACCTTACTAGTCATCTTACTAGTGACATTCAGGTTTTAAAAAATTTGCTGATATCTATGCTTACAGATACCTAGAAATAAGTAAGCTCATGTTTTTATCTTAGGTATATAAATATAGATATATAATCTGTAGACCTCTGTGACCATTTATTTGGCTGTCTATACCATCACCAGTGAATTTCTTTATTAACCACTGAGATACATCACTGTAAATTAGTAATTATTTTTACTTACTGCTTTCTAATAGGATGGTAATAGAAGCTAAAAATTCAAGAAATATCATTTAGCATCCATGACAAACTTTGCAGTAGTTATGAATAGGTAAAAAAGTTTCGACATAAATATATCTAGATGTATATGCTATACTTCCATATATAAAAACCTAGAGGTTGAAGAGTTTATAATAGATTGTCAATTATACACAAGCACCATGCTACATACTTTCTATCTTTTAAAAATCCAGCATTTCTCAAGCAGTTGTTCTTTTTTGTAGTATGAGCATAACATAATGGGAAAAGGCCTGGGGTGGAAATAAGAATGATTGTAGTATTAGTAATGGCTTTGCTACTAGCTTTGCTGTATGTCCTTGGCCTAGTCACAGTTTGTATTGTTTACTTTTCCTCATCTAAGGAAATTGACTTGAACCAGATGATTGCTAAGTTAAGATTTCTTCTGTGATTCTTTGATATGTTTAAAATGTAGAATTTAACCTGGTTAATTAAGCAGCAAGATGTAAACAACTTTTCAAAGAAAAGGAACACCAAACATAGAAAAAAAAACCCACACAGGGAAATGTGTTTAGATTATAGGATCTTTACTCTTAACTTTATTAATAAATAGAACAAATTAGGGTAGAAATAAGGACCACTAAAACTTTACCATCTAGCTGAAATTTGTCCACGCTAATGATTGAAGAAGAGGGAAAGGTCCAACAGTTTCATGAATAGGATGACATGGGGTATGTCCAGATACAGGTTAGAAATGGACATCTTGGCAGGATCATTCACCACTGCACTTATTTATTTCAAACAGATTTGACTGAGTACAAGTAAAATAACATCTCTCCCCCCCCCCCCCAAAAAAAAAATTGGTAGCTTAGCTCATGACTGTTTGCACCAGGAGATGGCAGTAGAATACTTTTTAAAAGAAAATTTCTGACTGCCTTCATTTTTTAATCACATAGTTTCTCAATTTTGTCACTTACCTCTAAGCTAAGGCAAACCATGATATTCTCACTATCACTGTGGATGAAAATAAAACCATATGTTCTTGGTTCTGGTCTTTGTATGTTTTAACTTCCTCTGATGATTTACTCTGATATATCTTCATGGCATGGATATAATCCTGACTTCTTAAAAGTTATGCCAGTGTAGTACAGGCTTTGTCAGGTCTTCACAGCTGGAAAGGCTTTGAATACAAGCCTAAAGACAGACTGTATATCTCTTGTCAGAGGGCTAGACTGGCTAAGTTCAGAGACTACTCAAAAGAAAGTTGACTACCACATGATTAAGTATTTTGGCTTCCACAGCTCACTAACAATTTACTTGTATATCCTGTGCTGTGAAGGGAGTATTCACACCAATGAATCGATGTGTTTTTATAACTCTGTCTTGAAATTTTTATGTTTTCATAGCTCTCATTAACAACTATATATTTAATTGAAATTTTTTATTTTTCTCAAATATTATCAATATCTTATATATCATTACTTGTCTTATTTGTTTACTGAATTCATTGTTCGTGGATTTTTTTATTTTACCATTTTGTTGAGCATTACACGAATGTTTAATTCCACAACTTGAAGGTTGATGATTTTTCAAAAGGTTTCATGCTTTTTCCTCATGTGTTTCCATGAAACAAGGTAAACTAAAGAATTCTTTTATATCAATAAAACAGCATTTTAATAAGTCATTTGAACTGACAAATTTAGCTTTTTGCATTTAAATGCTAGCCTGATGAAAGTATAAGCGCAGTAAAGTGACCTACTTAGTCTGATGATAGCAGAAGCTATTGCCCTTGGTTGGCCAGCTGGCCAGGCAATTCTGGGAGACTCAGTTATAAACAGCTATTGATCCAGTCTTTTGGCTAAAAGAAACGTTCTAGGGCACGTGATGAAAGTGTTAGGCAATAGCATAGGTAGAGACTGCACAAGGTCATAAATCATCACAGTTTTATTAAGTCAGTCAATTTGGGAAGAGTTTTGTCTGGTTTTCAAAAATGAGAATACACTACTGAGGTTTCTTCTAATTTTTCACACAGTGTACTGCTTACATTCCTGTAAATTCCAAAGTTCTTGTAAAAATAATAATTCAAAACAGACTTTTCATCTTATGAAAACATACTTTATCAAGATCACTTAAAAAACATATATCTTACATGCTTTGGAAATCCTGCAGACCACAGAGAAACTTTTACCTAATACACCCTAAAATAACACAATCTGCCAGACCACAGTACATCCGCAATTTAGAATAGCAGATGTTGCTACACATGCTTCTTTTTAAGACTAAGAAGCAACACAAGAGAAAATAAAACAAAAGTTTAAAATGGGGGGAAAACATGATAGAGATGAAGGTTTGTAATAGCCAGAAGAGAGATGTAAGCAATTGGTTTCAAATAACCAGAAGAAAAGGATGTGGCTGTAAGGGAGCTGTGTGTTTTGTGGATCCCTTTTTAAACACTTATGTGATCTGTCATCCTCATTCCATTAAGTTAGACTTGCTAACTTTCCATTAAAATGGATTTTAATATAACTAATATAAAGAATATTATATGTTCATTTAAAAACTTTGATTTAAAACTTTGTTCTAAAATGTGCACAAGGGTAGTTTTTTCTCTTAATGTTTGTTTTTTGTTTTGTTTTGTTTTGTTTTTTAACAATTTTTGTTTTGGTTTTAACTTTAGCTGATCCCACAGTTAAGGACTTAATTGGAGGCTTCACTGCTCTTCATTATGCAGCCATGCATGGTCGAGCCCGGATTGCACGCTTGATGTTAGAATCTGAATACAGAAGTGACATTATCAATGCAAAAAGCAATGATGGTTGGACTCCTCTCCATGTAGCTGCTCACTATGGTAGGGACTCATTTGTCAGACTCCTGCTAGAGTTCAAGGCTGAGGTCGATCCACTGAGTGATAAAGGTACAACACCGCTTCAGTTAGCCATTATCCGAGAGAGGTCAAGCTGTGTGAAAATCCTTCTGGATCACAATGCCAATATCGACATTCAAAATGGTTTCCTGTTACGATATGCTGTGATCAAAAGCAATCACTCATACTGCCGAATGTTCCTTCAGAGAGGGGCAGACACAAACTTGGGTCGCTTAGAAGATGGACAGACACCATTACATTTGTCTGCCCTCAGGGATGATGTGCTTTGTGCCCGAATGTTATATAATTATGGAGCAGACACTAACACAAGGAACTATGAAGGACAGACCCCATTGGCTGTTTCAATAAGTATTTCTGGAAATAGTCGACCCTGTTTGGATTTCTTACAAGAAGTAACAAGTATGTAATATATTTTATTATGATTGTTATGGTATTATTGCAGTTGTTGTTTTTACTTTTGCATGTTTTTTTTTAAAGAATTTGAAGCGTTTACAAACTTCATGTAATATCAGGCATCAGTCATTCACAACAGCCCTGGCTGGTAAGTAATGCTTTATTCATTCAAAATAAAAAGGAAATTACCTTCACATCACATTAAACATCCTGTGACAAATTAAAGGGGAATGGATACTGCTACTGATATTGGGGGTAGCTGTAGTTGTACAATAGAAAGGGGAAGAGAAGGATGAAGGAGAATCAAGAAAATTACAAAAGACTTATATTAGAACAATGGAAAATGATCCCCATTGACCGTAACATTTATCTTTTCAGGCTCCACAGATTGATATCGATACTAGAATTAATACAAGTTTTATTGTTTTAATGTAGATATAGAGTGATATTGCAGCCCATGTGTAATTAAGATGTCTTTTAAACTTGTTTGTTATATTTTGTATATTGTGAACTTATATTTAAAGGAACAGTGATGTTATAAGTTCACATTTAGTTATTTCATGAGTATGTGCATTATAGCAGTTAGAGATAAACATTTGTTTTATCATTTTGTTGCTGTAGTATACTGTTTACACTAGTTTTTTGTTTGTTTTTTAGCTTCTTGAAGCACATTATGTTTACTCTTTATGGGGATGAAAAAAATGAAGTCAGACCTAAATGAAAGCAAAACAATTCAGTGATTTATTGAAACATTTGGTTAGTGCAGTGATAAAAATCATAGTTATTTGAATCATTGAATTGACAGTCATTGTGGAATCACAGCACTGTCAAACTAAATGTTCCTTGCTTTTGCTCTTTTCATTATCTTATTTGATATTTTTAGTGTAAATATTTTTAGTTTTCATGATTTTTTCAGTTTCATGGTTACTCCTTTTCCAGCAAAAATTAGGACTTTTCTTCATAAGTGAATTCATTATTCTACTCCTTAATCATTTAGATGTATCTTTTTTCAGAAAAGATACAACATGTGGTTCAGAAATAAGATATAAAATCAAATTTAGAGCTCTAATCTTGGCTCTACTACTGATTTCAGGCAAGTGGTATCCATCTTGACTTCCCTTTCTGTAAAAAAGGTAATTACCATGTTTAGCCAATCATCTTTGGATATTTTCATGATATCATGCCACCAGCAAAGAACTGATACTTTTATATATATATATGTTATATATCACATATCACAGTTTTGTTTTTCCTAATAGGGATCTCTGCTTTGGATCCGCTTTCTCTTATCTAGCCCTTTTACTACTAATCATGTAGGTACAACAGAACTTTTAGCTCACATTTATATAGTAATTTAAAATTTATCAATCATCTTCCTACCAGCAACTTTGTGAATTAAATAATAATTATCCTCATTTTACAGATGAGGAAGCTAAAGCATAGAAATGTGATTTGCCCAAGGTCACATAAATATTAAGTAGCAAAGGCACTATTTAAACCCAGATCTTCCAATTCTAAGCCCATTACCCTTTCTACCATACTATGCCTGTCATACCCTTCTCTCACTATTCCTGGGTGGCTTAGATATATTACTGTTTGTGCCTTGACTTTTAAAGGTAATTTTT
The DNA here is from genome assembly GCA_028646575.1 of Pseudocheirus occidentalis. Classification (NCBI taxonomy): domain Eukaryota; kingdom Metazoa; phylum Chordata; class Mammalia; order Diprotodontia; family Pseudocheiridae; genus Pseudocheirus; species Pseudocheirus occidentalis. The sequence goes on along the minus strand of CM053598.1, from coordinate 110,707,938 downwards.
AATGTCGTACTTCATCCCCACTCCTCCCCTACCACTTTCCTAGGGCTATTAAATGTTATATTTGGACATGAGATGTAATTTTAACATTGTTTACTTAAAATGTTAGAGTTTGAGGTGCTTTGATCTCACATGTTACAGTTATTGCCATTATCAGTAAAATTAAATGAAACTGGTCCAGCTACATAGGGAAGGGCATTATGGCCTGCCTCATTGTCATTATGTGGATAAAATCATTCAAGCTCAACTAAAATTTGAGGAAGATTGGAATTGTATTCTTGCAATGATATAGCTTCTTCTTTCTCCCTCTCTGATCCTGACCATTTCATCTGTATGTAGTGCTATGATTTTTAAAAAGGTATTGAATGAAATTTCAAACCCTGCATCTCTCAGCAACTTTCCTAACAGTCTTCATTACAGCACTGATAAGGACTTTGGTATTGTCACAGATAAAACTAACCTGATCTAGAGGCTTAGAATTATGCCATACCATATCTCCTATACAGTTTTCATTTTATTCTTTTATGGACTCTTATTTTTTTTTGAATATTTGCTTTTTCTTCTTCATGTGTCACATTTTCTTTATATATCACATTTCTGAAGCTCAGTTGAATTAACCTTTATGAACCAAATCCAGGAAGACACGCTGCCTTTTATTAATAAACTTTAGCTATCTCCTATTTAACAACCATTTTTACTGTGAAAATAAGGAGAACTAGGAAGGTGAATTGCTTCTGACCATGTGTACCTAGAGACTTTGGCTCTCTGTGGCCTGGAGCAAAGGTTCTTAACTTTTTTGTATGTCATGGACTCCTTTGGCAATCTGAAGCCTAAGTATCCCTTGTCAGAATGTTGTCTTTGAAATTCATAGTTGAAGAAAATGCCAAATTTCTGTTTACAGATTAATGAAAATAAAGATTTTTTTCCCCCTAAGTTCATAGGTCCCATCCCGTAAGATCTGTCCATGTACTTCTGAACCATCTTAAGAATTCCTGACCTCAAGAATAAATTTTGGTTAGAAGCAGAAACTTGTTTAAGCATTTTTTAATAGCAGTTGAGCAATTTTTAGCTACCTATTTGTTGAAAGTTTTTTTTAATGGAACTTCTTAAAATTAAGTTTTTACTAATGTCTTTTATTTTTTTAAATCACCAAAATTTTCCCCAACAATCCTTCCCCTCACAGAGAGACATCTTATATGACAAATGTGTTTAAAGATAAGATATAGAAGGAATATAAGACATAAAAGGAAAAAAACTTTCACAGCTTATCAGTATATATCAAAAAAGTCTGAAAATGTGTGCAGCATACCACTTATAGATCTTCTACCTCAGCAAAGGGGTGAAGTATGGGTATTTTCTCATATCTCTTCTTTGGAGTCATGCTTACTTTATGTAATTTTGGAAATGTTCATTTTTTATATTTTTGTGGTTCTTTCTATTTACGTTGTTATAGTCCTGAAAATTTTTTTTCTTGGCGCTACTTACTTCACCTCATCAGTTCATGTAGACTTTTCCATGCTTTTCTATATTCATCACATTTATAATTTCTTATGGCACAATAATATTCCATTATATTAATGAATCACAAGTTAACCCTTCTCCAGTTGGTGGCTTTGCTATCTCAAAAAGTGCTACTGTAAAGATTTTGGAGTGTATGGGAACTTTCTTCCTACTTGGGACTTATTTTTCAATAAATGGGTCCCAGTTTGGACAAAGGTCTCTTTTCTTCTTGCTTTACAATTCTATGACTATGCCTTTAATAATTTAATGTCTGTTAATCACTTCTTGAGAAGCACTGTGGCATAATGGGATAGAGAGCCAGCCAAGAAGACACACAACTAGGTTTTTAACCCTGGGGAAAATCATTTAACCTCTCAGTGCTGTAGTCAGTTCTCTTAAGATTTTAAGTTGCAGAGGAGATGCTGACCTCTGCATCGACAGAGGAAGTTTCCTCAACTGGTAGTTTTTTATTCCAGTGAAATCCCAGGTCTAATTTCTGTCCCTACAAATCTCTTGATGATAAATATGGAGAGAAAAAAATGTGATTATAGCACATTGGACATTTAAAAAAAAAGTTATAGTAAATCGCAGTTATCCAACATCATGTCTTTGAGGTGAGCTTTATTTTGATATAGAAAAAGAAGTCATCTTTATCAGAGCACCCTATTGATTCCATTTTACAAACATGAAAAACATAGGAGTAAACATACTGGACAATTCATGGTCCATCGGGTTATTGCCTGTGGTAACTCCCAGAGATTTTCTGTGAAAGCCTAGATGGGTGTCCTCTTTGACATTGGCCTTAAATATTTCATCTTTTCTCTGTAGTTCTTTCTTTATGCCTCTGTCATTCATAAATTTAGCCAGTGGTAGTGTGGTAAATCAGAAAGGACACTGAACTCTGGCTGTAGATCAGGTTTCCAGTTTTTGCTTTTATGCTCTCTTGGTGTGTGAATTTAGGCAAGTCACTTTACCTCACTAGACCTCAGTTTTCTCATCTGTAAAATGAAGAGCAAAGATTAGATGTTATCTTTCAACTAAAAAGATCCTATGACTCCATTTATGTTTCCTGCTGTTATTGGCTTCTGGGAGTACTAAGCCCTTAAATTTATGACCTGCTATGTAAAATAGCACTTTCTTTCATTTTTCCATATATCTGTCAAGCTTCAAAGTATGTTCCTTTGACAAGCATTTATTAAGAGACTCAAGTTTGCCCAGTCTAGTATTTCAGTTTGTTTCTTGCTTACTCTTTTTTTCTCTATTTTTGTTACTCTATTATTTAATGTACTGAAAATAGTTATCTGTTGTTTATCTGTATGCAGTCAGTCTATAATAAATATGCTATAAGTGGGCATTATGTGCTGGTTAGTTGCCTTATTCTTAACATCTTAATGAGCCTTAATTAATGTAGCATTTTACTATGATTTTCTGTAATTTATGAAAGATAAATAATATTCTATCCTGCTTTTATTTTTCTCTTACGAATGAATGATTGAGGCTAATGTTTTTCCTAGAAGAAAACTTATTGGTAGAAGAGAAGTTAGCAGTTATTTGGTAGGACTTTTTAAAGTCCCAGAAACCCTCAATGGATTACAAGTCACAGTATATTTTCTTTACAAACTTATCTGCTAGGGACTAATATCTGTCTAGTTTATTCTGAAAAGCACCCAGTATATCATTCATAGGTGCTTAAAAATATTATTTTACAATGACAGCAGTGACTCTGAACTTCTAACTTTGTTTTAATTACAGCTATTTCTTCTTTTAAATTGAAGAAGCATAACCGTTTCAAGCTTCCCTTTTACCAAACATAAAGTAACAATAAAAATCACAACACTCCTTTTTTTAAACTCAAGATAGTGAATCTTAGTCTGTGGTGTGTATTGTCGAATACAGTAAAATGCCAGGTATGTGAACTAGAAGACCGCACAAAAACTCCATTACACCAAGTGCTTTTAAATGTATTAACTCATGCATTCCTTTGAGTACTCTTCCTTGATATATCAGCTAAAAGAACCAGAGGGATTTATCAAAGCAGCATTGCATAAGAACTGTTTGGTGAAAGATTATCTGTTGGACTCTTGATTTACTGTACAAATTAAAGGCAACTCCAGATATTCAAGGCAGATCTCCCACTAGATTTTTCAGTCTTGTCTTAAAAATCAGTTTTAGAAGAAATGAAATATAGAATTATAGATCAAATTGCATGAGATTTTGGAATATTTCAGAGTGAAAAATGCTTTCCCCTTAAATCTTTTTATTCTTTTGTGTGACTTTCTATCCTTGCTCAAAGATGAATCATAATATTGGGATTTGTTTGTCATTCAGTGCAACTTAAAAACGTAAGATAAGGCTAATAATTTACCTATGGAAAATGTAATTTATAGACAGAGGTCTCATTATGGCCAACACTGTTCTGATTACAAATTAATTAAATTGAAGTTAGGCTTTGATTTTCGATAGCCAGTGATTTTTCACTGCATTCCCCAATGAATAAAAAAAGAGCAATAAAAGCTACCTTTGTTCATAGTTATGATTTTATTTAACTTGTTTCATACAATCCCTAATGTTTTACTGTTTTAAGTTACTGTGAAATTATAGAGTTTTAAAATAGCAGAATGAGAAGGGAATTCCAAGTACAGGCAAGAGAGAAAACATATGTTTATGGTGGGATTTTAAAATGAGATGGTGAGATAAAGCAAAGAGGTAGAGGAAGGCTATTCCAGATGTTGTGCTGCAGTGAAGGTCCTTCAAGTAACAATAGTGAGATTGTATGAAGTAATCTAGAAAAGGGTTAAGTTTTCTTTTATATTCCTATTACAAAAACTCCATAACCTTTCTTGGTTCAGTTTTTTAAATGTTATATATCACAGATGTTTTTCTTCTTTCTATGTTTTTGAGATTGTTTCTCATCTAAATTAAGAACTTTAACCAATTTGGATATCAAAAGTGGGTGGACTTGAATTCTAATTCTAGAAATTATGCTAATAGGTCTTGATCCGTTATGGACCTATAAGAGTTAATTTACTTCTATTTTATACCCACCCATTATGATAGTTTTCTTTAAAAATCAAAATGCTAACAACCCTTTGAGTTATTACAGAATATATTTAAATTCTCCAGTATGATTACCTTGCAGTTTTTGTGTATATGCAATAATTGATGTGATCCTTAAATTATGCTTTTTGCAATCATTCTTCATGCATATTTCTGCCTCTAAAGTCTTATGGGCATTTGAGCCCTTGCAAACTAGATAAGAATGAAATTCTAGGCTACAGAACAAGCCTTATACCTAATTATATTTGTGCTTTTCCGCTTCTTTACTTTCTTTTACTCTTTTTTACTTCTTCACTCTTCCCTGCCCCCAGTTCCCACTCCTCTGGGTTCAAATATTTGTAAACAATGATGTAATAATAAGAGCTAACATTTATGAATTACTTTAAGATTTGTAAAACCCTTTATATATGTTATCTCACTTTTTACTTACCACAACCCTGAATCAAAAATTACATACTCTATGCAGTAAATTCATTCAATAAACATTTATTAAATATGTACTATGTGCCTAATAAACATGCCTTGCTGTTGGTAAACAGTGTTTCCTGAAAGTCCTGGGATTTTCTAGTAAATTTCAATATATTCAGTGATTAATCTTTTCATATCTTTAAATAATAGTACAATCAAACAGTCAGACACAGAAGTTTCTGAAGTGTACGTGTTGGTATAGCATTTTAATTCTCCATTCATTCAGACATGTGCTATTGCCAGTTTTTCTTCAGTAATTTTCTTCTGTATGTTTTTACTCATATCCCTCCCTAATTCTATTTAGTAATATCAATTCTAATGTTAAACTATTAATTAGCTCTGTGACCTTAGGGAAATTATTTCATCACTGAACCTCAGTTTCTTCATCTTCACATTAGGTAAAACCTACTGAATCTGACTTTCCCTACCCCCCCCCATAAGAATTCTTACAAGGATTTAATGAGATGAAAGATGTGAAAATATTTTTCAAGTATAATATAGATTTGTAGTAGTTTATGTCCTAGAGGTGTCAAATTTCATTGTCCACTCTGTGACACAAGCAAAATTCCCTAGTGTAGCCAGAACCAGATTAAAATGTAATTGGGCAGGGGTGGCTAGGTGGTGCAGTGAATACAGCACCGGTCCTGGAGTCAGGAGTACCTGAGTTCAAATCCGGCCTTGGACACTTAACACAAAAAAAACTAGCTGTGTGACCTTGGGCAAGTCACTTAACCCCAACTGCCCTCAAAAAAGCAAAAAAAAAAAATGTAATTGGGCAGTGTTTAACAAAATAAAAATACAATACAACACAAATAATGTTAATTTGTGTTTTTCTAAGTCAGTATGCTCCCCAAAGGAATCTGCTTCTGTATGAGTTTGACACTACTGTATTAAACTATTAGAAGTTAATATGGTAGATAATTTTCCTTTGTACACTAATAACAATAGCAACAATGAGAAAAGAGCTATTTTTGCAGACCGTTTGTTTTTTGTTTATACATTTTCTGGTGTTTTGGTCAAATGAGAGTTGGACTAAATCATCTTTAAGATACCTTCCAGCTCTGTGGTCCTATGAGGCTTACAGTCTTGTGAATATAAGTGGTTCTTTTGTATTAGAGTGCTGTGAGAAATTTTTTTATGCTATGTTTGATAAAATGGGAAAATTATTTTGCCAAATGAATTCAACTGAGAGGTGAGGCATTCAGGGTTTTCCTTTCTACCTGTCCATGACTTTATGTGACCTGAGATACATAATATAAACTTTTGTTTCCTCATCTGTCTATAAAAAAAAATCAATGTGGGGAATATAGAATGCCCTAATTTAAGTCACTTTTAAACCTCAGAGATCTATAAAAATGCAAATTGTTACTGTTAATACTATATACCACATGGACAGAGATTATACATTCCAAGAAGGAGACAATCATTTTACCTAGGAAAGAATTTGTTCTAGAAAAATATCTGTGGTGATTAAAGTTGCTCAAATTACCCTTACAGTTGTCTGAATACCTGGAGTAATTTATTTTTTTCACCTTTGGTCCTTTTTTTAATTTAAAGGAAGTTTAAGCTTAAGGGAAGTATTTTTGCACAAGTGGCAAAAAAACTCAACTCCACCCCCAAAACCAACCAAACAAACAAAAAAAAAAAACCAGTACTTTATTAAGAAACATTTTTAGTGTTTTGAAATGTAAACAAAAAGGATTAATTTCAGAACAGTAAGAAAGAACTTAACTCAATTTCTAAGGGGGAAAGAAACCAAGAACAAACCAAATCACCTTACCATTGAGACTTACTCCTAGAAGGTACATATTCATAGAGAGGGTTAAGAAAGATGTTTGGAGAAATCAACTAGAACACAATTACATCAGAATACACAGCAATATATCATACTTTTGACTAACTCACCTTTTCTTTGATTATATTATTGTAATGGTTTCTAGAAGCTAATCTGGAATGCTTTGATCATCTGTCTAATGAGATGATTCATATTGTGAGAGGAAATATCATAGTTTAGCTTCTAAAATTGCATTTTTAAAAAATGGGAGTATTTAATCCCCCCTTTTGTGGATTAATTTCTACTTTATTACTGTTTGCAATTTATTTCAGGTATTGCAGATAATCTGTATATAGCAGTAAACCTTGAATTGAAGATTTTAAGAATCCTTTTAGCTGGATAAGGAAAAATTTATGTAAGCATTTGTTGAAAATGACAGTGCTAGATTATTCTCCTAATAAATGTGATATGTAATGATAATTGGAGATGACTTTATGGAGTTTATATAGTTCCTGTGGCCACACAGCAGGTTTGGCTGCTGGGGTATGGAGTTAGAGAGGGATGGAGTACCACTTTATAAGACCAAGTGTTTGGGCTAAATAAATATCACTATTAAGGAGAGTGAGAAGTAATAACAGGGCCTTTTTTTCCTTTCCACCATAGGCTCTGCCTTGGATTGGCACAAGGGGTAGGTCGAGAGCCCAGGCAACAATGGGTTCGGTATTGTTTGAGAAGGAAAAGGGTAGATGTTCCAAATGTTGGCAGGTGTGAAAGGGGAGAAAAGTTCCTGTAGTTCCTCTGTCTTCCTAGCTAGGTCAGCAGTGCTTGGCTAGCCATTTACATGTAAACTGAGTGTGCATAAATTAGGGTCTGCCTTAACTAGTTTCTACAGTAGAAATATATACAGTATTGCTAACAGATTTACCTCTTATTACTCTCTTTCAAACCCTTGCCATGACTTGTCATTGTAGGGGGGATGTATGTTGTCACTGTATGTTGTGTATACATGCATACCCTCAAACATACACACACACACATACACACACACACATATATATACAGATATTTTATCATTATATCATCTCATATTATATTGACACATTTTTAATCAGAATAACAGCAACAGAGTGGCAAAGCCTTTTCAGGGATAGGTTAACCATTATCCTGATAGAATTATAAAGATCAAGTTTTAGATTTAACTCACAAAAACTGCATTTTAGATTTACACTGTAAGCAAATGCAATTTCATCTAAACAAGCATAATTTTAGAAATCATTAAAAAAAATTTTATCAGACCGTAAGATCGCTTAAATAATAAAATGGCCAAGAAGTCTATAAAGTATCTCTGTTCCTTCATAAGGAAGATTTTTTTTTATTTTGCCAGTATAGAGGTTATATTACTTTACAGTAAAACCTTTTCTGTGTTTCACTTAAGAAGTTCCTGAAAATGATTGATGAAAATACCTTAAGCATTTACCATGCATCAGGCACTAAGCTGAACACTGAGAGTACAGAAATAAATGTTTCTTCCCTCAAGATGATTACATTCTAGTGGGGAAGGACTAAGCATATTATTAGGAAGTAGTGTGGTAGCTAAGGAAGGGTGTTTTGGTCTAGAACTTACAGGGATTGTAAGTGAAGTTATAGAATAATGAGTTTACTCACCCTTCCCAAAAACAGTGATAGTGTTGATTTGATTACCATTCCCTAAGCCCCAGTCGAAAAGCATGGGTGATGGTAGGAAGGTTGCTCTTGGTTGTAACACATGGTGGCACGGTCAGAAAACAACCAGGTTGAAGCATGGTTGGGAGTTATGGAGGCAGCTAGATACAACAAACCCATTTCACCAGTTAGCAGCACAGCCCCAGCACTGAAGTTAGGGGAGGAAGATAGAAAATATATATTGTGTTTATGTCTCTACTGAGGGGCTCTGTGTGTGTGTGTGTGTGTGTGTGTGTGTGTGTGTATGTGTGTGTGTGTGTGTGTGTGAGTGAGAGAGATTGAGATTTTGGAGGAGGGTATTTGAAAGTGGAAAAAAAATGGTCATAAGATTTTTAGATAATTACTAGGCAGTTATGTTTTTGCCTCTTTATGGTTAGTTGATCAACAGTAGAAAAATAGAACGTGTAAAAGTCATTAGAAAAATGGCTCCTTGTTAAATAAACCGAAAATGTTATCTTAAATCTTGCAATTTTAGCTTTATAACTTTTTTTTTTCTAATTTTCTTTTTAGGGCAGCCCAGAAACTTGCAGGACCTGTGCCGAATTAAAATTCGCCAATGTATAGGCCTTCAAAACCTAAAACTACTTGATGAACTACCAATTGCCAAGGTCATGAAAGACTACTTAAAACACAAATTTGATGATATCTGATATCAATGGGACATCATGAGCAAGATTAGGAGATATATACCAGATACTTAAAAGGCTTGTTGCCTTGCACAAAGTATATCCTATGCAATTTCTGATTTGCTGTGAAGTCAGAAGGCAGGTATACACTTTCGGGTTTTTTGTTTGTTTTTCACTGTAGGGGAGGGATTTTTTTTTATACCACAAGCTAGAAGGTCTTAATTTTGGTTTCTTGGTCCAAGTTTAAAAGGTCCAAGCTTTCTATACAATACTGCATTTAAAAAATTGTTGTGTTTGTTGTTATTGTTGTTGGGTTGGTTGTTTTTTTTTTAAATGAAGCGTGCAGGTTTTGAATGGAGAATTTACCCTTTTCAGAATGTTTATGGTTTCCATTGGCACGCATGGTATTGTAAACCAGCTAAGCAGTTTAGCTGAGTGAGGTTTGGAGGTATAGTTTTATCCAGGGGGGTCCAGGGATATGCTGGAAAATGCCATAAGAAATTTTAAAATAAATACAGTCACCCCATTCCATTTTAAAGAATATAAATTGCTGTTTTATACAGTTCTTTTCCTAATTGCTGTAGCTAAGATACCATAAATCTAGCACCTCGGCTTTTCTGTTAGTGTGCTCATGTTTTTAACTTTGTTCTTTAATAACAGTAGTACACTACACAGAGACGTTGTGTCTCATTTTCTCTAGCTGAATATGTTCTTTAAAAAAAGTTAATGGGAAAGAAAATAACTTTATAAAGTTAATCTATTCTGTTTCTAAAACAGTGCCTCCGGTGCAATAACCTTTCTGGTGTATTTTTTACATTTGTTTTATTTAACATTCATCATTCCATAGCCAACTTAGAGATGTTCATGAAAGTAGGAACTGACTGCCACTTTAATTTAGTTTTGCCATACTATAATACATTGACTGAAGTTTTGGTTTTAACATCTTTCCTGGATACATACTTTTATTTCACTCCAAGCATAGATTTCACACTCATGTTGGTAGGTCTCTTTAAAAATATAGTCCAGAATTTGATGAAAATATTTTGCTTTAATACAGTTAAATAATTTTGTGTGGTTTCAATTTTTTTCCAATTAAATTATAATAAAATGTTTGTGGGGTACATATTTGGTAAATCCACATTATTCATAATACAGTAACAAAATTTCCCCTATATTTTAAAAATAATTATATTGAATGATTTATTTTTTAAATTGACCGGACACATATTTGCACTGTAAACATGGCAAGACATGATGAAGTATCTTAACAATTGACAAGATTTCTGGGACCCATCAAGATCTGAGATGATGCCCTTGGAAATGTTTTCTGCACATGCTTTGGCATCATATTAGCTTCAGAATGTCATTGTTATTAATGTTTTTGTAGACTTTTCACAGTTTTAGGTACTGGTAATGAGTTCGTTATCAGAAACTTAGGTGCTGAAGCAGTTATTATTTTCTGTATTGCTAGTTTCAGATCAGAAAATATGAGGGAAATGGTTTAACTAAAAAACATAGCTAAATTCAGAATTAGGCCTCCACTTTGGCTTTATCTCTCTAGAGCCAGAAGTAGTAACTTAAGCACAAAGCTTAATGTTAGTGTGAATGCACAATATCCAGTGGCAGTGAGGATTATCTTACTCTATTGTGCCTAGGCAGTGAGCAGGTTTTCAAAAATGGAGAACTATAGAAAAAAGAAATTGATAATGTGATTTATAAAGCTTTTCAATTTCAGGACACCAGTTAAAAAGTGGCCTAATTCAGTAATGACTGAAGAGTTATTATCTCTTGGGCATAGTGGGATTTGAGTTGGTTTTTGCTTTTTGTACTGAAAAAGTTGTATACCTCCCAAAAATGGTCTCCAGAGAGAGGTCGCATACTAAATAAAGGGGGAGTCTGAAATTAACTGCCTTCTCATTCCATTAGGTGATTCCCAAGTCAGGGATTAATAAGGGTCAAATAGGGACACTTGAATTGTCTGAGTCCACCTGGTTCCTCTCCGTGTATGTCAGTGTCTAGTCCTGTAATCCGAGGATGTTGCAGCACCTAGGTATGATGAGGTGAGGGTAGGATGGCATGGGAGCCTTGCACTCTTTAATTTCTTGGCATTCCAGAGCTGTAATTTAGTTATCTTAAACATAAGATTTCCCCTCCATAATTGTTAATTTATTAACTTAGTTTAAAACTATTTTCCCCCATTTCCATTGAAAAGTTACATTAGTATTTTCTAAGCTGATTTAGCCACTGAGTTTTAGTCAGGGAGTTCCAGATAAACAAATCAGATTAAGGTAAATTCTTTGTTCTGTGTTGCTGCTGTGACTTCAGAAAAATTATGAGAGATCTTCCTGGAAATGAAATTTCTATTTAATGAAGAATTGTATAATTCCATTATTTATTGTTTGAAATTTGATTATTCTGGTAACTTAAAAAGAACACTTTATTTTGCTGTTGTTAATAAAATCCCAATCATATATCATATTTAACAGTATCTAAAATTTATCTAGGTAATTGGTCAAATTTATTGATTAAAATGCTAGTCTGTATTTGAATTTGATTTGCATGGAGCCATTCTGTTGTCACAATTTGGATAGAAAGAACAAGGATTTTTAGAAAACAAACTGATTTGATTATACCAGAAAATCTTGACTACAAAAAGTTGAGATCATATTATAATTTTCACTGATCCTCATAGTTTCCTTTTAAACTACTTTATTTAACTTATTACTAAACTTTAGAAAATATATTTGGCAAATACACCAAAGACGCAGGCGAGTAAAAGATTATGATCATTAATGAACTGCAAACCTCATCCTTTAAAACTAAGCAGAGTGTTTTGTAAATATTTGTGTTTATAAATGTACAGCAGAGTAAGAGTGTTTTTTAGATTATTTAATTCCCATATTTCTAAACTATTTACTACATTATAGTCCATACTTGTTAGTTTGAAAGGCTTTTGACTGTTTGGGTTTTTAATTCATTATCACTCATGCTTGGAACAGCACTTCAGCTAAAGAATTTAGTGTTCTGGCTAGAGTTGGCAGTAGCAGAAGTGCACATCTGGACAAAGAGGAGCATGATTCATTTCTCATACACACCCTGAAAGAGAAGAGAATGTGTAGTTTGATTACCAGAGTGGACCATGCGGAAATTGAAATCCTAACTTTTCTGCAAAGTTGCTCACTAGCCCAAAATGTGATTGGGATAAGAACAACTTCCAATTTGCCCACAAATTTAGCTTCCATGTAACTCCTTGTGTGTTATATCATAATGTATTTTGTTCTTCCTTTGTAATGTAAGTTTTGTTTGGGTCAATTTAAATTTTAAAAAAAAACAAAAAACAAAAAACTTAAACCTGGTTTAAAAAATATTGGAGCCTTGTCCTGTTTATTTCTAGTTTGTTTTAACTTTTTAATTTCCAGCTGTTTTGCGAAGAAAAAAAGTGAAATTTTTCATGTATTAGCATTTTGTCTGACCAGGAATTATGTAAGACCATGATATTAGAAGCCACTGCTAATGTAGATAAAGTTATCACATTAGTCTTGTTTAAGTGAACTTCATCATCCAGCCATAACTTTCAAAACTAGAAATATGTAATCTCCAAAAGTCAAAATACATTCATATACTTAACCAAAAGTTGACACAGCACCAGACTTTTGTGGAAAAATGCAAACATTGGTTTTGTGTGTGCAGTACAAAAAGGAGATGAGGCTTGGCTCACACATTGCTTAACATACAAAAAGGCATATTAAGAAAAGTTAATTAGTTTGAGGTAGTTTATTTAATACATCTCAAATAGAAGGAAGCAAAATGACTCTTCGAACTCACAAACCACATAGCCAAATTAATGTAGAAGAGGGAGGTAGTTGAAACTCTAGCCACTGATTCATCACATCTTTGAAAAGGAAATTCTATATAGTATATCTGCTTAAAATATAAAAAAAACACCTTCGTGCAAACCTCCTCAGTGCCTGGCTTATTTAAAGCCATGAATGTATTTTTGAAATTAAGTCTGATGAAGATCAACAGGTGGGTCAAATTTGGAAAATTATTGAGTTGTTTGGCAGTCTTAATTTCAGTTCTATTCATGTGTTATGTAAGTATGCTACTATTTGTTTTTTCAGCCAAAAGATGGTTTATAAAAATGGTTTGACAACTATTGACTTAAGAGATTATCTGTTTGATAAAAACATTTGCAAGTTCCATACAGTTGGGTGTTGAAGATGAAATTAAATGCAACTCTACCTTGTTTGATTAAACTCAATATATAGAAGATGTTCTTGGTCACTTGAGTATAAAGAAGTTGTGTAGTTTTAAAACATGATTTTCATTAATCTAAGTACTAGTAAAGATTTTAAACTTTTATATTCCAAAATTTTGAGTTTAAGTGGTAAATATGGAAACCTGAAAAATAGTGATCAACTTTCCTTTATCATTCACCTAATTTTGTGTTAAGGATAGCCTTGAAGTTTTTTAAAAATTATATGTATTTATCAGAAGATTTTGACATATTTTATAGGTATTCTTTTACTTTCTAGAAACAGTGTTGATACATGAGCAATTTTTACTGTTTTTACTTGAGGCAGATTTTGAGAAATTTATCCATGGATGAATGGCAAGGTAGGAGAGTAGTAACCTAAAAATAATATCTTGGATTCCTTTTTCTGCATTCCTTGGTTTTCCTTCTTGACATGTTGCTGTCTGAAAATGGTGCCTTGCACATAGGTGCTCAATAAATAATTTTTATTAGACTAATTGTGAATGTGCTCTATTCACATATCTGTTCTGCATTTCAATTCAGTACCAGAGAGGTAAGTTATTAATAAATATAGGATTTCAAATGAAATATTGCATTTCAAATAAACAAGTGATTGAGACAAATTATTTGTCCTGTATTCCTGTGATACCTTAAAATTATGAAAAATACTGTTACTTTCCAAGAAAAAATATATTTAACATTTTGTCACTTGTGCATCTTAAAAGTAACATTCCTTTGGCTTAAAATTCTTTTGGTTTACAGGTGTAATTTTAATTAGAAAATCGGCTTTAAATTAACACAAATGCAGATGTGTTTCAAGTGTGATCTTTTAATAGTCATAAGTAATGTGGTGAGTCACTTTTTGGTGTGAAACAAGAGTATTTTAATTTCAGTAGAATGACAGTTGAACTTAGATAATGGCAGTCAGTTGAAACTAGGAGATAACTATTATATGTTGGATATACACTGTGAGTAAAACTAGTACTGTGGACACTTCCTATATTATCTGGAAAATAGATGAAGATCTTTTCTGCTGCTACTTTTGGGGCTGATAGTTATTTTCTTCCTTCCTAGTATTTTCAAATTAGGTCAGTATTCAGTGTTTTCTTCCCACCTAGCTACTTCTTTTTCTCTTCCCTCCCCCCCAAAAAAATTATTGAAGAATAATTTACTGGGGAAGACACTTGCATAAAATTAGTTTCAAAAACATTCACTCCCTTAGTTTGTTGATCACTTAACTTTTTACTAAGGCCCAATTACTTTGACCTCAGAAAGTAGTCTGAATTTTGCATTAAATTATCCTTGGAGTTTTTATGTCACTTAGTTTTCATCAGTTACACTGAATTAGAGAATATCAGTCATTAAATATAATTACATTCATTAAGTACCTCTTATGCGCCAGGTATTGTGCTAAGTCCTAGGGATAGAAAAAAGCAAAAGTCCTATTACTCATGCTCAGTCTAATGTGGGAGACAACAAACAAACAAGTATAAACAAGGTATATATAGGATAAAAAGGAAATAATCAAAGGAGAGAGGCAGTAGAATTAAAAAGGGGTTGGAATGGCTTCCTGTAGATGAATTTTAGTTGGAACTTAATGGAAACCAGGGAATGCTGTAGTCAGAGATGAGGAAGGAGAGCATTCCAGGCACGAGGGACAAACAGAAAATGTCTTTAATGTACACTTTGGATTTTTAGTCGGCGTAATATCCTGTGAATTATTCTTAATGGTATCCATTTCTACTAGGAGCAATATAAAAATAAGACAGTATTACACTATGTAACTACTATTGAGTGTTCTTATACTGAGTGACATGATATATGTAGTGTTGATTGAGAAATAATTTTGTGTGGGCTTATCTAATATCTTGGATTCTCATTACATGTGATTGATTATTAGTGGTCATTTGCTGCTCCTCCATTACATTCAGACTTTGAAATGTCTAACAGTGACATTTTATTTGTTACATTGAGAGGTTACCAAGTTCATTACAAAAACTGATAGCCAGTTCCTCCACAAAGTCTTTTTTCAGTCCCTTCATCATGTTGTGGAAATGAACATAAATGCAAGCTTTAGCACGTGCTACAATGCTCAAAGGGCTATAAGTAATATAAAGTAAACACTGTCTGCTTTCTAAGACCAACCTAAGTAGGTACAGATTAGTTTATCTCCAATGGGCTGGATGTGTGGTGATAAATTTATTTGACTGTTAACCCATGAAACACAGAAATCTAAAATAGCCCTCAGTCCTACACAGTCCATTCCATGTCACTATATTGGTGGCTAAATAGGAAAGTGTGTTAAGAATCACAAATTTTAGGTCCTCAGTAAGTGTTCATTTTGCATTTGAAATTCTGTTGATATCCTGTCTAGTGACCAATGAAGGCTATACTAGTGAAGGAAACTGCTTTGTATCAATCTCATAAGTGAAACTAGAATATAAAAGGAAAGTGTACCAGAATGAAAGAATGAGTTGTATGCATTTGTTAGAAGGTATTTGTTTGTTTTTAATGGAAAGAGGGAAATAAATGTAAGGAATTGGCAGGTTTTAGTTTTAGACAAAGGCAGTATTTCAAGGGATAATTGATTATCTTGTGTTCTTTTGCTCATGATTTTAAAAAATAGTTCAGCTAGTGTGATTGTGAGGATCTGATATGACCTCAAATCATGAATAGGAAAGGAATATGCTTTTCCCTTCCAATCAGAGTCTTTATTTTGTCTTTAAAATTGTCTCTCCAATTATGTTTATTGGTGATACATACACCCATACATTGATATCGACAAGGACCCAGCCTTCCAGCTTTTACTTTTCCCTTTTCATCAGGCCACAGTGCCTGAAGACCTAGAAAATGGTTAGTTGGGGTGGGGACAGTGGCAGGGGGAAGAAAGAAAGAGGCACACGATTTAGGAGTGGAACCTTATAAGTTCAGAAAAAGGCCTTTTAAGGAGTAGTTTAAGAGAGCCAGTGAGCACAACGTCCTCAGGGGCAGAGGCTTTCTGCACAGTGAGACACTGGAGAGAAAAGGACAAACATGAGAGTTCTGAAGCTAGAAATGAAAAGATTTTACTGTTGCTTGGATGTGTTGGGTGAATAAAAGCAGTTTATATCACAGAGGTGGTGAGCCACAAGCATGGTGGAAGGATGGTGGTGGTGTGATCAGAAAAAGGGACGTACAAAAAAAACTTGATCTCTTTGCTAAACAGATATACTAGCCAAACTTGTTAGCAGCTTCCCCCCCCCCCCCCGAATATGGTCCCTAGCCCACTGGAGGATTGTGGCATGACTCCAAGGGGTATTTGATTAATTACAGTAGAAGGATAGGGCCACATCTCACTCAGCCCAAGGCAGTCAGTTCTGGGTGTCTCAAGTGTGTCCACAATACAGATCACATGTACAAATCAAGATGCTCTAGCAGAGGTTCCCAGAGTGGGCAATACTGTTCCCCCAGGGGGCACTGAAACTATCCAGGGGGTAGTAGCTTCTGGTGAAATTGGAAGAATTTAAATAAAAATAGGGGTGGTGGAAAGACGTTAAAGAAAAATTTGAAAAACTGTACATGTTTCATCTTATATAAAGGAGTTAAAGTCATAATAATGATTACATTATTTTTCAAGTAAACACACAACATATAACTGCTCAGTGGTCAAGTCTGCCAACAGGTTTTAATAAGCAGGTGTTGGCAGGTGTGTCATACATTGTCAGGAAATCCAGCATGCATTGACAGGAATATGTGCATGTAATGACTTATTTATAATATGATCCTTTATATCACATCAAAATCTCAAGGCAGGAAAAACCCCCACAAATTTACAATAAATTATTAAATTTAAGAATCATTGTTAAAAATACTTAATTTTTTAAATTATGCAAATTTTTAAATGGCTAATGAGTTGAAAGATTTCCAGGGGACACTGAGTAATTTTTTTAGGGGAGCAGTAGACAGAAGTTTGGGAACTTCAAAGGGAAGGGAAGGAACATTATGGGCCTACTATGTGCCAAGCGCTTTACAAATATCTCATTTGATCTTTAATAACCCTGTCCTGCTGTTATCCCTGTTTCAGGTATGAGGAAAATTATGTCATACGCAGGTTAAGTGACTTGCCCAGGGTCACACAGCTAATAAGTATCTGAGGCTGAATTTAAACTCTGGTTTTCCTAACTCTAGTCCCAATGCTCTATCCCCTGTACCACCTAGATATTTCTTGTGGTATATAGCCAGACTTTCAGCTCCAGAGCTTGGCAACTTCTAATGAGACAAAATGCCTCAAAGGCTTCTCTATTTGTATGCAAAGAAGAGATATCTTCCTTTATTAATGTACTCTTTCTAGCTAGGTTACAGCCAGTTATGGAAATGTAGAAGTCTGACTGGAGGATTGAGAGGGTGAGGATCTTATGCAAAATGAAATCAAGCTAACTCTCAGTCAAAACTGCCAATGTCAACATCTTTCAGAGAAATCTTAAGAACTCAGTACCCCCAAATTAAATTAACATACACTTTTTTTCATTTTACTTTGTAATCATTAAAATAATTTAACATTAAAAAGTTTTTTGTTTCCACATTCTCTCCTTCCTGCCCATTGAGAAGGCAAGCAATATGATATCAATTATAATGTGAAATCATGCAGAACATTTCTGTATTATGTCACAAAACAAGAAAAATAAGGTGAGAATATTATATTTCAATTTATACTCGGAGGTCATCATTTCTCCTTGGCAGTAGATAGCATTTTCCATTCTGAGGACTTCAGGATTGTCTTGGATCATTGTACGGATCAGAGTAAGTCTTTAACATTTCATCATTAAAATATTTTTACTGTGTATAATTATGTCCTAGTTCTCATTTCATATCAATTCATATAGGTCTTCCCAGGTTTTTCTGACATACCTCCTCAGCTTTTATAGTGCAATAGTGTTCTATCACAATCATATGGCACAACTTATTCAACCATTTCCATTCTCTTGATTTCCAATTCTTTACAAATAAAACAGGCTTCTGTAAATATTTGTGTACATATAGAAAAGGTCTATAATTATTAGTGACTTAGATAACTTTTCATAGGGCTATAGATAACTGATTTCTTCCAAAAACTGCCTGTCCATAACACTGGACCACTTACCAACAGAAAAATGGCTCTTATTTTTATAAATTTTACTCTGTTCCCTTTATATCTGATAAATAAGGCTTTTATTGGAGAAACTTGCTTTAAAAAAATTTTATATTCATTGTATCTTTTAGCAAAAAAATTTCCTTGGTTGTCTCCTTAAATTAGGTCTCTTTTTTGCTATTACTTGAGATCATGATTGCTACCACTGCCTTTTTTTTTTTTACTTAAGCTGAAGCATGATAGATTCTGCTCCAGCCACTTATTTGAACTCTATTGTGTCTTTTTATTTCAAGTGTGTCTCTTGTAAGCAACATATTATTGGATTCTGATTTCTAATCTGTTCTTTCCACTTCTATTTTATGGGTGAATTTATCCCATTCTCATTCATGGTTATCATTACTGTGTATTTCACTTTCTTCTGTTTCTTTCTCCCTTTTTTTTTTTTACTTTGTCCCTCCTCAAATGTCTGTTTTGCTTCTGACCACTGCCTTCCTTAATCTATTTTACCTATTATCACCTCTTTTCTTTTGCTTATATCCTTCCCATCCTACTTCCCTATTTTTCCCTCCACTGTAAAAGCTCTTCCTTGTGTGATTCTTTTAGGTGAAATAGTTTTTGCCATTCTTCCTCTCCCTTCTCCCAGGACATTCCTCTCTCAACACTTTTTTTTACATCACCCCAACAAAATGAACTCACACTCATGCCCTGTCTATGTAGACTCTTTTTAATTTCCCTAATAATGATAAAGTTCTGAGAAGTTACATGTCTTCCCATATAGGAATGTAGTAAACAGTTTAACCTTATTGAATTCCTTGTGATTTCTCTTTTGTGTTTACCTTTTTATGTTTCTATTGAACTTTATGTTTGAATGTCAACTATTTATTCATCTCTGGGTCTTTTCATCAGGAATACTTAGAAATCCTCTATTTAATTAAATACCCTTTTTTTCCCCCTGAAGGATTATACTCAGTTTGGCTGAGTAGTTTAGTTTTGGTTATAATTCTGTCTTCTTTGTTTTTTGGTATATCATTTTCCTAGTCCTCCTTTCATTTAATTCCTGGCTGTGGCTCTACAATATTTAAATTGTTTCTGACTTCTTTCAATATTTTCTCCTTGAGCTGGGAGCTTATAATTTGGCTATAATATTCCTGAGAGTTTTCATTTTGGGATCTCATTTGGGGGTGATCAATGGATTCTTTTGATTTATATTTTACCCTCTGGATCTAAGTTATCAGGGAACTCATACTAATTTCTTGAAACATGATGTCTAGGCTCTTTTTCTGATCATACCTTTCAGGTAGTCCAATAATTCTTAAATTATTTCCAACTTATTTTCCAATTCATTTGTTTTTCCACTTAGACATTTCACTTTATTTTTTCATTCTTTTGACTTGGTTTTATTTATTATTTCTTTTATATATATACATATATATTTTTAACATTTGATTATAGAACTTTAAATTCTAGATTCTTTCCCTTCCTCCCTCATTACCCACCCCCACTGG
>CM053598.1:110669192-110687427 GCA_028646575.1 Pseudocheirus occidentalis | reverse complement strand
TAAGTTACTATTATCATTTTTCCGTGTTGGCAACTTTGATAAGTTCCTTATGAGTTCTTTTCCATGTTTACCTTTTCATGCTTCTTGTATTTGAGTGTCAGATTTTCTTTTCAGTTCTGGTTTTTTCAGCAAGAATGTTTGAAAGTCCTCCACCTCACTGAATGACCATATTTTCCCCTGGAACATTATGCTCAATTTTGCTGGGTAGGTGATTCTTGGTTTTAATAAACTAGCTCCCTTAATCTCCGGAATATCATATTCCAGGCCCTGCAGTCCCTCAGTGTAGAAGCTGCCAGATCCTGGCTTATTCTAATTGTGTTTCCACAGTATTTAAATTGCTTCCTCTTGGCAGCCTGTAATATTTTCTCCTTGATCTGGGGACTCCAGAACCTGGCTATAACTTTCCTAGGAGTTTTCTTTTTGGGATCTTTTTCAAGAGGTGATGGGTGAATTCTTTCAAGGGCTATTTTGCCCTCTGGTTCTAAAATATCAGGGCGATTTTCCTTGAGAATTTCTTGAAGGATGCTTTCTAAATTCCTTTTCTGATCATGGCTTTCAGTTAGCCCAATAATTTTTAAGTTGTCTCTCCTGGATCTATTTACCAGATCAGTGGTTTTTCAAGGAGATTTTTTACATTGCCTTCTATTTTTTCATTTGTTTGCATCTGTTTAATAGTATCTTGATTTCTCATAAAGCTCTTTGCTTCCATTTGCTCCACTCTAATTCTCAAGGAATGATTCTCTTCAGAAAGCTTTTGAGATTCTTTTTCCATCTGGCAAATTTGACTTTTTAAGGCATTCTTCTCCTCATTGGCTTTTTGGGCCTCTTTTGCCATTTCAGTTAATCTATTTTTTAAGGTTCACTGAAGAAAAAAGCCTAACTATCAAATTTCAAGAAATTGAACTTAAAACTCCATAGATCTTTTAGTCAGAGCAAAGTGAAAATAGAAAGAATCCAACAGTCACCTCTTGAAAGAAACCCCAAAATAAAAAAAATTTTAAAGTCACAATCCAGAACTTCCAGGTCTATGTGTGTGTGTGTGTGTGTGTGTGTGTGTGTGTACTGCAAGCAGCCAGAAAAAAAGAAATTCCAAGAAGGCAGAATCTGAATCACACATGCTTTAGCAGCCACCAGTAAAACAAATGGACAGTGGGATATAATGTTCCAAAAAAAAGCAAAAGATAGAGGTTTGCACCCAAGAATAACTTAACCTAGCAAAATTGAGTATAATCCTACAGGGGGGAAAAATAAATCTTTAACAAATTAGAAGACTTCCAACCATTCATGATGAAAAGATCAAAACTATGTAAAACTCTGAATACAGACACAGGAATTAAGAGAAGCATTAAAAAGGTAAATATGAGCAAGCAATCACAGGAATTAAATAAGGATAAGCTGTTTAATGTGAGAAGAAAGTATATGTGTTTCTAAGGAACCCTATTGGGGGTGGCTAGGTGGTGCAGTGAATAGTGCACTGACCCTGGAGTCAGGAGGACCTGGGTTTAAATCTGGCTTCAGACAATGAATACTTACCACTTACAAGCCGTGTGACCTTGGGCAAGTCACATAACCGCAATTGCCCTGCCTTCCCCCTCCAAAAACAAACAAAACCCTATTATCATCAAGGGTCAGATAGAGTATAATAAGGAAAAGAGCCTGCATTTTTTTTTGATGTTTTGATTATCTTAAGAAAAGGTAGGAAGAAAGCAGTACACTGGGGGAAATGGGAAAAGGAGAATTGTTTCACATAATTCGGATGCACAAAGAATTTACAGACAAAGGAAGGATCATGGTGAGTGATTTACACGAACTTCACTTTTGTTTGAACTGATCAAAGAAGGGAAGCATACACATACACACACACACAATTGGGAAAGTGGAGAGAGAATAAGAGAAAGGGAAGGTTAAAGGAAAGATCAGTCCTAAACAAAATAATCTCTGTCCCAAGAGGGTGGAATAGGAAGAGGGATTTCCAGTGAAAGAAATGATACGAACTTGTGATCGTCTGAGAACCAGAGAAAGAAAAGATGGACAGATGAGCAAAAGCAGATTGTATCAAAATTAGAACACAAGTGTTGAGCACACTTCTCTCACCATCTTCTTTATAAATAAGAGGGGATGGGAAATTTATCAAAGCAATGGCTAATCATGATTATAGGGAATTCTTGATGGAGCCTGCTACCCCCCTCCCAAATAACAAGTGATGAACTCAGTTCAGATTGAGAATATTTTGGCTGGGAAGGGCATGACCAATTTATTTCACTTGACTGTGTTTATTTGTGATAGTTTTATTTTTCTATTTTCTTTTCAGTTGGGTGGGGAAAATAGGGAAAATTAAAAAGTTTGGCAATTGGAAAAGTTTTAAATTTAAAATAAGTTTATATTCTCCAAATGTAATGGCATTAAATTCATAAAGGAAAAATTCATTTACAAGAAGACAGACCATGACCATAGCACAATAATACTAGAAGACTTTAATGTCCATCTCTAAGATTTAGAGAAATTTAACAAAGATAAGCACAGGAAGAAAAAGAGAATTGAAAATTTCTAGAGAAAACTAGGATTAGAAGAATTATAGTGCCTTCTAAATGAAACTATGTATTTCTTAGCAACATGTGGAGTTTTTTAAAAAAAAATATTTTGGGCCAAAAATATTACAGATAAATACAAAAAACACAGAAATAATAAACATCCTTCACAAAGTAGGTAATTTTGATCTCATGAAATTGAAAAGACTTGTATTTAGAATAAGAAGGAGCTGGTTGGATGGGAAAAAACTTCACATCAAATTTCTAAAAAAAAATGGTTCATTTTCCAAAATATTTTGGAAATCGACCATCCAAAAGCAATAAATGGTCAAAAGTTATTAACAAATAGTTCTAAAAGGAAGTATTACAAACTCTAGCAACCATACTGCAAATCACTCATAATAAGAGAAATGCAGCTCAAAATAACCTCATAATGTAAATTGATAAAGATAACAAAAGATGGGAAGAGTCAAAGCTGAAGGACATCTGGGAAGATCACATGAATTGCTGTAACCATTTGAGACAGCAATGTGGAATTACGGGAAAAGGGTAACTAAAATTTCCATACCATTTTATTTTAGGAGGGGGGAAGGCAAGGCAATTGGGGTTAAGTGACTTGCCCAAGGTCACACAGCTAGTTAAGTGTCAAGTGTCTGGGGCTTCATTTGAACTCATTTCCTCCTGACTCCAGGGCCAGTGCTCTATTCACTGTGACACCTAGCTGGCCATCACATTTTATACAGAGATTCCATTTTTAGGCATATACCCCAAGGAGGTCATTGATAAGAAGAAAGTCTCCATATACACCAAAATAGCATCACTTTTTATGACAAAGAATTTAAGGAGAATGAATAGTGTATGAATGTAATGGGTTATTATTGTTCTGAGAAACAATGAATTTGGTGACTACAGAGGAGCATAGGAAAACTGACAGGAATTGATAGAGTAAAGTGCACAGAGACAAGCAAACAACATGCATAATGACTACAACATCAGAGAATGACCACCACAAAACAATCAGAACTGAATGTTGCAAAATTATAAAAGCAAGCATGTCCTCAAAGAAAATATATGAGAAGATATTTCCTCCATTCCTTTGTTCAGGTGGGAGGTCCACAGCTATGAAATACTACATATTTTTTTCAGGGTTTTCAATGCATTGATCAGTTTTTATATTTATTTTTTATTTTTTTTGTTACCTGTGATGGCTGCCTTGGAAGGAGAAAAGGGGGGGGGGGAGTGTGGATACAGGGATAAAATAAATTTTTTAAAATAAATATCGCACAGGTCAAATAAAAGTACACAGTGGGTGTAATCAAGCTGCAATATATATATAACCAATAAGCAACCTTAAAGGAGAATAGTTGTTCTGTGATAGAAAGAAAAAATGGGCTGGTACACATAGCAAGAGTGAGGAATGATCCTAGAATATTCTGATGGCATCTTTGTAATGACAGAACATATCAAGGTGGTTTCCAATGTATTGGGTGGACCTCCCATAGCAAATTTATGGTATGGCATATGACAAATCTTACAGAGGATTGTGAAGTATAGATATGTTGTAATCTGCATCATTAGAGAGAACTTGTGAGTCAGTGAGATCATAGATCCATTTGAGTATGTGCAAAGGATTGAGAGGAATTGGGGATATAGAAACAATAATGAAACAGTCCCTATCCTCAAGGATCTTATGGTCTCTTGACAAACATTCTGTTTTCCCTCCATTGATATTTCTCAATCTTCCATCTTCTCTATAAGATTTCACAATTCAGTTTTTGCTCTAAATTGGTTGTGCCTATCTGCCGTGTCTCTCCAGATGGGAAGAACACTTATTTTCAGCCTGAGGTAATTTTTAGTTTCTTTTGTTCTCCTTATTGCAACAGTTTCTCATTGGCTAATGAAGACATGGTGATAGTCTGGGGAATCTGCAATCTCAAGGTCATGTTTGTCCTTCTAGGTCCTTAGGTGTGGCCTTTTGACTGAGTCCAAGTTTTCACAGAACAAATTCTTTTATTAAGGGAATTTGTTCTGTGAAGTTTAGATTCAGTCAAAATGCTGCACTTGAGAACTTTAAGGGCCACATGTGACCTTGAAATCACAGGTTCCCCACCCCTGGTGGTTGATGTCTGTTCTTTTATTCATTTCATATTTTGACATAGACTGTTTAAATGGCTCAGACTGGAATTACCCCAGTTATACACCCTACACACAATGAACCTCATGTATTGTGGACTCCAGCCCCTTAACTATCCTGGTTGCCTTCCTCTGGACATCCATATCCTTCTTAGGCCGTGTTGTCCAGAACTGACCACATTCTGCCTGATGACATCTTCCCTGTTATTATGGAATATATCCTCCCAGTGACCAAGCATCACAACCTAAGTTTCATTCTTAATTTCTCATTCTCTCTCATGCCCTCATATTTGATGAGTTACCTAGTATCATTTTTACCTTTGTAACATCTCATATTGTTCCTTTCTGTCCTCAAACAAAGCTATCACCCTGGTACAGGACCTCATCATCTAATACTTGGACTACTGCAATGGCCTATTGGTTGGTCTCCTTGACTCAAATCTCTCCCCATTCTAGTCCATCCTCCACTCAATTGTCAAATTGATATTCCTAAAGTGCAAATCTGACTATTATCAACCTCACACCCACACCCCATTAAATCAACTCCAATGATTCTCTATTGCTTCTAGGATCAAATATAAAATCTGTTTGACTTTTAAAGTCTTTCATAACCTGGAATCTTCAAGCCACCAACTAATGTGTAATCCAGTGATACTGGACTATTTTCTGTTCCTAGCATAAGACACTCCATCTCCCTACTCTGATCATTTTCACTGACTGTTCCCAATATCTGGGACCCCTTCCTCTTCTCTACCTCCTAGCATCCTTGGCTTCCTTCAAGTCTCAACTAAAGTTCTGCCTTCTAAAAGAAGCCTTTCCCCGTTTTTCCTTAATCTTAGTGTCTTCCCTCTAAAATTATCTCAAATTTTCCCTTTAAATTTTCTGTTTATATGTAACTGTTCTCCTGCTGTCTCCCTCCTTAGAATGTGAGCTCCTTGAGAGCAGGGACTGTCTTTTGACTCTTTTTTGTATCCCCAATTGCTTAATAGATTATCTATCATAAAGTAGGCACTTAAAAATGCTAGTTCATTATCTCTAAGTGTTATTTTCTAACAGTATTCATTTTAATCTTTAATAAGTCTATTGTCTAACTGCATACATAGGTGATTCAGAAATTATTACCATATCAGTAACCAGTTATTTTCTGTTTTCCAAAATATGTTCAATATCATTTATATGATACTCTTCATGACTTGAGTTTTATCTCAAAGAAAGCATTGTTACTATGTAGGTAAGAGTCTTGTGTATACTAACAGACCTTTGGTTTCTCTTGTTTCTTACTTTGGAACCATATTTTTCTTTTTTTTCTTTGTTTTTACTTTTCAATATTCATTTTCACAAGATTTTGAGTTACAAATTTTCTCCCATTCCCACCCCCACCCCCAACTTTCTTGTAAGGCAAGATGGTTTTCTATATCCTATTGCCTGTATATCTTATTTCCCAGTTGCATCTAAAAGACAATTTTTAAACATTTGTTGTTTTTTTTAACTTTGAGTTCCAGATTCTTTCCCTTCTTTCCTTCTTGCCCTCCTCCACTGGGAAGACAAGCAATTCAATGTAAGTTGTACATGTGTAGTTATGCAAAATATTTCCATATTAGTTATATTCTGAAAGACTAATTATATTTCCTTCCATTCTATCCCACTTCCCACTTATTCTGTTTTCTCCTTTGACCCTGACCCTTTTCAAAAGTGTTTGTTTCTAACTACCCTCTCCCCTAATCTGCCCTCCCTTCTATCATCCTCCCTCTTATCCTGCCCTCTTATTGCCTTTCCCCCTACTTTCCTGTAGGATAAGATATCCCAAATGAGGGTGTATGCTATTTCCTCCTCAAGGCAAATTCAATGAGAGTAAGATTGACCCATTCCCTTTCACCTTCCTACTCTTCCCCTCCATTGTGACAGTTTTCTCTTGCCTCTTTTATATGAGATAATTTACCCTATTCTATCTCTCCCTTTCTCCTCCCAATATATTCCTCTATCACCTCTTAATTTTATCTTTTAGATGCCATCCCTCAACTCATCCTTCCCCCCTCCCACATATATGCACATACACCATCCTATACTTACATATATGCACACATATGTATACATATGTGTGTATTCACTTCAACTATCCTCATACTGTGAAAACTCTCAGGAGTTAAAATGATCATTTTTCCATGTAGGAATATAAATAGAATTTTAATAATTTCCTTATGATTTATTTTTCCTATTTTCCTTCTCATGCTTCTCTTGCTTCTTATATTTGAAAGTCAAATTTTCTGTTCAGTTCTGGTTTTTTCATCAAGAATGCTTGAAAGTTCTCTATTTTATTGAATATTCATATTTTCCCCTAAAGTATTATACTTAGTTTTTCTGGGTAGGTGACTCTTGGTTTTTAACCTAGCTCTTTTGACCTCCAGAATATCATATTCCAAGTCCTTTGATCCCTTAGTGTAGATGCTGCTAGATCTTGTGTTATCCTGACTGTGTTTCCACAATGCCCAAATTGTTTCTTCCTGACTACTTGTAATAAGTTCTCCTTGACCTGGGAATTCTAGAATTTGGCTATAATATTCCTAGTTTTCTTTTGGGGATCTTTGTCAAGAAGCAATCAGTGAGTTCTTTGAATTTCTATTTTGCCTTCTGGTTCTAGAATATCAAGGCAGTTTTCCTTGAGAATTTCTTGAAAGATGATGTCTAGGCTCTTTTTTTTTGATCATGGCTTTCAGGTAGTCAAATAATTTTTAAATTATTTCTCCTAGATCTATTTTCTAGGTCAGTGGTTTTTCCAGTGAGATATTTTGCATTGTTTTCTATTTTTCCATTTGTTTGGATCTGTTTTACAGTATCTTGATATCTCATAAAGTCATTAGCTTCCATTTGCTCCAATCTAATTTTGAAGGAACAGGGAAGGGAACAGGAGACGGGAGGAGCCTAAAAATATTCACTCTGGAGGTCATAGATTGATCAGTAGGCCCCTGCCCTCCTAGCACAGAGTAAATGTAAATACTAAATATTAACGGTTTCTCTTTTGGCCAGGAAGCCTGAGGGTCTTCTTCTTCTAGTTTGATTTTTTTTTTATTAAAGGGGCCACCCCATTGATTAACTTCTTGAAGAGGCCTATTCATTGAATGAGCATTACCTCACTCAAATTGAGAACTTGAAAAGACCTTAGCCTACAAAGGCCAAAATCTCCCATTGCATCCTGGGCCATCTTTAGTCATCCTGATGAATATCTGGCCACTACACCCAGATGACTCTGGAGGAGAAAATAAGGTTGATGACCTTGCACAGCCCTCACTCACTCAAATCCAAGTCAACTGCAAGTCATGTCATCATTTCCCTGATGTCATGGTCCTCTTTGAGAATGAAAGACAAACACACAACCAGGGCACTTTAATGTCATGAAGAGAAATCAGAATAAAACTTTGTGGAGGATATTAAGGCTACAATGATGAAACAAGACACCACCCCTATCCTACTAAATCTTATACTTTTATAATGGGATATAGTTAAAGTATACAAGATAAGGGTAAAGGAAAAAGTCTAGAAAAAAGGCTATGAGAAATCTGAGTAAAGAAAGCACTTTTATCAGGGAGAATCACGGGAAGGTTCTTAGTCCTCTAGGTGATGAATTTGGTGTTGAAGGAAGGTAATGACTTCAATAGAGAAATCTGAGAAAAGAATATCCAGTCAAAGTTTGGAGAATAACATGAGGAAAGAGGAAGAGGAAGAAAACAAGCATTTATTAAGCACTCACCTTTGTGCCAGGCATTGTACTAAGTGCTTTACAAATATTGTCTAATTTGATCCTTAAAAGAACCTTTGTAGGTAAGTGCTATTGTTATCCCCATTTTACGTTGAGGGTTTGAACCAAGGAGGAGAAAGATTAAGTCCCTTGCCCTGGGTAATTGGTGTATTAATAGTACAAGTCTAAGATTAGATTTGAACTCAGGTCTTCCTGACCTCAGGATCACTGCTCTATTTTCCCTACCAATCTAAATGCCAGAGATACAAAAGTACCCAAGGACAGAATGGTGGACGATGAGTGGCCAAGGCTGGAATGTAGAATGCAGCAAGAATATTTATAAGGAGTTTTTTATGTTTTGTTAAAAAAAGAAGAAAGGAAGAGGGGGGAAAGGAACATACTAGAGCAGTGGTGTCAAACTAATAGAAAGAGGCCACAAATCTTATGATGTACAGACTGCACGTTGACTAAGAAAAATATATACTAATATTATCTATATTCTCTTATTTTCATTTATTTTATTCAATATTTCCAAAATACATTTTAATCTGGTTTCATTACACTCAGGCAGCTTTCTCTGACACCTCTGCATGAAAGAAAGAAGGAGGGGGTTGACAATTATATCATAATTTGGTGAAAAAAGTAATAAACTACAAACATGGAGGTAGAAGGTAGGAGAGGGAACACTTGAGTTTCATTTGTAATTGAACTGATCAGAGGAGGGGAGAAAAAAACATAGAATTCAAAATATAAACACATTCAACTGAATAGGAAGACAAGAAGGAACGGGAAAAGGGTGGTGTAGATTCAGGAAGGAATTAATCAAAAGAAAAACAAATTCTAACCTCAGAGCTTTAGAAAAGACACTTTAAAAGAGTGAGAAAATCAAATAGTGATTTTGTATTTTATATTTGATTCCATTTAGTAATTGATTCTATTCTGCAATTCTATTCTGTATTTTTTATAACAACCCAAGAACTTTTCTCTGTCTCTGAGTAAAGAAGCTCATGAATTCAAAAGGTTGTCTTCCTCTCTATTAGATACAAAAATTCAGTTTTACTATCATTCACTTTTAATTAAAGGAAAACTCTGAGTAAATACAAAAGTCAATCACTTTTAACTGAAGAAAAAGTCTGAGGTATGTTTAAAAGTTTAGTGCTCTAATAAAATACTTTAATTCGGAGGGAAACTTGTTATCTTCCATACTATTAACTATCCTGATTCAATTTCAGGTTATCTGTTGTTCTCTCTATCAGTCAGCATTGTGCCAATCTAGGAAATATATTGTCTCTAGCTATTTTTATACAATTAGAAAAACTTTGTTATCTACTATTAATTATTCCTGCAATGTCATTGTCAAGATGGAAGGAAAATTACCAGGCCTCATTCCAGACTTCCAACCAATTATATCATTCCTACCTTCATGATGCTGTCAGTTCTCTGACTAATCGTATTGTTTTCCCTGCATACCAAATTCTGTTCTTTGTTTGATGCTCATAAAAAAGAGGCTGCCTCTCCTCCTTAGGGCCATAGGTGTAACTGAGGTAGTCATTTCATCATCTTTATTAGTAAGTATGTGCTTTACTAATAAACTGATTGTGTTTGGAACTTTGTGCCTCATACTATCTAATTTTATTTGCAACAAGAAAAAAGAAAACACACACATACATACAGGGAAAAATTAGTAATTGGAGTTTCAGAGCAGGAAAGACAAAAACAATTGTGGAAGGGGCTTCAGATAGTATCAAGCATAGAACACTGGTTCTGAGCATTCCTTTCTCACTACCAACTTCTTCGTAAAGAGGGTAGAAGTTGCCAAAAGAAGCAATAGTAGAAGAAAATAAAATGGGAAAAAATAGAGAATTAAAAAACAATTACAACTATGAATGTAAATTGAATTAATTCACCAACAAAACAGAAAAGGATAGCAGAATCAAAAAATATTTTTAACAAACATCTGCACACACATCCACATATACCTCACTTGAAACATAAAGATTGGTATAGAATTAAAATAATGGTTTACAGAAAAATCTATTCTACTTCAGGTGAATTTTTAAAACAAACCCACAAACAAACCAGAGGAAGTAATAATAATTTTAGATAAGATGTTCTGGGCAAGGCCTGTCTCAGACCAACCCCCTAGTAGTTTAGGTTTGAAACTGGAACAAAATGAGATATCTATGTCATTCACCAGTTAACAAAAGATTTGGTTAGCCATTGCAAGAGAAGTAAATCTTTTATTAACCATTGAAGGACCTATAGCTATCTATCTATCTATCTGTCTGTCTGTCTGTCTGTCTATCTATCTATCTATCTATCTATCTACCTACCTATCTATTCCCTCTAACCACCCTACACCCTAATACTGAGAAAGATCTCATGAGTTAAAAATATTATCTTTCCATGCAGGAATGTCAACAGTTCAACTGTAATAAGTCCCTTACAATTTCTCTGTCCTGTTTACCTTTTTATGATTCTCTTGAGTCTTGTATTTGAAAGCCATATTTTCTATTCACCTCTGGTCTTTTCATCAAGAATGCTTGAAAGTCTTCTGTTTCATTGAGTATCCATTTTTTTCCCCTGGAAGATTATACTCAGTTTTTCTGGGTAGGTAATTTTTTGTTTTAATTCTAGCTCCTTTGACCTCCAGAATAATATTTTCCAAGCCCTTTAATCCCGTAGTGTAGAAGCTGTTAGGTCTTGTGTTATCCTGATTGTGTTTCCACAATACTCAACTTGTTTCTTTCTGACTGCTTGCAATATTTTCTCCTTTTTCTGGGAACTCTGGAATTTGGTTGCAATATTCTTAGGAGTTTTTCTTTTGGGATCTCTTTCAGGAGGTGATAGGCAAATTCTTTCAATTTCTATTTCACCTTCTGCTTCTAGAATATCAGGGCAGTTTTCCTTGATAATTTCTTGAAAGATGATGCCTGGGCTCTTTTAATGATCATAGCTTTCAGGTAGTCCAATAATTTTAAAATGATCTCTCCTGGATCTATTTTCCAGATGAGTTACTTTTTCCAATGAGATATTTCACATCACCTTCTATTTTTTCATTCTCTTGGTTTTGTTTTATAATTTCTTGATTTCTCATAGAATCTTTAGCTTCCCCTTGATCCATTCTAATTTTTAAGACATTATTTTCTTCAGTGAACCTTTGGACCTTCTTTTCCATTTGGCCAATTCTGCTTTTAAAGGCATTTTTTTTGTACATTGACTTTTTAGACTTCTTTTTCCATTTTGGTTAGTGTTTTTTAAGGTGTTATTTTCTTCAGTATTTTTTGGGGGGGAGGGTCTCTAGCAAGCTGTTGACTTGTTTTTCATTATTTTCTTGCATCACTCTCATTTTTCTTCCCAATTTTTCCTCTACTTCTCTTACTTTGTTTTTCAAAATCTTTTTTTGAGCTCTTCCACGGCCTGAGACCAATTCACATTTTTCTTGGAGGCTGTGGAATAGGAACTTTGACTTTGTTGTCTTCTTCTGGTTGCATTTTTTTAAATCTTCCTTGTCACCAAAGTAATATTCTATAGTCTGAGAGGTTTTTTTCCTGTTGGTTACTCAGTTTCCCAGACAGTTACTTGACTTTTTATACTTTGTTAAGGTAGGTCTCTGCTTCCAGTGTTGAGGGTGTACTGTCTCAAGCTTCAGGGGTTTTGTGCAGCTATTTTCAGAGATACTTCTAGGAACCTGTAAATTTTCAATCCTTCCAAGGTGGTATGATCAAAGGAAAGGTGTTTACTCTTCTCCTGGCCTGTGCGGGACTACAAACACTCTTTTCTGCCTTAGAACTGTGAGGAGGATTCCTTTTCTATCACCTCCACAAGCTCCACCACACGAGTACTCCTCTTCACCCCATGACCGCCACCCAAGACTGCAACCAACATCCAAGCACAGGCAAAGCAAAATCCTGCCTCAGCACCAGCAAATAGATCCTTGCAATCCCTCTTTGATCAGCTGCTCAATCCCCTACCATTTGTGGACCAAGAGCTCTGGAAGCAGCTGCTGCTACCCTGAGACTGGAGCTGGACCATGCTCCTCTTTCATCATCATATTCTTCCTACTGACCTTCTAAGTCAGCGGTTCTCAACCTGTGGGTTATGTTCAATTTGTAACAATGAAAATACATCCTGCTTATCAGAGATTTACATTACTATTCATAACAGTAGCAAAATTACAGTTATGAAGTAGCAACGAAAATAGTTTTATGGTTGGGGGTCACTACAACATAAAGAACTGTATTAAAGGGTCATGGCATTAGGAAGGTTGAGAACCACTGTTCTTAATTGTCTTTGGCATTTGTGGGTTGAGAGGTCTGAAAACTGCCACAGCTGCCAGTGATTCAATCCCCTGAGGCTTGCTCCAGGTTTGCTGGGGCTCTGTCTGTGCTGGTGCATTTTGTACTGGACTATGCTCCTCTCATAGACTGGTGCAGCAGACCTTTCCTATCCACCTTCTAGGTTGTCTTAGAATAGGACATTTGTTTAAGATGTTTCTAAAAATAGAAATAGGAAATTTGTTTCATTCTGTCACTTTGTGGGTTCTGCAGCTCTAGAATTTGATTAGAGTCATTTTTAACAGGTATTTGGAGAGATTTGGGGGAGAGCTCAAGCAAGTCCCTACTTTTACTCTGCCATGTTCCATTTTTAAATTTCATGACTGTAGTCACCATCTGCAGTGATATTTGGCACCAAGAGTAGAAAATTTGACACTGCTTCCATTTTGGAAGAATATTACCTAAATCAGGATTAGCAGCCTTAGGAATACATGTATTGCCTGGAGTAATCTATTCTAATTATTAAGGAGAAATTATTGTGACATTCAAAATTTGGGTGAAGAACCCATATAGTTTTGCAAAAATGATAGAATAGTTCAAGTGATCATTATTCCTTGTGAAACAATAACCCTTGTAAAAATTGACCCTTCTTCCAAAATAAGTATCAGAGGAACCGAAGGATTTGGTTCTACTGATAGAATAAAATTGGGAGCTAAATTATGGGTAAAATGGAAGCCAGATGATATTCCAAGGCTGCAGAAATTATAGTATGCAGGAAAGATAATACTGTAACTGCTGCTTATTCAGGAGAAGATGATTACCAAATTGTACCCTTAACTCATATATTCTACCATGAAGGAGGCTATGATAGTGTGTGCATGGATTCCAGAAGAACTCCTGACCCTATATCTACCCTGCTTCTGATTATTGTCTCCTCATTTCCTTTTGGCTTTTTGTCTGTTAAACATATTTGCTAGATTTGTTTCCTTCAGGATTAGTCCCCTCCATCTGCAGATGTCTGATCACTTAAGCCAAATGTCACCCCCTGTCCATGACTGTGATGTGTCACCTCTGGACCTGGCATTGATCAAACTCTGTATGCCAGCTATGGGACCTCTTGGGGCAGGGACAGGTCTATATCCAATTTCAGCAGGAAGTAGCTATAGAAGAAGAGACCTTTGCCCCTTACCCCAAAGGATTTTGGGTCCTATTCATTTGAGGGGGGAATGATAGAGTGTTTGTGCTTAAGCCCTACCCTGAGATAATGTTTTATGTGCTTATTTTCTGTTATATTGTTCTAAAGTTCTGTTGATATCAGTTACCCTTAAATCCCATTGACCTATGTAAGGAACATGAAAGATCTTGTGGCTGAATGTAATGGTAATGGTAATTAGAAGACCTCTGCCCCTTTATAGGCCTAAGAGAATTTGAGGATCTTCCCTGCCCCTTAATAGGTCAGATGTAATCACATGGAACCTATGGTGGGAAGAATTTGCTGAACAGGTGGAGTAGGAAGTGGTGGAGCAGGAAATGAATCAGAGCAGTTAGCGGGAAAGGAGAGAGGACAAAAGCAAGCAGATATCTAGGATTGTGAGTGTTTATGGAAAGGCCTGAGCAGGAGGATAGCTTTGGGATGGTTGCTTCCTGCTTCTGTCTTCTATATGGAGAATCTGTTATATTTTGTGATTCAGAACTATGAAGGCATATTCATAGTCACTGTTGGTGAATATTGCCTTGGGGAATACAATGTGATACCTCAGAGTTGTTTTTATTTGCATTTCTCTAATCAATAGTGATTTAGAGCATTTGTTCATATGACTATAAACAGCTTTAATTTCTTCTTCTGAAAACTGCCTGTTCATATCCTTTGACCAAAATGATGCAAATTTAAAAAAAATAAACTTTTAAAGGGCTAAAGAAAGTAGATTTCCTGGGGGGGGGAGTACTGAGTAATCTTTTTAAAAAGCTGAAGTACATATTACTTTGGCCAGGCACTGTGCCAAGTGCTAGGGATATAAAAAGAGGCAAAAGACAGACTCTGCCTTGAAGGAGTGCACAGTCTTAAGGCAAAAGACAACACATATATACTAAAAAAAAAACTATATACAAAATGAATAGCAAGTAATTAACAGAGGAGAGGCATTACAAATAAGAGGGTTTGAGAAAGGTTTCCTGTAGAAGGTGGTATTTTAGTTGAGACTTAAAGGAAGCCTGTGAAGTCAGGAGACAGAGAAAAAGAGTGAAAGCATTCCAGACATTATGAACAGGCAGAAAAAAAAAGTGCTCAGATTCAAGAGTATCTTGCTTGTGGAACAGCAAGGAGGCCGGTGTCACTGGATAGCAGATTATGTAATAGGGAGTAGGGTGTAAGAAGACTGGAAACCTTTCCTGTTGTAAGACAACTCCAAAAGACTCATGATCTAAAGAGATATCCACATCCAGAGAAAGAACTGCGGAGTCTGAGGGCAGATTGAAACAAACTGCTCACTCTTTTTCTTTTTCTTGTTTTGTTTTTGTTTCCTCTTTCCCATTGATTTCCATTGGTTATAATCTTCCTTTACAACCTGACTAATGATTAATGTGAGGATATTTGTAGATCTTATATTTGAGTGCATGCTGCCATGATGGGATGGGGGGGGGGCGGCGTGGAGAAGGAGGGAGAGAAAATTTGAAACTCAAGGGACTGTGAAACTGAATGTTGTAAACTAAAAGTAAATAAACAAATTAATTTAAAAAAAATAAATCTTACAGCTGAAAGGGACATTAAGAGTCATCTAAGCCAATATTCTTATTTAGCAAAGAGGTTAAATGACTTGTTTGAGGTCACATACCTATTTCATGGCAGAGTGTGGAAGAGGATATCAGGCCCCCAGCTTTCATTATAGCACCCTATCTCAGTTCTCTATTAGAATGTGAACTCCTAGAGAGCAGAAATTTTCATTCTTTATACTTCTGTCCGCACTGCCTACTGTAGTGTCTGGCATATAATAAGTATTCACTAAATGCTGATTGATTGATCTGTGCAATATCCAGCACAGTAGCATATGTAGGTTGTTTATAAATGCTCCCCCAGGTGTATTAATAATAGCATGCACTATGAACACTCTAGCAGTCAAGCTACTTCCTTTCAAAGCATTTTCTAGTACAAGTGCATTTATTCTTAGACCATTTCTTTGAGAAGAGTAAAAGCAGGGAATTACCATCCCCAAAATACTAGGGACGAATTAAGCACAGAGAGGTCAGTAAAATCCCAGCTTGCCCAGTTGCTGCAAGTTCCCCAGCTAAAGACTACTTCTCCCATCCTCCAGATCAGAGATCTTTCTACTAAGATGTGTTGCTGACAGGCAGTCAGGGATGACAGGTAAGCCCAATATTGCATTGCTTCTTATAATTATATCTATTTTTTCTCATTGTATGCCCGAGTGGATCATGGTTTAAACTAAGAGTGGTGACTTGTCTAGGATTGCATAACAAGTCAGCAGTACAACTGGTGTTAGACCCCAGAGCTCTGGTACTGTAACTTTAGATGGTTGCTTCATCCACTGAGCCAAGCTGTCTCCCCTAAGTCTTTAATTCTCCTTTGCCTTCCATTCTTAGCACCTTTCTGCATTAAGATAAAAGGCTACTTAGATATATGAGGTTCTGTGTGATACATCTAAACCCTCTGTTATAAAAAGGCCCTGGTCACCAGGAAGCATTATAGAAGGCACTTCTTGATGATTCAATATAAACACTTACTGAATAGCCTATAATTAGGCAGCACTGGTTAGCCTCCTGAGAATGCCTGAAAGTTATTAGGATTCTTGAGATGAACTGATAGCACCATTATTTCCTTGCTCTGTTTTTTTAAGGAAAAAGTTATTAAAATTAAATTTTAATGGGCATTAATAAAGCATTTACTTAGTAGGACCCCCTTATAACATGGGTTTGTTTATTGCATAGAATAAGATGTTTCTCCATGCCCCAAAGACTTGACACTTTGCTTTTTCTGGTATAAGTACTCACATGAATATAGCCAACGACATCATTTCTACAACTTTTCATCCTGTGTGGTATTTGTCCCTGGTTTTTCATAAGTCATCTGCAGGATATTTACCCAAATGGGGAGAGGCTTTCCTTGGATTCTTTTAAAACCTTAAAGGTCTATTGACTATTTGTTGCCTCTCATTCTTTCTAGATGGCAGACACACCTTTTTAGGTCACAGAAATGAGAATTTTTTCATACTGCTTTTACTAAATTATCTTCAATAATAAAAAGTTATTGTCTGCATCTGCTTACCATGTATGTACCTTTTCATTGCCCCATGGGTGATTTTACATTTTGATTGCTATTGGTTTTAAAGAGATGTTATTTAGTGGAATGAGCAGTTTTGAATCATTGAAAGCATTATATAGTCTTCCAAATGCAGCCCAGCCCAGTATCTTCCTCCTATTCAATTCTGGGCCTGGCTTATGCATCTGCATCCTATGTATAAGGAAGATAAATTGATAGATAGATTCATAAACATGTGTTTATTATATGTTATGAATGTGTAATATAATATTGCATGTATGTTTATATTGTTTTACATATAATATTGTATAAATATATACAATAACTTGTTGGGTTGCCTATCCAACTATATGTCTGAGCAATATATATTTTTCATCTGCTTTTCTCCCCAGAATCAGTAGTTAGATCAATGTCTTTCAAATTTGTGGCTTTCATTGGGGAGATTTTTCAGTGTTCCAGGGCCTAATGAAATCAGTACAATGTTATCTGCAAATAACTGTATTTGGGAAACATAACCAATTGGGAATCTTTTTTTTTTCAATTCCACAAGACATCTTTCATCAAACTGGTGAACACCTTAGGTGAATGTGTTTCCCTGTTTTAGATCTCTATCAATGTCAATAATCAAGTGATACAATACATACAAAGTCTTTCACAAACTTTAAAGTGTCGTGTCAGTGCTGGGTATTATTTTCATTATTATTCAGTGGGTAGCTAAATCATATCATCTCCCTAAGTACATCACAGAGTGCAGTGAAGGATTTGGTGGAACAGTGAAAAAAGAAGAGGGCCCAGCCTGTGGAACTCCATCCTCAAAACATGCACAACAAGCTCAGCCTCCTCTCAGCCCATGTGAAAAAGGCTTGAGGGCCTGCTTCTGGAAAAAACACAATGATACTGGGCAGTCAACAAACACTGATTAAGTACCTGGTGTGTACTAGACATTGTGTTAAGGTCTGGCAGTACAAAGAAAGGTGAAAGATATTCTCTTTTCTCAAGGAACTTATAGTCTGATGGGGGAGATAACATGCAAACAACTATGTACAAACACACTATATGGAAGAGAAATAAGAAATATTCAACATAGGGAAGATATTAGAATTAAAGGGAATCAGAAAACACCACCTATGCTTTCCAAGTTCTTTTTTTGGTCACGTGTTTCAGGTAGACCAATAATTTTCAAATTGTCTCTCCTGGATCTATTTTCCAGGTCAGTGGTTTTTTCAAGGTTTTTTCACATTGCTTTCTATTTTTTCATTTCTTTATAACTGTTTAATATTATCTTGGTTTC
>CM053598.1:110629067-110668692 GCA_028646575.1 Pseudocheirus occidentalis | reverse complement strand
CCAGCAACTTCCCACCCTTAATCACTCATTACTGGAGTCTGACCTCATCTGACTCCTCCTGAACACCCTCCCCAATCTCCTCCTCTGGACCACCCCTAGATTCCTCCCACAACCTTTCTGTGTATAGAATCCCATCTTCCCTCCACGTGTGGGAGAGCGCCATGAGATAACTTAGTAGAGACTTTGCTCTGTGAGAACGCCTTAGAATGCCTTAGCAGACAGTTGCTCAGTGAGAGCACCTTTAAATGGCCTAGCATCCCACGTGGAGAACTTGAACTTTCAATAAACTTTACTTTTTCCTTGGCTGAGAAGACTTGAGTGGAATTCTTTCAGCAGGACCCGGCATGTTGGTATTTTGGGGTCTCAGGCAGCCCTAACCCTCGTTGGGCTCCTCTTCATTTTATATTTATTTATCTGCAGATATGCTGTTTCTTCTAATAAGAGCAGGGACTCTTCTTTCTTGACTTTATGTCTCCAAAACCAATGACAGTCTCTGGCACATAGTTGTTGTTATTATTCAATGTATGCTCTTGAAGAATACTAATGAAGAACCAAGGGTGATATACTGACTTGGGTGTAAACTGGACTTAAGTGAGTCAGAGCTGTGCAAAGTCATCAGCCTCACTCTCATCCCCAAAATCCTTGAAGTCAAGTGGCAAAACAAAAGCCAAGATGGCTGGTGAAGACTCAGGATACAGTGGGTCACCTTTCTAAATCAAAGTCTTTTCCCAGTCTCAGTTTACCAATTCAAAGACTAAGAATTGAAACAAAAGATGGCCCAATTTACTATCACCAAACTACCAGTCTGGGAGGGGAAGACCCTTAGAGTTTCTGGCCCAAATAGAAAACAATTGCTATTTATACTCTTTCCAAGCCATCAGAATCTGAACAATGAGCCACAAAGGCTTGCATTGGGGGCTATTGTTGGCCATTCATTGAAAACCAGAGTGATTACAGTTTAAAGATCCAGTAAAGCAGCAGCAATTGAAACACAATGAACTTTTTTGAAGCCTGTTTTTCCAGTTATATTTCATAAGTGAAAACTGCAGGACAAAAGGTAAATTGTCTCAGTTTCTTTAAAGAAAAAATTTATAATAACATAAATAAATGGAAATTTCAAAAGTTTGAAGACAAGCAAGAACAAGAACAAGACAAAATAGCAGCATTCCCAGACTTCTGCTCTAATTGGCAGGTTGGGTACCCAGAGGGCAGGGCCTAGTTCACTCTTTCCTGCTTTAAAACACACACACACACACACACACACACACACACACACACAAATTGTTCTCTTTACAAAAGTATTCATCCCTGCCAATGAGTACAAAAAAGTTGCAGAACTCCTTGAAATGATAAACTGTCCTAGAACGTTCATATACCTTTGTTTCTGCTAAAACTAGACTTGCACACAATTTTGGGGGGAAATTGGTTAAAATGAGATATAACTGTGCTATAAGGCTAATTTGTATTCAAATCTAGCATTATCACTTGGGAAACGAAGGAAGGAATTCTGTTTTCACAGGATTAAAGCTCCTCCGGGTTTTGAGTCATGTCAGAATGTAAAGTCAGAGGTGACTGGTTCTAATCAGTCAGCAGAATCAGGCCTTTGATAAGGTAAAATGTCAGAAGCTTGTATGCATGCTTAACGAGCTGTTCCACAGGGAACCTATCAAGGAGAAGAACATGAAGTGGGAGGTTCAAGAGGTTGCATCTAGCCAATGGAGAGCAATGGGGGCAGGAATTTGATTTTGGAACAGCATAAAAAGGCTGGCATTTGTCTGAGCAAGCATACTCATCATTTGGGAGGTGCTCATTCACCAGGAATGTAGAATAAATATAAAATAAATGTAATAAGAGTTTTCCTGGCTTCACAATGAGTATTATTCTTTGTCTAGAGCAAGCATGTTTCTCACAATCACATGGCACTTGTTATTTCTAGTCAAAAGAGAAGAAAATGATCTAAAACACCAACATGAATAGATTCACATTTAAGAGATTTTGTTTTTAGTTAAAGCGATAATTGGGCCACATTTTCAAATATACATTTTTAGCATACTTCTAAATACCAGTTACTAGAGTGGACAGGTAATGACTTCAGATCAGCTAGTTCAAGAGACCAATTTGCCAGACAAAGAAATTGATTTTAAGATAAGCTAGCACAAGGCTAACTAAGTAGATATGTCTTTGGTATGGCATTGAATGTCTCCACTTCAGTTTCCTCATCTTATAGACAAGGAGGTTGGACTAGATCTCTAAGGCTCTTTTTAGTTCTAGGACTTTATTATAGTATTTTGGCTTTGGCATTACAGCCAGACCCCAATTTTGTGAATAATGAATAATGAATCCTATGAAGTGGTCACATTATTCAAATCTGCACTGCATATTTCCTTTGCTCTGTAACCAATGACCATATTTTATGTAATTATAACTTTGAATAATATGGATTCAAATAAGTGCAACTACTTCAGGGGATTCATTATTCACACTAATTGGAACCTAGCTGTATTCAATAGACTTGTATAATAAAATGTACCTCATTCTTATGGAATTCTTCATATTCATAACTGATGTTTAATTTCAAGACATGAAGTAAACTCCAGATAGCAATGTTTAAACTCTCTCACTGGGAAATGCTTACTTTATAACTTTTTTTTTCTCTGCAAACTATATAATTTTATTCATGTAATTTTCAGTACATTTCTTCAATCGCTTTTTAATTAGAACATGTTTCTTATTCAAAAGTCAAAGTTTTGACTATGTTATTTTAAATAAGCCAATTAATTGCCTTTTTAAAAATTCAGTAGTTTGCCTAATAATATGCAAGTAAAGTAGGCTTCTCAGAGCATCCCAAAGTCACCTTTAAAAAAAACCCTATTTTAAGTAGTGAGAAAACACAGGTATAGGGTTGTGGGAAAGTAGGGTACATCAATGCACTGTTGGTGAAGCTGTGAAATGGTCCAACCATTCTGGAAAACAATTTAGAATTGTTCCCTCAAAGTCACTGAATTAAGCATTCACAAAAGAGATCAAAGAAAGAGGAAAAGAACAATAGGTCAACATATTCATATTACATATGTAGTAAAATATATTATGTGTGCATATAAGTATATATCAAATATATTATATGTAGATATATCAGCTCTTTTTATATTATCCAATAACTATAAACAAAGGAAGGGATTGTCCATTAATTTTAGGGAATGGCTGAACAAATTATGGTACTTGAATGTAATGGAATATTATTGTGTCATAATGATGAAAGGGATGATATTGGAAAAACTGGAAGACTTGTTTGAATTGATACAGATTAACGTGAAAAGAAACAGAATAATTTTGTACAAGGACAACAACATGGTAAAGACAGAGCAACTGTAATCAATGCAATACATAACCAGATTTCAGAGGACTGATGATGAAACATGCCAACCGTCTCCTGAGAGAAAGGTGGTTGTCTCAAGATAAAAAATAGAACATATAATTTTGGACAGAGCCAAGCCAGGAATTTGGGGGTTTTTTGACTATGTGTATTGGTTAGAAGGCTTTAAAATTTTTTTATTCTTTTATTTGTTTGGGAAATTAAAAGGTGGGAAAATAAATGGTTGTTAATTCGAGGTGGGGGGGAAGCTACAGAAAAAGGAAAGAAAATAAAAACTTGGTGGTCAGAACTAGAATAAGCCTGCAAGATCATACAACCAAGTAACAACAGAACACAACCAGCTAGAACAGCCAGGCCTCATCACAGTACAAAAGGAAGTCATTTAGCCACTATGTACTAACAATGTATTACAAAATAACAACATGACAGAGAGATTACTTTGGCATTCTTGAGTCAATTCCCTACCAAATTCCCTTCTCATAACTTAGTAGATGATGCTTTCAGTTCAAAATGTTTAATAGTAACAACTGTAAGCCTAAAGGGAGATCGTAACTAGTAACTGGTTGACCAAGATACATTGAAGAAACTTAAGCTTTTCTTTTTTGTTGTTATATTGATTTTTCGCATTAACAATATTTTTAGATTACTCTCACTCAGTGAGAAAAATCTTATAAAAAGGAAAATAGTTAGGTAAACTAGTAATACAGCAACCTTATCTTAAAAAACATGCAACATTTCACATCTATAATAACCTCCAATCACTCTATTAAAAAAAATTAACAGAAGTCTACTTTCTTTCCTTCCCATCTCCAATCCACTGGAAAAAAAAAGAAAAGAAAAACAAATTTCTTGTAACAGACATTGTCAAGCAAAACCAGTTCCTTCAGTGGCTGTATACAAAACGTGTGTGTGTGTGTGTAACTCTAAATCTTAATTCCATTTATGAATAATAACATGTTTCACCACTGGTCCTTTGCAATCGAAGTAGTCATTGTCTTAATCATAATTCTCACAACTTTCAAAGTTATTTGTTTGTTCCACTGTTATTTCCTAATTTTTTTCTCCTCGTTCTGATCATTTCATTCTTTTTTAGTTTATAAAAGTCTTGAAAACTGTTTTACTTTTATAATATTGATAGTATAATAAAAATTGTTCTTCTGTCCCTGCTTGCTTCACTTTGTGTTGATTTATATGTCTTTCCGTGTCTTTTTGAAATGATTTATTTTCTCATTTCTTACAAGCATAATAGTAGTCCTTTGGATTCATGTACCACAATTTACTAAGTTAGTCCATTTCTCAATTGATGGGCATTCCTGAAATTCCAGGTATTTTGCTACCACACAAACACACA
The DNA here is from genome assembly GCA_028646575.1 of Pseudocheirus occidentalis. NCBI lineage: Eukaryota > Metazoa > Chordata > Mammalia > Diprotodontia > Pseudocheiridae > Pseudocheirus > Pseudocheirus occidentalis. The sequence continues at coordinate 110,663,968 of CM053598.1, read as the reverse complement.
CACACACACACACACACACACACAAAGATGCTATAAATATTTTTGCATCTAAATGACCCTTTTCTGTTTTTAAAAAATCTTGTTTGAGCATAGGCCTCGTACTGGTATAGCTTGGTCAATGAGCATATAATATTTAGAAACAGTTTTTGGATAATCCCAAATAACTTTTCAGAATGGTTGTAACCATTCACAGGTCCACCAACAGTGTATCTATGTTCCTGCTTTCCATAGCTGCTCCAATATTTATCATTTTACTCTTTTGTTAACTTTGCCACTTAGGTGAATGTGAGGTAGGATTTTTAGAATTTCTTTAATTTTCATTTCTCTAATTAATAGTGATTCATAGCATTTATTTTTACAAATGGCTCAAGATAGTTTGGGCTTCTTCTTGTGAGAACTACCTGTTAATAAGCTTAGGTCATTTATCAATTGATAAATAGCTCTTTTTTTGGTAAATTTGAATCAGTTTCATGTGTATCTTAGAAATAAGACCTTTACTAAAAAAAACTTGCTACAAAGATTTTCCCCCAGTTAATAGTTTCCTTTTTAATCCTAACTTTATTAGATTTGTTTGTGCAAAAGCTTTTAAACTTTATTTAATTAAAACTATCCATTCTGTCTTCTGTGAACCTCTCTATTCCTTGTCAGGTCCTAAATTGTTCTCCTTTGTAGAAGTCTCATATATCTTCCCCATGTTCATCTATTTTGTTTACAATTTGATTATTATTGTTTATGATGTGATATGATTTGTTTTAGATCTAGGTCATGCACCCATTTGGAGCTTATTAGTTATGAGGTGTTGATCTAAATAATTTATATGCTATTTATCAGTTTAAGGAAAGGTTCATTTATTATATGTTTTCTAGCATTTTTTAACAAAAAAGGAGTATTATATTTTGCTGAAGTCTTTTCTGCATCTCTTGATATAATCATATGATATTGTAATTAATGTGTTTAATTAAGCTTATAATATTCCTAATAGTGAACCAACTCTGGGTTTCCTGCATAAATACTACCTAGTTATAACTATATAAACACTATAGTGTTTCATCTTTGTGATACATTTTCTCCTCTTTGCTAATATTTTTACAAGCATACTTCAGAGATATTGTGGGCTGAGTTCCAGATCACTGTACTGAACAAATATCACAATAAAGCAAGCCATACAAATTTTTTTTGTTTCCCCATGCATATCAAAGTTATGTTTACACCATACTCTAGTGTAGTCTATTAACTGTACAATAGTATTATGTCTAAAAAAAGCATATACCTTAAATTAAAAATATTTATTGCTAAAAAAAATGCTATCTATCATCTGAGCCTTTAGCAAGTTGTAATCTTTTTTGCTGGTAGAAGGTCTTGCCACAATACTGATGGCTGCTAACCAATCAGGGTGGTGGCTGCTGAAGGTTGGAGTGGCTGTAGCAATTTCTTAAAATAAGACAACAATGAAATTTGCCACATAGATTGGTTCTTCCATTCATTTGAACGCTTAGAGGCCACTGTAGGGTTATCCATTGGTCTACTTTAATGATTGTTGTGTCTCAGGGAATAGGGAGGCCTGAGGAGAGTGACAGAGATGGAGGAACAGTTGGTTGGTGGAGCAGTCAGAAAACACACAACATTTATTAAGTTTTCCATCTTATGTGGGTGCAGTTTGTGAAATCCCCAAACGATTACAATAGTAATATCAAACATCACTGATTTCAGATCACCATATGATAATAATGAAAAATAATAATATAATGAAAAAGCTTGAAATATTGCAAGAATTACCAAAATGTAACACAGAGACCCAACATGAGCACATATTATTGGAAAAATGGTGCCAGTAGACTTGCTCAATGCAGAGTTGTCATAAACCTTCAATTTGTAAAAAACAACAACAAAAAAAACCCAACACAGTATCTGCAAAGTGAAATAAAGCAAAATGCAATAAAACAAGGTATGCCTGCACTTAACATTTTTGCTTCCATATTCATTGATAGGTTTTTTCCCCCTGTTTTTATTCCCCCTGTTTTATATATCAAAACCATATCTCTGTTATAGAATTAATTTGGTAGTATCCCTTCTCTTACTATTTTTCTTTCTTTTTTTGGAAGGGGAAGGTAGGACAATTGGGGTTAAGTGACTTGCCCAAGGTCACACAGCTAGTTTTTGTGTTAAGTGTCAGAGGCCAGATTTGAACTCAGGTCCTTCCGACTCCAGGGCCAGTGCTCTATTCACTGCACCACCTAGCTGCCCCTCTATAACAATTTTTCCAAGAAATTTATCTAATATTGTAATTGATTGTTCTCTTAATGTTAGTCTTTATTTGTGTAACCGTAATTTCCTCCCTCTGCCCCAGAAGTTTACTTGTGACTTGATCAATTTCTTCCTCAGAAGTTATTTAATTTCTCATTTTCTTCTATTAATCTGAATATTTCAGATTTTTATAAATATTCATCTGTTCCATGTAAATATATTTTAGATATATAGTGGAGCAAAATATTTTCTGATTGTATCTTTTATTTCTTCTTCATTTATTGGGAATTCTTTTTTCATTTTTATTCTGATAAATTTGGTTTTCCCTCTCTTGTTTTTAAGGGTTTGTCTATTTTATTGGGGTTTTTTTTGTTAAACCAGCTCCTAATTTTATTTGTTAATCCAATATTTATTTTGTTTTTAATTTTGCTAATATCTTCTTGAATTTTCAAGATTTCTATTTTGGTGTTTAATTAGATTTTTATATTTTGATTTCTAGTATTTTTAGTTAAATTCTCAATTCATTGATGTGTTTTTCCCCTCTTTTTTGTTAATAAAAGTATTTAGAGACATATTTTCCCATAAGAACTGTTTTGGCTGCATTCATATATTTTATTGTCATTTTCTTTTATGAAATTTTCCTTCACTTCCTTATTCATTCTTTGACCCAACAATTCTTTAGGATTAAGTTAATTAGTCTCCAGTTGGTGTTTCAACACTTTTTTCAGGATCTTTATTCAATATTTTTTTTAGTGCATTGTGATAAAATGTTTACAAATATTTATAAAAATGTTTACAATATTTCTGCTTTTATGCACTCATTTTTCAGATTTTCATGGCCAATTTTTGCCTTAAACAGCTATGAACTATGTATACTACTTTCTATGTCCATTCAAAAATTGCCAGAGGTCTATCATCCCTAATTTTTCTATAATTCTGTTTTGCTCCATAGGTTTTTTATTGTTTGTATCTTGGTTAGATTTATCTAGGGTGATAATAGTATATTAAGTTTCTCCATTATTCATAGATTTATTATTTCTCCTTGTAATTCATTTAGTTCTTCCTTTAAGTATTTAGAAACTATGCCCTATTGAAATCAATTCATTAACTATACAACTTTTTAGCAAAATGTAATTTCACTTTTTCTTTTTTACTTGTCTATTTTTACTGTTGCCTGTATCTGAAATCATAATTGCTACACTTGCTTTTTTTGTATTCAGCTGAAACATAATAGATTTCCCTCCAGTCCTTTCTGTGTGAAATTTTATATTTGTAAAGAGCATATTGTTGAATTTTGCTTTCCAATCTGTTCCATCAACCTTTTCCATTTTATATTTGAATTCTTCCCATTCACACCCACAATTATGATAAGTGTTTATTTTTTTCTCTTTCTACTCTCATGATTTTTCTTCTCTATACTCCTCTTTTCCTATTTGTTTCATGTTATTATCTTTATTATCTTTTTTTTTAACCTCTTCATTCAGTTTAACCTCTCCAGGGTTAAAGTTTACTTTGCTCATGACTAATCTCTCTCTGAATTTACCTTCCCACCTGTGTTTCCCTTTCTATTATTCCAGTAGTGTTTTTTAATTGAATGTATTTCCATACTAAAATCTATAGCAAAATAAAATGCAGGACACCTCTTCCCCCCCCCCCAAAAAAAAAGAAATAGAAAGAATGCTTAAAAAGTAATGCTTCAATCTGCATTCAGATTCTATCAGTTCTTTCCCTGGAAGTAGATAGTATTTTTCACCATAAATCCTTCAGAATTGTCTTGAATTATTGTATTGCTGAGAATAGCTAATTCATTCACAGTTGATCATCATACAATATTGTTATTACCATGTTCTCCTGGTTCTGCCCACTTTACTTTGCATCATCAGTTCATGTAAATTCTTCAAGGTTTTACTGAAACCTCCTTTCTCATGATTTCTTACAGCACAATAGTATTCCATCACAGTCATATAACTGGTTTAGCCATTATGTAATTGATGAATATCCCTTCTGTTTCCAATTCTTTGTCACTACAAGAGAGCTACTATGAATATGTTTGTACACATAGATCCTTTTCCCTTTTCTTTCATCTCTTAGGGTTACAAAATAAGCAATAGGTCAAAGGGTATGCAAAGTTGTATAGCGCTTTGGGTATAGTTCTAATTACTCTCCAGAATTGTTGGATCAGATCTCAAGTCCACCAACAGTGTGTTAGTGTGCTGATTTTTTCTACATCCCCTCTAGCATTTATCATTTTCCTTTTCTGTCATATTAGTCAATCTGATAGGAGTGAGGTGGTACTTCAGAGTTGTTATAATTTCCCTGTCTTTAATCAATAGTTATTTAGGACATTTTATATTACTATAGATGACTTTGATTTCTTCTTCTGAAAAACTTTCTGTTCATGTCTTTTGACCATTTATCAATCGGGAAATGGTTTATATTCTTATAAATTTGACTCATTTCTTTACATATTTGAGAAATGAGACCTTTATTAGAAAAACTTTTAGAAGTTTTCCCCCCAGTTTCTTTATTTTCTTCTAATTTTGGCTACATTGATTTTGTTTGTACAAAACCTTATTCATTTAACATAATCAAAATTATTCATTTTACATCCTGTAATAATTGCTATCTTTTGTTTGATCATAAATTCTTCCTTGGTCCATACATCTCACAGGTACAGTTTTCCATGCTCTCCTAACTTGCTTATGATATCACTCTTTATGTCTAAATCATGAACCTATTTTGACCTTAACTCAGTATATGGTATGAGGTGTTGATCTGTAATTAGTTTCTGCCAGACGACTTTCCAGTTTTCCCAGCATTTTTCGCCAACTAGTGAGTTTTTGTCACAAAAACCCAACATTAGGATTCTAAAAGAACCCTGTTAACATCTCCTTGTCCTGTAGAATGTTAACAGTTCATCCTTAGAAAAAACCTTTTGATTTTTGTTCACTTTTTAGTTACTGTCTTTATTTTTCTCTTGACTTCCACATTTAAATTTCAAAGTTCCTTTTCAGCTCTGATTTTTTTTAATAATTGTATTTGAAAATCCTCTATTTCATTAAAGATCCATTTTTCCATTTTATATATATATAATTATTATTATACTCACTTTTGCTGAGTAAATTATTCTTGGTTGTAGACATTTATCTTTTGCCTTTTAAACAATTATTGTACTTTCTCCATACCTTAAAAGTGATAGCTTAAGATTGTGATTAATATCCTGTTTATATTTCCTTGATTTTTGAATTTTTAAAAAATGTTGCTGGATATTTGCAATGACATTCCTGAGAATTTTCCTTTGGGGATTTGATTCAGGAGGTGATCAATGTATTCTTTCCATTTTTCACATTGCCTTCATGTGAACATCTAATACATACATCTCAACAATGCATTTCAACAATTTTCTTTAATGATTTCTTGAAGTATGATATCCCAGTTCTTTTTTCTTTTTTAGTCATGGATTTCAAGTAAGCCTATAATTCTTATATCTATGACTTTTCCAAATCACTTGTTTTGATATGAGATATTCAACATTTCCCCCTATTTTCTCCTTGTTTTAACTTTGTTTTAATAATTCTTGTTCTTTCTTCCTAGGTCATCTTCCCCTTCTTCCAAAAAACAGCAGATTATGATTTACCACTGGATCCCAAAACCTTATATGCTATATCTCCAAACCACCTTAACACTTCTCCCATCAACTTTTCTTCTTTGAAGCACTCAGGTTAGACCAGTTGGAAATAGACAGTGGCTAGTTGTTATTCTCCTCTTTCTTCCTTCATCAGTCTCCTGACCAGGCCTATACCTAATGTTGGTAAGCATAGGCTTTAAGGGAAAATCAAAATTAATTCTTTATCATTAAGCAAAGATTAGAGATCCTTGTTTTGTCCATTTTTCGTTTATTTTTCCCACCTTTAAAAATTGTGCAACTCAGCATTTGTACTAAATAGAAAATGACAATAAATCCAGGACCTAGAAGCCTAACATCATAGAATTTATGTAGTTAATCCAACTTGTGTGATGGGCTCTCATCTAGTGTTTTACATGGGACAGTATATTAAAAGGAGATCACACTTGAACTTCCCTTTCTTAATGTTGTAGACGAGGAGACTGAACCCTTTGAATTCAGTCCTTTTTTACATTGTAAGACTTTGAAAAGGAATGAATTATAGGATTATAGTTTTAGAGCCAGAGGGAATGTCAAAAGCTATCTTGCTCAAGCCTCTTATTTTGCAAATTATACTGATAACAGACACATTTTACAGAAAGTAAAGCAGAGAGAGGCTTCCTCCCAGATATCGTGTGATAGAGACAAGTTCCAAACCAGGTTGTGTGACTCCAAATCCAATCCTGCATCATCTTGCCTCCTATGCCACTATAAGATACATATGAGTGTGTGTGTGTGTGTGTGTGTGTGTGTGTGTGTGTGTGTGTGTGTTGGGAGGATATTAGAGAGGGGTTGGGGATCAGGAATAAAACACATTCCTTTTTGTTTTACTTACACTCTATTGGCTCAAAAAATGGCAATCCAGTTTCAATTTATTTGTGATTATCTTATTAAGATCCAAGTTTGGAAGAAATAAGAGATAGGAAATCTCTAATTCTACATTTGATTCAATTTCAGTAAGGAGGTGAATAGGTAACCCTTTTTCCAAAGGTCCTAGCTAGACCTTACCCTCCGTTTGGCACCCAGTAGAATAAAGAAGGAACAGATCAATTACTGACAGAATAGTGCACTTCCATTCTGTCCTTGGCCTTTCTAGTGGGTAGTTTGTGGCCATTAAAGTCACTTTTTAAGATGCAAAAACTGCTCAAAATAAACTTGACTAAATAATCACCTCCCCCACTTTTATTGATTATGAAGGAGAGACTGCTAATATAGGGCAGGGGTTGAATACTAAGAAAAGTGGTTCTGAGTAACATTTTTAAAACCTACTTATCCTTGCCTAATTAAATCGAATACTTGAAAGGTGTTTCACATGTTGATTTCTTTCCTTCCATCAATTGAAAACTACAGATCCTGTTTAGAAAAGCTAGAGCTCTCTATTGGAGCAACCACGGCCTTCTGTCTCAAAAGGTTAATACCCAGTCATGTAGCTAATTTTAGAGGCTGTAGAGATATCAGCAGCTAATAGGCATAAAAGCTATATTAATTGCATTTGTCAGGAGTATAAACTTGGTCACTAAGAGGACTCTGAACATAACAGTATACAAACTATTGCTGCCTTCTGGAGAACAGTAAAGTGAATATGAAACCAACCCAACTAACCATTAAATATATTAAAAACTCCTGAGAGTTACTTTTAAAATGCTTCTTTAATCTCCAAGTGGTAAAATATTTGCAATAAATCAGCTCCTCTTGAAATTAGGAATGTTGGATAATTTTGAACAAATTTAGCATGAAAAAATGAGCTATAACTTTTTCAAAGCTAGGGCCTCATGATAAAAAAGAAGGGTGTGTGTGTGTCTGTGTCTGTGTCTGTGTGTGTGTGTCTGTGTGTGTGTGTCTGTGTTTGTGTGTGTGTGGAGAGATCCTCTTCTGTCCCACATACACTTGTCTACTGAAAGACTTATTGAATCTTACCACCAGCCAGGTCTCAGCACAGATGTGTCACTCATTCTTTACCCTCTGACTAGGGATCTGTAAACAACACATGTTTAAGTATCATGTATTGCTTTTAACCTTTAAAGGGAGGGTGTGGTAAAATGTGGTTTTTCCTGTGTAAGATGACAACAGTTTTACAATTCTACAAGGTACTCAGTGCAGGTCAGATGTACTAATTAAATTTAACAATTAAGCTAAAAGGAACTTTTGTTACAGTCTCTATGGACAGTTTATCCTGAAAAAAAAAATTACTCTCAGCAGTTTGTCATTAAGTTTGCCTAACTACACACTGCTTCCCGAAATAGCCTTGTTATTAACCCTGGTGGATGCCTCCAAACACTGTAGGGGCTATTTTGGAAGTGACAGACTGACACATCAAGGTTTGCCATTTGATCAAATAAATAAAGAAGGGTACTGATATGCAAGTATAGGTGCCCATTGGTGGTCTCCCTTCCTTGTTATTGCAAGCAAATCAATAGAAACTATTCATTTTTTAGTGGTTATAATAGCTTCATATGCATAATAATACTGTTTAGAAAAAAATAACAGCATACATGTCCCATAGTGAATCATCTGTAATTAAGTCCACTTATAATAACTTTGCTTTACTATGACCAATAAAAGTGCTACACAATAGAGGTTCCTAGCCTTTTTCCTATCACTTACATAACCAAATATAGTTAGTCACTCTGTAGTATTTTTTCCTTTGGGCTTCTCAGAAGAAAAAACTGTACAACTCATAGTTTTCCAGTACAATAATCAGTGGGTGAGATTTTCTAAATGTCATGTTAATAAAGGCAACTAAAAGTAGACACTCTGTAGGCCTATTAGGAACTATTACTAATCTGGAGCAATGATTAGGTAGAGCCCATTTCTGCCTCAAGAAGGTCTTAATGAGGAAAACATCTGGTAACTGAAACAGAGGGCTGGGAAATACTGGAAGCCCTTCCAGGAACTGGTTAGTGTTTTTGAGATGTGCAGCCCTTTAAAAAAATTTTTGCATTTTTATCCCCTATATGTTTACTTTAATCTAAGTGAGGCAATAGAAGTTGGAAGATAAAGTCTAAGTCTTGACTGGGCCTGTTTGTTTTTCTTTGGACAGAGCATTTTGTTCCTCATTTCTTTATACCATGGTGGTTTTTTTCTAATCCCATATTTTATTTATCTCTCTAAATGTTATTCAGTCAACAACTAAACACAAAGTAAATAAAAGTCCAAAGTCAGTTGGTCACACTGAGTATGGTTTGAAAGGACCCAGATCTGAGGTTTTATGAGTCACTCTTGTTTATTGTCTAGTCATATGAGACCCTCCTCTTTAAAAAAAAAAAGAGCAGGGGGATGCACAAAAACCTCTAGTATCAGAAAAATATAGGTGAACAAGTTGTAGCTTGTTCATAATAATAGCACTATTGCTATAAAAGAGAAGCATTATGATAGAATGCTGGGCTAGCAGTCTGAAATAGCAATTCCAATCCCATCTTGGACACATTATGGCTTTCAGATTTGTGCTCTAACATAGAAGTAGTGGTCATTTCTATATGCCATTTAAAATTTATTTTCCTTAAATAAAAAATGCTTACATGTGAAAAGAAAATTACATCTGACATCATTATTACTGTGAGTTATTTTGGTCAAAGTAAGAGATATAACAGGAAGAAGGAACTAGGGACTATTTGTACCCATTACATGCAGTGTTAGACAGAGGGAGACACAAAATTTAGGGAAAACATGGTGGTCCCTTCTAGTGGACAGAATAAGACAAAAAGTACCTAATGATGGCTAACTACTAGCAATGCTCTCACAGTCTGCCTGTGTAACATGTGGAAATTTAGTGCATAGCTACCAGAACCCACTGTTAATGTCACAAGTGGAAGTTTGCGAAGTTTAAGAAGGGTCCAGTTCACTGACATCTATTCAGATAAGTCAATAATGTAAACAAGAGTATCTTTATTTAACACTATAAACTTTCTCTCTGATAAATATGTCATTGCTAAGGTTTAACACCATGTTGATGTCTGGTATCCACCTTTTAAAGGGCTGTTTAATATCTGACATATATCAAAACAGAGGCAAACCACTTTTGATTTTAGAATTATCTTTTCTGATCAGTCTACTAAACTAAACATTATGCACTTCCAGACTGGGAAAAAGGAGGATGATGGAAATTTTCTGTATGTTTTTATGTTTTTTTTTCCCAGAAAAAAGGATTTTTATTCAAGTAACTGCAAATAGGAAACCGGGGTGGGGAGGAAGGGGGAGCATGCCTCATGTCAGTCTGGGACCATCCCTTCCCCCATTTTGGCTGGACCTCCTTCCCTTAATCCTCCCAACTTGAAGATTACCAAAGGAGGGACTGATGAAAGTGGGGACAGACAGCTCCCCTGGGGCCCACCTCCCCAAACTGTCACTTTTGAGTAAACTAGGCCTGGTGTCCACTCTATCCCCAAGCCCTCCTTAGTGATGATTTGGGGAGGATTATAGCAAAGTGGATGGTAGAGGGCAGGTGAACATGAGAACAAAATTGCCATGGGAGAATCTGGAAGCCACAGAATATAAGAACAAAACTGTTTAAAAAAAGAAAACCAACAAAATGTGTTCAGAGGTAGATTGTGAACTGAGGGAAGATGTAACCAGCTCCTAGGGGGAGGGGATGGCCTTCTGAAACGAGGGCTGGGGAAGAAAGATTGTATGTTTTTCTTTATATTGAATATTAGGTAGAATTATCAGGCCAGGCTAATATATACATTAACCTATGAAAATTATATGTCAGGTATATAACAAATATATCTTTGTTACATATTCATAGTTGAGAGAACATATATGTAGTAAGCTACATGTTATATATATATATATATGTGTATTATATGTATAATATAAGCACAGACTCATGTGCTCAAAATTTAAAAGAAATAGGATAAGGCTTAGATTTCATTGGTAGGGAGAATTTCCACATGGAGAAATTCCCTCTACCAATGCTTGTCAGCACCTTCTCTGTAATTTATAGTCTCAGAAATTTGTTTAGAAGACTGGGTGACTTGTCTCATTGAAATGAACTGTGTGAACACAGTCATGTATCAGAAGTAGAGCTCAAATTCAAAGTCATTTTCCTATTCATGACACCATGCCACCTTTCAAAAAGAAATGGAGAGGTAAGAGTAAGAAGGAGATAGTAAAAATTAAGACTAATGAGAATCATGTACACTATTTTAATTTTCTCTTCCTTTTCGTTTGGTTTCCATTTTGCTAGGAATGAGTATGGTGGGAGGGACTTTTAAATGTGTTTGTTACAGATATATTCTTGAATAAAGAAAAAAATCGACTGAAATTAGAGTGTTAGAAAAATATTAGGATGGGTAGAAGGTATAGAGCATGGCACTGATGAAGATAGTTAAATCCAAGATGTTTGCAATTCTAACAATTTCTATGGCCTACTAGTTGCTGAAAGCTATTTGTAAGGCTGTATTGTATATAAACACATATGTAAATGTAAAGAAGTGTTACCTTTAGCATAAATGGTCTAAAACATGAATGAATAAAATAATCCCTGTGTCAGAAGCTCTCTGATAACAGGAAGTTCCCAGGTAAATTTTAGGGGATTTCTCACAGGCCCCATCCGGAAGCTCTGGGAAACCTAGTATATGACAATGCTATCACTAATTCCCCCTTGCAAGCGCATAGTTCATGAAACTCAAGGAAGAAAAGGTGCACAGACAGGTTGAAGAAGACATAATAGAACTTAACAACAGAGACTGTGGAAAATGAAAACATCTTCTAATGAGCAACCCTCTCTTCAAAGCCCTGTAAAAAGACTTAGTCAGATTCAGGCCCTCAGGAGGACTCATAGGAAGCATTACCACTTTCAGGTTTTTGTTTGTTTTGGTTTTTAGCAGGCATTTCCTTTTGAAGTTCTGAGCAGTACCCGGCAGGTTGTGTAGGGCTCACCTCTGATGTCCTTCTGGCTATTTTGCCTAGTAATTCCTCAAGCACTGACCCCTGTTGGTCAGAGAAGACCTTTCCCTGTCATGTACATTTCCCTCCATTACTGTGAAACACCCCAAAATTTTCTTATCTCTGCAGGGCGATGTAGTTTTCTCTTTGTCCCAGCTCTTACGCAATGTGGGACAAGGAATCTCCAATCTCAAGTTTTCTCTCATGCTGTTGATTCCCACCAACCTCTGGCCTCATAGATGTTCGCATGGCAGTCAGGAACATCATGCCTTGTTTATCTTTAAAATGGTCTCTATCACCAGCTCTAGGCTCAGAGAGGCTGATGACCTCTCTCCCTCCGGCAATTATGTGTCTCTCAAGAGAAACAAATCCTTCCTACCAGTCTACGAACTTGATAAAGCACCTCAACTTTCCCCCAATTGTCTCAAGTATTCCAAGTCTCCTTAAGGACAACTAAGGAGAATTATTGATATTCCAGGTTTCTAATGGAGTAGAGGGTGAAAGAGGGGCATCGGAAATGAGCTCCTTGTGTGTATGTACACAAACTGTTTAAACAAAATGTGAACCTAAAGGGGACCAGATAAATTAAAACTTTATTTTTTTTAACTCTCATTTTATTTTCTATTTAAAGGCATTCATTTTTTTTCTCTCTCCAGCCTCTCTCCTGCCCTTACCACTGGGAGGAAGAAAAGAAGGAAAGGAGGGATGTAGGGAGGAAGGGAAAGAGGGAGGGTGAGAAAGATACAGAGACAGAGAGAGAAATGAAGGAAGCAAAGAGAAGGAAGGAAGGAAGCAAGGAAGGAAGGAAAGAAGGAAGGAAGGAAGGAAAGAAGAAAGGAAGGAAGGAAAGAGAAAGAAAGAATTCAATCCTTGTAATTAATATGCATAGTCAAGGAAAACAAATTTCCATATTGGTCATGTCCACAAATGTATGTGCATGACAACTTTCTCATCAGGTTACAATAATCAACCAAGAACACCCATAAAACTGCTGCTTGAAAAACAACACAATGAAAGCCTGTGTTTCACACTCCAGATCTGTACCCAGAAAACACAAGTCGTTAATCACACTACTGTTTTTATTTTAACTAGGTTGTTTCATTATTGCCTAATAACAACCAGGACTAAGGTGTGGTCAAGTACAGACAAAAACTTAGGCTTTTTTTTTTTTAAAGACTGATTCAGTTAAAGGAAACAATAACTTTTGTATTTTAAAGAAGGCTAGGCACTAAAGAACTTGAAAGAGTTAGCTCACCTATTGACTTAAATAGAGCATTATTAATATGCCTATCTCAGGCATAATATTCTCAGATTAAAAACCTGGATTCTGTGCACCACAATTGAAGCAAGTAATGTGACTACCCCATTGGTGGAAGGTGATTACCACTGGTCACAATGGAAGGATTTATATTATCTCCGGTATTTGCTTCCATAGTTTTTCATCTCATGTGTCCCAAGGATCAAAGCCTACAAGTGTAGACATGAATTTAGACGTATCTACCAGCACAGACATCTGCTTTGGAAGATTACCTGATGAAGATCCAGGTGATATCCATTGGAGAGGACCAAGAGCTTTTGTATTGACACTGGGCTGTAAGTGACCTTTTCTAATCCCAGTCATTACTAATTAATTGTAATGTGTATGACATAACTTTTGGGAGATCTAGAGGAACAAAGTGGGGGAATTTCAGTTGCTGAAACCATCACCTGGGAATGTACCTCCATATTTCCCAGATATCTTGCCCAACACCCTCTCACCTAGAAGAAGCTTGCATCAAGAAGCCAAAAACTATGGAGGAAAATTCTGGATTCTGGTTAGCATGAAATTCTTGAGAAAGCTCAGGTACTTTCTACTCCCTTCTTCCTCCTCTCCAATATTCTTATTCAGGTAATAACATGATTAAAATAGAGTCAAAGAAAAACTTGAAGGAAAAATAAGCAGGCCAATGTATACACGTATTTTGGGGATTTGAACAACATCCTCACCCCCAAATGAGAAGAGACGATCCATCTGCTTTGGTGATGAAGGGAATGGATTTAGACTGAGATAGTCCTGGGAATAATATTACGCTTTCTTACCCTGGAGATGATTTACATTAATACTATTGCTTCTTGACTAAGGGCAGCTTATTTCCCAGCTCTCTATTCTCATGACTTGACCTTCTTCATCATATTTTCCAATCTCAAAAGCATCCAATCCACAAATTGTGACCATAATCTTATAACATTTGCAGGCATGATAAAAATGTTTAAGGCATGTAAAGCTCTTTGTGATTTTGACCCATATTTACATTCAGAGGAGTATGTTGGGGGATAGGAGGAAAGTATATAAAGAAGAGAAGTTGATTGTAGGAATAGGGAAGGAAAATATTACTTGAGACAATCCTAATTATAACAGGCCCTGCTCTCCCCCACTTCCCCACTCCAATCTCCTGTACACAAACTCCCAATTCCATTTAAAAAAACACATTATATTGATGTTTTCTGACTTTATGCCATATTAATTTTCCACCCATTTATCTACCAATTCTGTCTTGAAGGGAAATTCATCTCAGCACTCTCCAAAAAATTAAATTCAAAGTCCCACAGTGTCAGGTTTTTATCAGCATAATTTGCCCCATACTGAACAACCTCGAGGCTTGTATATTAAACAGAGAGCTACAAATTGAAAAACTTGGGAAGGAAGTCCAAATCTTGTATACATAGCATTCTTTCATGAATAGTTGAAGGCATAAATCAGGAGACTTTTTTCTGTCCCAAACTCCAAACTACATTTCAGAAATTTGCCCCGTTTTTTTAAGGGAATTGTGCCAAGATTTGAAGAACTGGCTGGAAGCCTTGGGAAAGTCCCAACATGGATCATCTGTCTCAACAACTAGTCACCCCAGAAATGATACATGAATTTTTATCTGGGTTTGGTAATGAAGTTGTTGATGCTGTTTAACAAGTTGGTTTTTTGTTTTGTTTTGTTTTGTTTTGTTTTGTTTTGTTCTCTTTAGTCAGTCTCTTTTTGCCTGAGAGTTTTGTTATGGGAATTTGAAGTTGTCTTATTGTTTTATAGCAGCAACAAATGGTGACCTCTTTAAATTTTTGCTGATATTTTGCTTTTAAGCGCAAGTAGATGCTCTCATTAAGAATGGTATCTGTAGGAGTAGAGAAAATGCAATATTCACTGCAAATTTTTCACTATATCCTTTGAGCTCCATTTCCCCAACTAAGAGCTCTTTTCCATAGGGCTTCTTAATGCAGATTTTAACAAGAATGTCAGATAAGTGTAATCACTTGAGAGCAAGACAAGCAGGGGCTATGGAAAAGGAAGCATTTGTCCAGTAGTCCTCTCAGTTGGTAAAACTTTTCTGATGAACCCAAAGTCTTAATTTTTTTTTTTTTTTGCTTTTTGGAGGCAGTTGGGGTTAAGTGACTTGCCCAAGGTCACACGGCTAGTTTTTTGTGTTATGTGTCTGAGGCCGGATTTGAACTCAGGTACTCCCGACTCCAGGGTCGGTGCTCTATTCACTGCGCCACCTAGCCGCCACCCCCCCAAAGTCTTTACAAGCTTCTGGGGGAGAGAGAAGAGTTTCTGACCACTTTCTTGTTGGGACAACTTTCTTCCTTCACAAAGGATCTCGTCTTGTTGGATTTATTTTTGCCCTCCCAAGTCTGTGTGAACAAGGAATATATTATACTGAAATAAGAAGTATACTTTGTCATATCTGAAGCTTAAAGTACAAGAGTCACATGAAGAGGTTCAAATAATCTTTAGACTTTCCCCCAGCCCTTACTCTATTTCTTTTATCCTCCCCCTACCATCTCCCTGCCATTTCAAGGCATAGTCATCAGAGTATCCACATGGTGAATGCCTTGCTTCTCTTTTTCCCACAATTAGTGCATTAGCCCATTTTTACACATCAAGTTTCAGCCTCCCAGAATGCATTACCATCACGTTGAAAAAATGAAACACCTTTTAATGTGTCCCACAGTTTTCCAAGAGGATGCTGAGAGAGTCACATAGCTAAGGAACACCCCCCCCCTCCAGGTTTGTCATCCTTCTGGGTTGGAGGATAAATTGTAATCAATCCATAGAGAATAGCCCTCTAAGACACTATAAGAATAGGAAATTTTATATCTCTCTACAAAGTAGTAAGTCAAGAGAGAGTTTCAGGGGCTGTTTTGTTTTACCCTGAAAGTGAAGCTCATAGAATTAGGAGAGCTTGAAGAGACCAGCTAGGTGGCACAGTAGATAATATTTAAAATGTTTTTAGAATAGTGCCTAGCATATTGTAGATGCTTAATCAATGTTTGTTTCATTCCTTCCATCTAGTCCAATTCTCTTATTTTATAGATTGGGAAACAGGTTCACAGAGATCAGGTTACTTGCCCGATACTACATGAACAGTAAGTGGTAGAGCTGGGATTTGAACCCAGGTCCTTTGACTCCAAACCTGGCACTATTCCAACTCTACTACATGGTCTTTCTTCCGGTCTAGAAGAACCAACTTAATCCTATCCCTAAAGCAGGTCATTTTTACTGGCTGAACAGAATGTTGTCATTTAGGAATATGAGTTTTTTAAAAATAGAATCTCAGTAAAACTTGAGAGTAGCAATTCATCTGTGGCAAAGGCAAGCATGTCTGATAAAGTGATACTCTGAAATACAGAAGTCTTATTGAGATAAGAAGTCGAGAGAAGATCTCTTTCTTTTTTCTCCTTGCTGTTCTATTGCTCCTGATTCAGTCGAGAAGGATGGAATTGCAATCGTCGATTTGGATTCCCTGGAGTACTACTGAGTGCCCTAAAAGAGGTAATTTTCTAAATTACTAATTCAGGCTCCTCAAGTTCAATATGCCTTCCCCAAATTGAGCCTCTTACTTCCTTTTGGCTTGTATTCTGAAACTCTCAGTGTTCAAGAAAGGGAAGAGGACAAACATTTCCACAATATCAGATTTGGTTTTAAATGGCAGGCTCTGAGTTACTTTCCAAGGTCACCAGAGACATCCTAATGGACTTCGGCTCCCTGGCTATATTATCATTGAGAACTAGCCTTCTGGGGAAATGGAATGGAATCTAAATAAAGCTGGGCTCAGTGGCCTTCACTTTAGATTTGAACTGATTTCAGTTTGGGCTGGAGGCTGAGTGAGATGAAGGATGGTATAACCAGGTCCACATTTCTGGGTTTACCAGAGAACAAACCTATAATTCCGGAGCATAGAATGTAAAGTACATATCCTTCAGACACCTCAGATTATAGAAAGGATGAAGAGAAAAGGGGTGTTGAAAAGAAAAGGAAAGGTCTTTGGGGATAGGAAAACGTAAGCTGATCCAAAAAAGGAATCATCCAGTTACTCTTTGTCAGACCAGCTGGCTGGAAAACAGCTGTGGGGTTTCCAAAGAGAAGCCCTGGACCATATCAACATAAATAATAAAAAAAAAATTAGCTCCAAGAGAAATGTTTCTGAATCAAATATGGGAGGCAACAATCACCCTTGAGGAACTATTTTAAACAAGCATTCAATGACAGCTGCTTGGACTGCTTTCACAACTCAAGCCTTAGGTATGGTACAAAATGGGGTGAGAGCCTACTGGGTATCTTTTGGCTTGCAAATCACCTGCCTCCCATTAGCTCACAACAAACATACTTCCAGAAAAGCTAGGGATTGCTGACTTATTACATCAGTGTGGCTCAAACACATGTGGATGCATGTGCATGCGGTGTGTGTGTGTGTGTGTGTGTGTGTGTGTGTGTTTGAAAGATTGGGGGAGGGGAGGTAAGCAGTTGATGTAACTGGGAAGGTACCAATGTCCAATCAAGATAGTAATGGAACAGCTGGCTGCCTTGAACCTTCTTCATCAGCCACAGAGGTAAGAAACCTGCCACATGTGGCCTTGAGGCTGCAGTTCCTAACCCCCCGCCCCAACCTAGAACAATCAAGAAAGATAACTTCCCATTATACCAGGAAGCAGAAAATGGCTAACCTCTTTGTTTATTTTTATGAGTGACCCTGAGCTAGATAACTAAGCTCTCTCCATTTGAACTTCCCCCTCTATGACATGGTCTTAAAATACTGATCATTTCAACAGATAACCTGATGATATCAAATTACGCAGAGATATTGGAATTGTCTGTGTCAGTAGATTGCTGCAATGCATTCATTCTCTTGTGTGAACTCCAATGTTACAATGGATCTGTTTATCACATCAATATGAGTGCTTTCTTCAAGGGTGTGGGTCACAACCCATCCACTCCTCACCTTCCTTTTCATCTCCTCCCAGATAGTCTCCATAGAGAGTCCACACAGCATTTAATGGACTGTACTTTGGATTCCTTCATATCATATAGATTCAATGAAGTCATGGGGCTTTCCATTTATCATCCCTTGCTCTCACTAGATAATGGACACACCTCTTTTTTCCCAGGAATACCTCTCATTGAAGATACATTTTGTTTAGCTTTTTGTATGTAATTCATTGTTCAGAGTGTATGCTATGGCATACCTATTCCCTGTTATGTCTCTCCTCATTGCTGCTTGGGAAACAAGCTATTTTGGTTCGATAGAGATTGTAGTAGTCTTTCATTTATGGCTATTTAGTATTACTGGAAGAATATTTCTGTTGAGAAAGGTCAGATTTTGTTTCAAGGAAAACCTTGGGAGTGATGGTGGTGGATATTGAAAATAATGATCAATTTCCCAAATGCAATTTTTCTTCCTGTGGTTCAATTCTTGGTCAGGTTTCCCTGTAGAAGATATGTGTCTATGCAGCTGCAGAAACATATGGAAATACACACGCGTGTGTCCTATTTTGATTTTGTTTTATTTTTCTCAGAGAATGAAGTACATGGAATGTCACAGTCATTCAATTTTTTGAAGTGTCTTTAGTATATGGTAAATAGAAAGCAGTCCCTGAATTGGGTAGGAACTAATAAGAAAAGAAGCAAGATCAACTGGGAGAAAAAAAGGAAACCATGTATGGATTCAAAGGCAAGTACATGAATGAATCACTTACTGATATGCTCTGAGTGATTCTTATTGCATCCATCTGAGAAAAGGTAGGGAGCACATGTGAGTTGCCCCTTTGAAGAGAGAGTGAAATTTATTTGAGGCTAGAGTTAGGGTCATATGCAGCTGGAGAATCAATTCTACTAAAAGATATGTTGATTCCAAATTACCAAAACATATCAACACAGCCATGTAAATGCTGGAAATCTTCATTGAACTAGTGTCAACTGCCAGCTGATAGCTTTACAGCATCTCTCCTATATGTTCCCTTCTCCTTCCTTACATAATGCCTTTTTGCAGGTACTTTCCACCTCTCAACTGAACTTTTATAGTCTTTGTACACTACTCTTCTCCAAGTACTCTATGATCTGACTACACTGATCTATTTGCTATAGCATACCATATACATGACACTCTATTTTCCACTCTAGCCTTTAAGGAGCTGTCTGTTATGCCTAGAAAACTTTTCCTTTTCATATTTGCCTCTTAAAAGTGCTGGGTTCCTTCAAGACTCCAGTCAAATACCACCTTCTACAGGAGATCTTTCCCTATTCCGCCAGGTGGGAATGCCTTCCTCTTTTTGATTACCTTCTTCTTCTTCTTCTTCTCTCTCTCTCTCTCTCTCTCTCTCTCCCTCTCTCTCAACAGAAATATAAATGTCTTGCAGTTACTTATTTGTTTATATGTTGTCTTCTCATTAGAATGTAAGCTCCTTGAGGGCAGGGACTATTTTTGTCTTTCTTTGTATCCCTTAGTGCTTAGCACAGTGCCTGGGACACAGTATGTACGTCATAAATGCTTGTTGATGAACTGATTGGCATGGTATGGTTAAACCTCAACAAATCTTGCAGATGTGCCAGCTCTGCTGCCACCTGAAGTGATTCTTTACAAGTAACTTGTATAGTGAGAGCTGCCACCCTCCCTCTGAATCACAGGACTAGAAATCCTATACTAGGAACAATTATTAGTGATCACCAATTTTACTCATTCTTCTTCTCTTTTGCAGATTTTCAAGAAGTATCCCTAAGTCATTTTCATAACCTAGCCCAATGACCCTAGAGGAAGAGAGAAAATGAAAAGACTAACAGTAAGAAAGCAGAATTTCTTCTCCAAACTCCCAAAGACTGCTGATGTGAAGAAGAGATTATCCATGTACTGGGAGAGGGAAAAGACAATGGCTACATATTTGCCATAAGCCAAACCAGAATGGAAAATGGAAATCCATTTGAGGAGTCCAAAAATCATCAAAGTATTCCCAAAACCAACTGAAGAGATTCTTTGTGTAGAAGTTGGGACTATCAAATTTAGGTATTTAAATGTCTTAAATAGACTAGGGCAGCAGTTCTTGACTTGATGTCCATAGACTATAAAGGAATCTGTGGCTACGTTTCAGCGCTTTTTGTGAACTGGGGCGGTGAAAATAATTACATCTTTATTTCAATATAATTGGTTCTCTTTGTGATCCTTTGTGTTTTATTCATTTAAAAACATCCTAATTACTGTGAATGACTAAGTTATTTGGAGTATTAAAATATTTAAATTAACTACAAAAGACCTATCAAGGAAGGTGCCACTTACCTCAAGAGAATGAAATTGATAAAAAGAAGTATCCATAGCATGGTTTTATACACATATATACACATATGTATATATGCATGTGAATGTGTATATATGTATATATATATAATATATATATATATATATACACACACACATACATCAAATGGTGACCTTCTTTACTGTGGGATAAGGAAGAAGAGAAAGTTCAAAAATTAAAATATAACCAAAAA
Organism: Pseudocheirus occidentalis; assembly: GCA_028646575.1. Lineage (NCBI taxonomy): Eukaryota > Metazoa > Chordata > Mammalia > Diprotodontia > Pseudocheiridae > Pseudocheirus > Pseudocheirus occidentalis. The sequence goes on along the minus strand of CM053598.1, from coordinate 110,643,389 downwards.
TAAATTAAATTGACTTTTTAAAAAACACCATTCTGAGAAGGAATCTATAGGCTTTACCGGCCTACCAAATGATCCATGTCACAAAAAATGCTTGAGAATTCATGGAATAAAAATACTCAGAGTGCCCTGAAGACATGAAGAAGTTATAATATAGTCATCATGGTCAACTTCTGAAGAACCAATACCTGGAGAGTAGATAACTAGCTCTTCTCTACAAGAGAAGAACCAGAATGTAGTTCTGAAGACTGTAGTGCCAATGCAATATTCACAGCACCCATAGTCCCTATAAATATACCTGCATGATGCCCAATCACAAAATACAACAGACTTTCCATATATAAGACAGAAGCAAAACATTGATTCAAATACCAGAAAACCAAATCCCCAAGCCAGTAAACTGATTTCATCATAGTAGCAAAGAATTTAATAAGCCATAACAGTACCAAAAGCCACACTATTCTTTAGCCTTCCCACAAACCAACACAAGACCAATATTTACTCATAAGCCTATCTGTCTCCCTCAGAAGTATCCTCTCCTCCCAACCATCTAGCTGTTTTGACTCCCAGCTTCCTATAGGCTCTGTTCCATCCTTCAGAAAACTCCTCCCACCACAGGCTCCATGTGATTACATTCAGCCTACTAAGGGGCAGAGCTTATTTTCAAGGCAGGGAAGATCTTATTGAGGGGCAGGGAAGATCTTCAAATTACCATTGCCATTATAAAGACAGAGACAGAAATACCAGTAATTATCTGCCAAGAGTGACAGACAGGGACCTGAATTCATGGGTGAGGAGGGTAAGAAGGACATGTGATACACTGGGAAGAGAATAGCAATAGCAAGGCAATGGGTTTTTTGTGGGGAACAACAAGAAGTGGAGACTTTTTGGCCAACACATGGTTTAGCACATAACATCAACTCAGAGGATCAAACTCTTCTTGCTGAGTCCCCATGCAGAACAATATTGTCCTAGATACATTGTCAATCTCTACAGGAAGGTGGTCTACTGAAAGTGTATTGTGTGGTGGCAAAGGAGGTTAGTGGGGGTAGTAAGAAAGTCTCTTGACCTTCTTGAAGGTCTTGAACTGGGACTCAAGTTCTTATTGTGACTTTTACTGTGCAGATAAAATTCTTGTGTTTTGAAATCTTTAGAACCTGAGTTTTTACGAAGAGACCTGTTGGTCAATCTTGGCAAGTGTCAGATATTGTATTCCTCATGTTGTTACTCTGTAGGGACAAATCAGAGAAATTGTTTCCCCAAAATTACTTGGGTGCTTTGTGTTATGAGGAAGCCTCTAGCATAGAGTTAGTATCATTGGACCATGTATTTTGAGTTGGAAGGGATCTTTTTTTGGCTGTGTCACTTCTACATCCGTTTTGCTGTTTTTCAGATGAGGAAGCAATCAAAGTAAGGTACCTACCATGTACCAGTTACTGTGCTAAGCGCTGGAAATATAAAAAAAAGTGAAGAGACAGTCCCTGCCCTCAAGAAACTGACAATCTAAGTAAGAGCAGCATTGAATACAGCAAAGGCCCTGGAGTCAGGAGGACCTGAATTCAAATCCAATCTCAGACACTCGACACCGATTAACTGTGTGACCCTGGGCAAGTCACTTAACCCTGACTGCCTTGCCCCCCCCAAAAAGAAAAGAAGCTCACAATCTAATGAGTAAGCAGAGTTTAAGTGACTTATCTGAGGTCATATGAGTATTACATGACAGAAGCAGGATTTACATATAGGTCCTCTCCAAATAGAGTTTTTCTCACTGTACCATAGTTATACCATGGGGTTTTATATAGTTTCACATCAGAAAGTCAAGATGGTTTCCTATTTCCAGAATAGGTTTTCTTACTGGATTATAGTGGGAGAATTAAAGGCAAATCACCAGTTGGTCCAGCAGGTAAAAAAAGATGTAAGCTCAAGGGGACTGAGGATTGTAATTGTAAAAGATGAGACTAAATACATGGTCAATTTGGGAATCTAGAAAGGGGGTTTTTTGACTTAGATTCTCAAGTTGGAGATTTGATTCAGTTTTCACAAAAAATAAATCTATTTATTGCCTGAAGGTATTTTGCTCTTTAGGGGAGAAAATTTTAGGCAAATTACAAAACGAGTACTATCTATAACCCAGGTAGGAAGTGACTGTGGTATGAGGCATGAGTAAGGAAAGCTGAAGGCAGAGTCAACAGAAGAGTGGATCCTGGGGACTTTCTGTAAAAATGAACTGAGATTTATAGTAAGGAAGATTCTCAGTACAATTAATGGTTCCTATATTTTTATCCTTGACAAAAAAACTCAGACAAAGAAGGGGCAAGTCTTACTTAGGCAACACATCAGCAAATGTGATAAATACTCATATACATATAGAATATTAGCAATATTATATATGTGGACACACACATATGTATGTGTGTATAAAATTTATGCAAAGTCAAAAACTTAGTGGAAAAGAAACTAATGTAAGGATGATGATAAATTGATCCAAAAAAACTTGGCCAAAATTTAAGTGCCCATGTTTGGCCCACAAGGCATTCACCTTGTGGTTTGTTTCTTCATGCAGAAATAGAGATAACTTTTAATTCAGTTAAATGAACGGTAAGGTAAAGCCTTTCTCACTTTTAGACTGTCATGAAAAGGAAATAGTAAATGAAAGGATGGGAAAAGAGCCGTTAACTAAATAAAACAGAAACCTTCTAGAAGATCTCAACCATCCAACTGCGAATGCCAGGGAAGCAGTTGACAAGGTGATATTACATCATTATCCCCAAGATTACAAGGGTAGGAGAAGTAAATTACAGGACAAAAATAAGTTATGGAGCCTCTTAATATTGGCATCAAGTGAAAAAGATATTCCTGTTATTGATGAAAACTTCTGGTTACTTCCCCTCAACCAGTATGATGGAAGGAATTATCTGTTTCTGTTTATATTGCTCTCCAGAGTTTCTGAAACCAACTTCCTAGTCTATAAATGTAATATTTGCAAGAAATAGAGGCAGAGAATTGTCCGTGAAACTGCAACAGCAGCCCCAGGAAGGGTAAAGGAAAGAGCACACTTTTAACATAAAGAATTCTCCCCACTCCTCCCAAGACAAAAACAAAACACCTAAATAAAATAAAACTGCAAAACAGATGTAGAAGTGACACAGCCAGAACAATGAGATATGAGTAAAAGAAGGATGACTCAAATGCTTCTTCCATGGGTGTTACTTCAATTCCACCCAAGGGCCCTGGGGGGCCTTATCTCACCCACCCACAAGTCCATCAAATACTGCTTTCCAGAGAAGAGAGAGGGGGAAGTCCTGATATTATTACTGTTACTCTTATTGGGAATACTACTATTCAGCTCTTAAGCCTGTACCTACATACTATGCTCAGAAATCCTAGTCCCCTGAAGTCACTAACTTTACATCACATTGAGAATGGGAGTAGCGGTTACTCTTCATTCTTTCCCTCTTCCCCAAAACCCCTCCCCCCAACTCTCTCCAATAACCTGACACCACAGGAATCAGCCAGATAATTCTATGGAGGCTGTCTAATCCTGTGTGATCCCTTTTCCTACACAGATAGTCATGCTGGCAGGTGTGATGAAAGCTGATGGATGACTAATGCCCCTATGTTAAATAAGGTAAATGTATCTCTCTCCTGCCCTCCAATGCCAAAAGAGTCATCTGTATCACTGCCTGCACTTCTTTACCCACCTCCAGCTCATTCACTCCTCATGCCCTTGCTATATGCCCTTAATGCTTTGCTAGAACAGTTCTCTTTAAGGTTCACCAATGACTTCTTTATGACCAAAATCTGATAGTCATTTTTCTATCCTCATCCTCATCTTTTGAGACTAATTGCTACATCCTCCATTATACTCTGGCTTCTATGAGGGCATCCTATTTGCCTACTTGTTTCTCTGATGTCTCCTTCTAGGTCTTCTTTGCTGATTCCTGAACTTCCTTCCACCCTATAAATGTGGGGGTCCCCTGAAGTCACTCACGTTTTTCTTCTCTGCTCCTATAGCTTCAGTTAACACCCATATACAGTTAGCTCCCAAATCTATAGCTCTAGCTCAGTCTAGCCCAACCCACAGTTCTAGTCCTCTCTTTCAATTGCTTATTGGTTATCTCCACCTGGATATGCAACTCAAACTCAACCTGTTCAAAACTTTACTCATCCTCCTCATTCCAAAATATGTCCTTCCTCCCAATTTCCCTATTTCTGTTGATGACAACATCACCCTCTCAGTCACTGAGGCTCAAACCTCAGTTGTATTAGATTCTTCCCTCTTTCTCATTCTCTATATTCAATCAGTTGCTGTTTGTAGTTGATCCTACCACTGTTCCCACCCTAGTTCAGACCCTCATCACCTCTTGCCTGAACTATTTTAGTATTCTCCCAACCAGTCTTCTTACCTTCAATCTCTCTCCTTTCCAGGCCATCCTCCACATTACTATCTGGGTAATCTTCTGTTGGAAATTCTGGTCACATCACTTTCCATTGCCTAACAAATGAAGTCGAAATTCTTTTATCGCAGCTTTCAAGGCCTTCCATAATTTGGTTCAACCTACCTATCTCGCCTTATCTCACTCTATTCCCACTTATGTACTTTAGGTTCCAGACTGTGTATGTGCATGTGCACACGTGCGCGCACACACACACACACAGACACACACACAAGCGAAGCTAAGAGAAGAAAAAAATTGGTGACTGGACCAGGTGCTTTCTAAGGTCCCTTCTAGCTCAACATAATGGAAAGACCATGGGACTCAGAATTAGAAGATCTGTATTTGAATTCTGGGTTTGGCATTTCTTAGCTATGTGACTAAGGACAAGTCCTCTGAACCTCAGTTCTCTCATTTATCAAATGGGGGCAATAGTACATGCACCCTCCCTCCCTCCCAAGAGTTGTTACTAAGCACTTGCATAATAAATCTTAAAGCACTGTATTCATGTAAGCCATTGGTAGTATCCTATGAATAGCTACCTGCCAGCTCCCCCACCTTCAACCCTTTCCCCACTATACAATTCAGATGTGTCATAAATGAACTCCCTCCAGGGGAATAAGAGAGTAATACATACATCTATGGAATAAAAATGGTAGCATAGCCAGCTGTGTAAACAGAACAATGTCCTTTGCCAAGTATGGCATTGACACATGTGAAGTCAATTCCAGTCACTTGGTTTAACTTTAATGTTACTTCCCTCTACTCTAATCCCTTGGACTGAAAGTGTTCTCCTGTCACTCTAAACTACTTTTTCCTAGCCAAGTGGGCATAAAATAGTGCTTTCTTGAATATTACTTCTAAGGACCTTAAGACTTGTCTCAGATGCAGGCAAATGAACTTCCAATGGCATAAGATAAAGGAAAGCACTTAAAATAGTGCCCCTTCCCTCCAAGTCCCCCAAAGGAGAATCTCTTCACATTTGACCCAGTCCTTTCTCATATTATTTTGTGAGTTCTAATAGTTAAACTCTATGTTAGGAGTCCTCCAAGAAATTTCCAGCTAAGTCATGAGAGGTACATGCAAATCTTACCCAGGCTGTATAAGCCTGATGAATTGTTTGAGAAATGAGTCAAATTGCCTGAATTTCCAGTAGCCAAGTAGGAAGAGTTCATCGTTGGCCAGAGTTGTTTGACTTTGGTATGAATTTTCTTCTGCTATAGTCTATGCTTTTATTTTCTAGTACTGCTTTCAAAAAGGGTTTTTTAAAAACTATTTTTGTTTCATGAATCCCTCTGATAATCTAGTGAAACCTATGGAACCCTTTTTGGAATGTTTTAAAATGAAGTAAAATCCAAAAGATTACAAAAAGAGACCAACCTGTTTGAAATATAGTTATCAAAATGTTAAAACAAACTCATACATCCCCTAAAATCTTCCCACAGACTCATCAAGCATCCATGGACCCCTATTTAAGAACCTTTGGTATAAAGGATAAAAAGACAAGTAAACAGACCTTTTAATTAGCAAGCTCAGGTTTATAGGATCCTAGACTTGGAAGTGGATGAGATGAGAACATCTAGTTCAATCTTCTCATTTTACAGATGAAGAAACTGAGCCAGAGAGGTCTCCTCTATCCTAAAAAAAACAAACAAGCCCTCCTTTGATATTTATATTAGTGTCCTATCTTTCCTCCTCCTGCCTGCCAAAACCTGAAAAAGTAGTCTATACAGCTAGTAGTCTAGTCTGCCTCCACTTTCTCATTCATTCTTCAACTTCTTACATTTAGCTCCCGTTCCCAAAATTCCACTGAAATGTTTCTTTTCAAGGAAGAGTAGTGTCAAAGAAAGCTACTAGAAAGCTAGAAATATCATCTGAAAAGGAGGTTTAAAGAAGTTCATATTACCATTCCAACATTCTGCCTAATAAGCAGAGTCCACCTGGAGACTTGACTGATCATTGCTTTGTTCAGAGGTCCTTAGTCTTTTAGAGATGTTTTTCTTTAAGTGCTGATGTCGTTGTATAAAGTATTCTTTTGGTTCTATTAATTTCATTCTGTATCAGTCCATACATGCCAGTATTCTCTGAAATCATTTCATCATTTTTAGTCTAAAAAAATCCCATTCCACTCATTCATAGAAAACCACAATTTGTTCATCCATTCCCCAAGTGTTGCATTCCCCTTGGTTTCCAGTTTCTTTTTCTTTTAATCCTTCCCCAGGAAGATTGTTTTGCTTGTGACTATTCCCTCCCTACCAAACATTCTAAATGGAACTTTGAAGCTATGGATTCTATATACTCTTCAACTCAGGGACACTGGCCTCCTTGCTGTTCCTGACACACAAAACTCCAGCTCCAGACTCAGCATTTTCACTGGCTGTCCCTCATACATGGAATGCTTGCCCTCCTCCCCTTCACCTCTTGGCTTCCCTGGCTTCCTTCAAGTCTCAGCTAAAACCTCACCTTTTGCAAGCAATCTTTCCTGGTCCCCCTTAATGCAAACACCTTTCTTATGTGATTATCTTAAATTGATCTTCTATGTATCTTGTTTGTGGATTTTCTCTCCTATTAGATTGCAAACTCCTTGAGGGCAGAAATTTTTGCCTTTTTTTCTATCTTCAATGCTTAGCACAGTCCCTGCTACATAGTGCCTGGTTCTTAAATTTGCATTGACTTTGCTTGACTCCTTCATGTATTTGATCTCATTTTTCTGAGAACTACTTTCATTATTTCTAAAAACCTCAGGTCTCCTCAATCCTTTTAGAATATCCTTCGTTTGATTCCTCTTTCCCCTCAGGTTGTGATTCCATCTCTGTCCTTTAAAAAATAGTCTGAACTCACTTCCTCCACTGCTCCATCACCCACTTACCCATCAACCTTTTTGAAACCTAACTTTTATCCCTCTCCTCTACTGAAGCCTCTGTCTCTGAGAACACAATACCCCATCCCAATGCCAGCTCCCAAGGCTATTCCTCTATCCTCCTCCATTTTTATATCTCTGAAGTATTTATTACTTTTGATAACATCCTTCTTTAGACTCATTACTCCATTGCATTCCTGGTCATATTGTACACCCTGGATTATCCTTCTACCTCTCTAACTTCTCCCTTTCTCTCTCCCTCACTAGTCCCTCTCTCTTGCCTAACTCCTTGCATCCTATATGTAGGCATCATCTGTATTCAAGGCTCTCACCTTGAACCTCTTCTATTCTCTCTCTATTCCTTCTTTCCTGGTGATCTCATTTACTTCCATGGTTTCAAATATCATCTATGTGAAGATGAATTCCAAATAACTACATACGTTGTCTCACTTGATTCTCACAACAATACTCTGAAGTAGGTACAACTATTGGCATCCCCATTTCATAGATCGGGAAACTGAGACTGAGAGGAGCTGAGTGATTGGACTAGAATCATACAGTTAATAAGTGTCTGTGGCAGAATTTAAACTCTGGTCTTTCTGACTCAAATTCAACCCTGTCCCACCTAGCAGTCTATATTTATATAGTCCAACTCCTCTCACAAGTTCTAGGGTCAGGATTACAACTGTCACTTAAACCTGTTCAATAACATTAGCTGTCCATTGCTTACAAAATGAATCCAAATTCCACCTGGCCTTCAAGGTACTACATGATTTAGCCCTAAACTCATTTCACATTGCCATTTTTAATATACTTTACTATTATTGTAGGAAAAGCCTAAATCAGACCAATCTACTGGTAGTTTAAAATTAAGATTGGAATGAAATGAGATACTTGTAGTCTATCTAAAAATCTACAAAAATGAGATTTACTTAGCTGTCGTGGGCCATTTGGGTACCAGCCCCAAGTGTGAGCGAAGATGTGAGAATTAACCAGGTGGGTAGTTCATAGGAAAGAACTCCATTTAATGATTCTTTGAGCAAGGTTTTTATAGAGCAAAATGATACAGAAAGATGAAAGGATTCAAGTTTTACTGTCATTGTCTTAAGCCTGTTAGATTCTGGAAGTAACAGAATTTGATAAGGAATATGTTATCTAGATGTTATCACTGTCTTTAGTCTGTTATATCCTGGAACCAATACAGAATGGATAATTTGATAAGGGACATGTTTTTTAGGTGCCTGAAGTCTGGGGGCAAAGGCTTTGATGTTAGGATCCCAAACAAAAGTCCTTTTAAATATAACCCTGGGGGGATCTCAGGGAGCCAGCCTTATGCAAGAAGTTGCCAAGCCACATCTTGAGGGGTGTTAATTAGGGCGCTGTCAAGATCTTTATCTGAGTCCTGGATTAGGCCTCCTTGGCTCCGCACACTTAGCCACAGAAGGGGAAGGATATTCAACAAGTATATTCATCCAGTATGCTGTCTTGATTTAGCTAAGCCCAGCAACTCTGACTAAGATGTCCATGGTGATCCCTAATCAAGCATCAGGGGAGAAGGAGCTTCTAATTGATTTTTTAACTTGGGTGGTCAGAAATAACTCAAGCCTTTACTCCCCTGAGCAAATTATGTCTCAAGGACAACTTAAATGCCTTTTAACCTACCTGACATGGCAGGCAGCAGGGGAAATTTTGATGGAGATACCTCCTATCACATATAGCAACCAGTCAAACTTTACTATTTACTGTTTTTCAGATAGATCCCTCACTTTTCCACTGCTGTACCTTTTCTCTGCCTTCCCAGTCATCTTGGGTGCCATCTTCCTTTATCTTCATCTGTGGAAATCTCATATGTACTTCAAGATACAGGTTTGAAGTCTTACTTTTACAAAATTCTCCCTGATACCCTCACCTGAAAAACCTCTCCTTCCATCATACACTCACGTGCACTTATTTGCTCTTCTGCATTACATTTCCTATCCTCTTATATTGTAAGCTCCTTGAGGGTAGGGACTGTTTTTATTTATCTTTGGAACTTCCTCAACATCTAGCACGATGTTTTGCACATAAGTAGGCTCTTATTAAATGTCATTTCCTTTATTTTGTTTTTCCAATTTTCAGGAGTAAGATTTCATTCTGATTTCTGAGGAGTGACATCCTAGCACTACATTCTTTTACTCATTTTCTTACACATCACAAATCTAAAGACAGTGTGGTCAGCGATAAAAAATGTCATCCTGAAACAAGAAAGGATCAAGTGGGAGCTTTCCAGGAATTACTGCAATTTAAGATTGGGTTGAGCAGCCAAAGGCGTGTCTCACGGCTCTGGAGCTGATGGTCATTTCTAGAGTCTGCATTCCTTTGCTTCACTGCCAGATATGTCATTGGCATTAAGCTTTTCCAAGGGATATATACCCTTCTTTTGCACCAGTGGCTCAATCAATAGGGCATACAAAGTTTGTCTGGCTAAATAAAAATGAGCCTTTGCTTAGGAAAGCTTGAAACAGTATACAAAACCTATTACTTCAATACAATAGGCTGCCTTGAGTGTTAATATTAATATTAATATTAAATCCAGAAATGTTTACTGAGCTCTTATTATTTGCAAGACATAATAAAAGGTATTGTGGGAAGACCCAAAACAACAAGAACAAAACCTGTTAAGATATAATCTCTGACCACTTATCAAAATCTAGTTAAAGAGAAGAGACAAATACAATGAAAATTGAACACTTTAATGACTCACTTGTTCTTCAGTCCTATGGATGTGTATACCCCTTCTGATGCTGCAGATCTTAATCTATTTAAACATTCTCATCCTATTGAAATCTTTCCTGTGTTCTTTCCTAAATCTACAGGGAGAATCTAAAGGTAATCCATCCAACATGATACCTTTGAATCTCTTGAAATTTCATGGGTATACACATGTTCTCCATTAATTATCCATCCTTCTTGCTTCTTGATTGGACCCATCACCTTTTAAGGATATAAATCTTCCCTGACCATACCCCTCATGCCTGTGCAGTTCTTTGACGGTTGTATGTGGTAGCCTACTCATGCCCACCATGACTCTTTCCATTGTCATTTTGGTGACCCTCAGCTTGAATTTTTCAGAAATTTTAGCATTCATGAGTCATGGCTATATAGTATAACCAGAAATATATTGCCATTAAAAAGAGGAGACACTGTTTCAAAGGGAATATTGGGAGTTATTAATAGCACTAATCATTTTCCCAAATCCAATTCAAACTGCTCCCCTCCTTTTATTCAATTCTTCACTCAGTATATCTTCACTGTCCATTTAAAATTTCCCTGATTTTATCGAGTATACAACTAATATTGCAGTAATCAAGATTTACAAACTGAATTATCCTTAATTTTTCATTCTCTCTAACCTCCATTTCTAATCAGTTGAAGTTTTGTGGGTTCTTTTACAACATGTCTCAAATAGGTTTCCTTCTCTAAATTCACTTGATCTCCACCCTAGTCTAAGCATTCATCATCTCTTGCCTGAATTATTACTAATCGATCTCCTACCTCATCTCTCCCCTCTCCAATCCATCTACACAGCTACCTAATTGATATTTCTAAAGCACAAGTGTGACATGACATTGCCCTATTCAAAAAGTTCCTGTGGCTCTTTATTGTTCCTAGAATAAATTAGAAAAGACAATTCCTTAGTTCAGCATTTAAAATTCTTTACCATCAGTCACTCTACTTTCCAAGATTATTAAATATTACTTTTCTTTACAGATTCTGTGTTTCAGACCAATGGATCTATTTGCTCTCCCTTACTCATGACATTCATGCATTTGCATAACCCTGGGTCTGAAATACACTCAAACAATAAGCATTTATAAAGCACCTACTATTTCTCAGGCACTGAGCAAGATGCTTACAACACAAATACAATGAATAGACAATCCCTTCTTCCAAGGAACTGACATTCTAGTGGAGGAGACAAGTACATATATAAGTATATGCAGAATAATAATAAAGATAATTATAAATAAATAAAGGTAGTTAAACATAACATAGTTTGGTAGGGAAGGCATTACAGCAGTTTGGGGGATGTCATGAAAGGCATGAATTGAATGTGGTGCTTAAACTAAAAAGGACTGAATGTATTTCAGGCATGAGGATGGCCAGTCCTGAGGCCCAGAAACAAGAGATGGAGTATTGTGTGGAAAGAACAGAGAGAAAACCAACTTAGCCAAATTGAAGAGTGTAAAAAGAGAAATAATATTCAGTGAGATAGGTATGAAAGCTTGGTTTCAGGTCATGAAGGGATTTAAAAGACAGACTCTTTGCAAGGCATCCTCTATGACAGTGAAAAAAATCTTTGACAAACATGTGTTTTCCTGTTTTGTATATCACTAGATATTATAATGATTCAAGAAATAAATCTTGAATGACTTTAACATATAAATGGGAAAGATCTTCTTGAAAGAGAAACTTTGAGGAGCTATTCACTATGCGAAAGCACAACTTTAAAAGTCAACAAACAATAAACACAACGGTTTCTTACATTCTCTGTATCTGTCAATTGTGGGACAATAGAGATATGGTCTGTTGTGAAATATCATTTCTAAGGAATATGTAGAAGCCTGCTGCTTCTGTTTTCACAATTTATGAAGGATATCATGTATAGATAATTCTCAATAAGAGTCTGCAGAGGTGAAGTAAGAAAGTAGGCATATAGATGGATAGTTATTATCTTTTTTTCAATAGTAATAGGAATTATCATTATAATTTTACCCAAGAATTTGGAATGCTCCCTCTTCAAAATATCCTGAGAACTGATTCCCTCAATGCACTAAATACTGTAACCTCTAGCAAGGACTACTAGTATGTATATTTCTCTAATTCCATCTGTTACTGCCATTCTTTTCTCTAGTGCCATTTCTACTTCTTCATGCAGCATATTAGGGATAATTATTTTAAAGTCAAAATGTGGTGATTCTACTGTAATTGATAGAGAAAATCATTAGTTATAGACATTTTGTAAGACTGTTCCATTTTTCAAATGTTTTGTGTCCTCCCTCTAGTTTAAGTCTTAAATGACTTTAAAATTCTCTATCTTGGGGCAGCTAGGTGGAGCCATGAATAAGAGCACTAGCCCTGGAATCAGGAGGACCTAAGTTCAAATTCAGTCTCAGACACTTGACACACTAACTGTGTGACCTTGGGCAAGTCACTTAATCCCAATTGCTTTGCTTCCACCCTCAAAAAAAAAACCTATCTATTTTAACTGGGTGATATTGTTTATAGTCTTTAACCATCCTTCATAAGGATTTACAAATGAGTTTGTGTTCTAAACCAGTGTTGCCTATTACTGGCAAATCTTTTTCCTTATTAAAAATTAATGTTTTTTTCACCTGAGGGTTCTGTTTTCTAGGTGTTTTTGGTCTCTTCGTTGTGACAGTTGTTTTATATCATTTAATTCTCTTTAAGTAATAGTCTCTGTCGATGTTTGCTCTTTTATCCATTTCCCTTCTTGGCATCAACAACTCGTTTAGGCCAAGTTGGAGTTGCTTCAATTACTTATCATGCCTTCTTATTTTTATTCTTTCTTGTAGTTCAGCATTGGTTTAGATCTTTGTTCTGGTCTGGCTATATGAGTACAGTGGATTTGGAGATTTTCCATCTGTGAAAATACAATCAATTTCATTTTCTAAAATGATATTTAGTGTATGCTATGTCCAGTGCTTGCCATTTTCCCTTAAATTAGATATTCATGATTTAAAGGCATTAGTTTTCTCTGTAGTCTACAAGTCTTTGGCTTAGATCATTTCTTATTCTAAAGTTTTATTTTCCAACATACTTTTCACCATCCTTCCCTATGCTTCCCTTTGTAACAAATAACCAAGTGTCAGGATATATATATTGATTTAATTTGGATAGTCTTCTTGAGTACTACATAGAATTGCTCTGCCATAGATGTTGGCACATAAAGGACAGTCATCTTTATGGTGACATTTTTTGCAAATGTGCTCCATAAACACTGCAACATAAGATGCCAAATTCTCTTGCAAAATGGTGGTCTTTTGCCAGATCATAAAACTAATTCATTATTTGTCTCTCCCAGGATAATCTGCAAGCCACCCTTCTATTTAGCTGTGGCCTCTTCTGGTGGGCCAAATGCTTTCACTCTTTTGCCACTATTATCATGAGAACGTCAAAATTGACATGACCCAGTTCCTTCAAATAGTGTGTTTGCTTACTGGTCCTTGGACAAGGATCAATTGATATTTAAAATACCAATGTAATGCTGAGAGGTAATCTGCAGACTTTGATTTTTAATTCTTTGCCTCAATAATAACAACAAAAGGGCAAAGGACCCTTTGTACAGGACTGAGATCCACTTTTAATCTTGTTTTGTGGATTGCCACGGCCATGGCCAAAGAATTCATTAACATGAATTACATTACAGTATCTAACTATATAAGTAACTGTAGTAACTATAGTGAACTAAGCTAATCATCAGCAATTGGGAACAGTTGCTAAGATTATACTTGAAGCCTTCCTTGCATGGTAGAACTTGTCAGAATAATTACTCTGCTGTCTCATTTTTTTAGAACCTAGAGTCATACCCATACTAACATGACTCATGGAATAGGATTTTGTTAAGAGAGACAGGATTTATTAGGTGCTTAATACATGCCAGGCACTTTGTTAATGAAAGATACAAAAACAACCAAGAAAGACAGTATCTACCCTCAAGGAGCTTATTGTCTAGTGGAAGAAGACAACACAGAAAAGTGTGTGGGACATGAAATTAGTGAAAACTTCTCAGTCTGGAATGTAACCCCCCCCTCCTCCTGAGTGTCTATCCTCCCCCTTCTCCTGTCAATTACTTTTATCTTCCTTTGTTCATTTCTTCCCGCCTGGTGAAGGCCAACCCCCTTGTAGTCTCATTGGGGAGGAGGTTGGGAGGTGAATTTTTCACCAATGAAAGAGGGCAGTTGGCCAGGAGAGGGGACGTCCTAATTAGGTTTTTAAACCTTGGAACAGGGCTAGGCTCTCTCTCTT
>CM053598.1:110589410-110628967 GCA_028646575.1 Pseudocheirus occidentalis | reverse complement strand
GTGCATCAACATGGGTAAGACATCATCTCATGGGGCACCCCTTTCTTCCCGGGAGAAAGGGAATAAATTCCTCTTCTTATCTAAGGCATCTCTGTGGTCCTTGCTAAAATGGTGATCCCAAAGAGGAAGTTCACAATTAGAAAAGGGTCTCAAGATGGAGGTTCTCCAGGCAAGTGCTGCAGCCAGTAAAGAGAAGGTAGAAGAATCCTGGGAGTCCGGGAGTGTCATTGAATTTAAAATATTTGGATAACACTTCAAGATAACAATAGAAAAAGTGATCAGTATGCAAAAATCAATTGTGCAAATCCGGTGATACTAGTTTAGAGAGAGAAGAGATCACTTCAGGCTGGTATAATTAGGAAAAGCTTAACAGAGGAGACGGGGAATTGAGTTTCACCCTAAGGATGGACAGGATTTGAATATAAGGCATTTCAGGTGGCAGACATGAGGAAGAAAAGTGAGGTAGGAAAAGCTGAGGCAAGTATGGTGAAGTCAATTAAAACTGAATTGGGAATGGGGGTGGGGGTGGGGTGGAGTGGTGGCTGATGCAGAAATACAAAAAAAAGAAAAGAAATTTGCTTTGGATGACCATACATATTTGTCATGGATTTTGTCTGTCTTTCTCAATGAGTGGAGGAAGAGGAGAATTTGGAAGTGAAAGTAAAATAAAATGGAATTTCAAAGGTAAAAAAAAAGGTTTGGGGGAAGTGACATAATCAAAGAATTGGGAAGCTTAGTAAGATGACACCCAGGAAATAAACTAGAGGGAGGAAGACCATAATATCTAATGAACTAAGGTTCTCAAGAGAGTTAAGAATCACTTTGGGATTAACCTGTGTCAGTCACAGTGGCAAACTACAAAGATTATACCAGAGGAAGCTGAAGAAGAATCTTTTGAATTAGTCTCAAGAAGAATTCAAAGTTAAAGGTGAGGCTCATGATAGAGAATAAGAAAGTATATTTCAAAGAGAGAAACATGAAAAAAAGTTAAAGGAAATGAAACTAGGGAGTTTATCAATAAAATTATTTTTTTGGCCTAATGAATAAACTGTTCATTGAAGTTTATAATCCTTTATTAATAAGATTATTAAATCTGTCTCATAAATTCAAACCAAGTGTTTACCTCTTCTATCATGTTCCCTTCTCATTCCCTACCCTAACCCTGCTACACCTCACTGCCCCCTGCTTAATTCCTGCCCCACTAGCTCATCAGCTTTCAGAGCATTTAGTAAGGGTAGAGTGAGCAGGGTTAGAGCTGTGGAGAGAAATCCTACGAGATCTCTCTGCAGCTTGTCAGAGCTTGGGGAGAGGAGGTCTCACCGGAAGATCATCTTCTTACGTTAAGGTGGGAGCAATGTTTAAGAATCATCCTTTGCAGTGACTGTAGGTTCCAGATTTTAAGCAAAGATGTGAAACAGACTCAGATTTCTTTTGGTCCTTAGAGATCCCTGGGCATCACATTCTGGCTTGGGAAAGATAATGTAATACTTTGTGTTCCAGTTATTGGACAGCTCTAAGAATGATATGTGGTTTTGTTTATAAGGAAAAGCCAAACCCATGAGAAAATTCCCAGAACAATGATTGTAACTTATGACAACAGAAGAGAATATGTAATCTCTCTCTGTGCCCTGACCCATGTTTGCTGATGCATAACTATGGAAGATTATTTTTTTCCCTTAGTCTTTCAAGGAAGGTGTACATTTTCCCTAAAAAATGGTTCTTTTTTTTTTTTTTTACCCAATTTCCTCTGGTTCTTTTTGAAAGAGCCAAAAGAGCCTGTCCAGAGTACAGAGTATTCAATCTGTAAAGTATGCTGTCCATTTTAGTTAATTAGGATAATCATCTTCCAACCAAATGATTGGGTCCTTTTGCTGAGTTATTAATAATAGCCATCAATTATATTAAGTGCTCTGGTTTTCAAAGCATTTTATGTATTATAAATTTACTTAATTTTCACACAGCTCTGTGAGATAGGTAATTCAAGTATTATTTCCATTTTACAGATGAGGAAATTGAACCTCAGAAGGGTTAGGTGATTTACTGATGGTGACACAGTTAATAAACACAGAAAGAACATAAACCAAATAGCACAGGACTAGAAGGACCCTTAGAGGCCATGTAGCCCAACCTCTTCATTTTACAAATGGGGAAACTATGCCCTACAGGGGAAAAGTGATTTATCCAAGGTCACATAGCTGGTAAATCCCAGGCTCCAAATCCATTGCTTTTTCCCACTATGCCACCACTGCCTCTGCAGAGTTCCTTGATTCTACTCTGGAGACAGTGGCATTTCAGTGATAAAGGCAGAGGTCCTCGTAGAGTAAGATTTGAACACTTGTTCAATAGATGGGTATTAAGTAAAATGTTCTCTTCGGAATGGAGATATAATGCTAAAGAAGTCAGGGTCTCTATGCTCAAGGAATTTATGATCCATGAGATAATAGAATAGGTTTGACTAGAATTTTTCTGTACTTAATTCTTAGGAAAAAGGTAAATCACAAAACAATCACATCACAGAGTTTGTGAGAAACAGAAACACATTTCAGGGAATATGTTGGATTATGATACATTCAGATGAATCTCCTAGTGTTTTACATTCATAGTACTGTAATGAAAAAATTAATTTTGAGAGGTGGCATGGTTCAATATAATGGACACTAGACATAATAAAAAATCTAAGGTCTGGGTCCCAACTTTGATGTTTAATAACTGAATAATAAGCCACTGAATTTTCTTAGAGTCTCTGTTTCTTCATCATAAAAATGGGCATGGTAACATTTTTATTACTACTTCACAGGATTATTGTTTATAAAATGCTTTACAAACCCTAAGGTACTATATAGATGTGTTATTATTAGAAAAATGTCTGTCAAAACATCAAATTATGTTCTTCATCAATGAGAATGAGGCCACCACCTCTAGACTTAATAATGTGCTACCTAAGAAAGCAAAAATGATTCTAAAGAAAGCCAAGATGGGGAGAGCAGCTAAAACATGCCAAACACAGAGAGAAGAGGTCCATGCTAGAGGTGAGGTCTCAATTCCCAAGACAGCTGAAAGAAGGGAAAGTCTAGAAAAAAAAAAGTAACTACCAACCTATATATCAATTATCTCTCCTTTCAAACATTCTTTGAGAATGAATTACACATGTGTTCATGGCATCCATGATGAAATAGGAGAAGGGAAACAAACCAGTTTCCACAAATAATATTCCAAATCATACCACATCTTTATTAGTTATATAATAGACCAAGAGATGTAGAGAGCACAAGATCTCACTGTACTGTTTTTTAAAAATAAATTGATCTGATAGAGCAAAAAAAGGGACATAGTAGCCTTTTCTCCAGCAAGACTTCTCTCATGCAAATGTTAAGACTATATTAGTTCATAGATAAACTAACAATGATAGCTTTTAAAATGAGTCTCTGATTATTAATATTGGTAAAGCATAAAACAAGGAGGTCTGTTCCTCACTAAAGGTATTTGCTACTATTATGGCTGTAGTGTGGAAGAATGGGAAAAGTCTTGATTTGGAGCCAGAGGACCTAAGTTTGAATTCCAGTTCTCCTATTCACTAGCTGTGTGATCCTGGGCAAATCCCAGTATTGTTAGACTTTTATATTTCCTGTTCCTTTGCTGAGTTTATTGTACAATGGAAGAGGATAGCTCAGGAAGTGAACCATAATTTTAAGAGGCCCCATGGAGGAGCTGGAATGGCCTGGGCTATACTGGGCACTAAAGAGATCTGGGTTCAGATCCCTGTTCTGCCATTAACTCACTATCACCTAAAATCTGTCTCAGTGCCTATGTGAAGCCAAGCACAAGCAGCTTTCCAGAGAACTGCTGCTGTGAACAGCTTTTCAAGATTCTGATTACACCATATAGTGAACTCTCTATTTATTCAATAACAAAGCAGAGCAAAACATTCACAGAAAGTCAAGGTACAACAATCACAATGTTGCAACTTACCACAGAAAATCAAAATATAGCATTCATCATGTCACAACTCAAATTATCATTAAAATGGCCACATAGTTTTCACCGAAGTGGTCACATAGTTTTAAACATAGTACATTCATTTAGTCAATCACACAATCCTTAATTCAGTCACAAAGTACAAAAGTCAAAGTTCTCCACCCCTAGGTCACAGTAAATCATAATCTTCTCAGTCAGTACACAGTATCCAAGTAAAGTCTTGTTTCAGCTTGACTTGAGGCTGGCTCTCAGCTTCTATGTTTCCTTTTCCATGGTTCCAGCTCTAACTTTCACCCGGTTCAAAAGCAGGCAGTTCCCAATTCCTTGTCCAGTTCTTTAAAAATTTTTTTTTCTTTTGCTCTTTGGAGGGGGAAGGACAGGGCAATTGGGGTTAGGTGACTTGTCCCAGGTCACACAGCTAGTATATGTTAAGTGTCTGAGGCTGGATTTGAACTCAGGTCCTCCTGACTCCAGGGCTGATGCTCTATTCACTGCACCACCTAGCCACCCCTCCTTGTCTAGTTCTATGTCCAGTTACTGTTCCATATTAAAGCTCACAGTGTCCCGTCCCACCTCAAGTCCTTCACAGTTCTTGTTTCTGGGAAGACAAAGCTTGACAGAGGCACAATAATATTCATACACATTGCCAGCACCATCATAAATTCACTATCTGCTCGTGAAATCAACTCAGATCCACTAATAAGGTCTGAGAACTCAACACAAATCATCAACATAGAAATCAACACAGACCCACAAACAAGGTCCAAGAGGTCAGCACAAATCATTAGTAAAGTCCTAGGACTTCCAAAACCCTCCTCCAGGACTTCTGTAAACATACAGCCAGAAAATCCTCTTTCAAGGCTTCCCGTATGGTCCCAGGGCTTCAGTACAAAGTATCACAAACAAACATCAACACAGAGCAGACAAATAGAGTGCCAAGATACCACAAGTTTTCTCCGTCTTAACTCTGCCAGCACAAGACTCCTCTTCTCAGTTCTGCTTTCTGTAGCCTGGTCCTCTCCTTATATACGGTCATTAGCTCCTCCCCCTTCCTGTTGCAGGAGTTCATGGGTTCTAGGGTTCACAAGTTGTGGGGTTCACATGTTCTGTTTCTTAACAGACTTGATACAAGGCTCAGAAGAAACCTGAACTGAAACAAGGTGTTAATTCAATAGCTGAAACAAGGTGTGAACTACTTCTCTGTTTGCCATTACATTTCACCCCTCCAGAATCCTTGGCCTTACAATCTCAATCTAAATGGCCATGGATCCTGGAACAAATAGAGGCATCATACATACTAATCCTCCTGACTGTACCATAATGTAAAGCCATGCATGAGCAGCTTTCCAGCTTTCTGATTACATAAGTATAGCAGACTCTCTGTTCAATAACAAATCAAAGCAAAACATTCACAGAAAATGAAGGTACAGCATTCAAAATGTTACAACTTATCAGAGAAAATAAAAATACAGCATTCACAATGACATCATAACTCAACAACTTATCAGTAAAATGGCCACATAGTTTTCACCAAAGTACAGTCATTTAGTCAATCAATCACTTAGTAACTCAATCATTCCAATGGTTCTCTTTTAAACAAGGTGCATTCATTTAGACAATCAATTATTTAGTTAAGTCCTTAATTCAATCGTTTTAGGGAGGAGAGCCTCCTTAATCCTTAATTCACTCATCCTTAAGGAGGCAAAGCCTCTTTAAGAGATACAAAGTACATAATCAAAGTTCTCCACCCATGGGATGCCATTAAGTTACAATATCAGTCACTACTCAGTAAGCTCTTAAGGGGTAGTATGAAATACACAAGCCATCCATCCCTCATTCACATATATAAAATACATTAATATTTATTTATCTATTATATTATTATAATAATTATTATATTAATAATTTATTAATATGTTAATAAAGATATTAATATACATATATAAAGATATTAATATAACTAATAAGGCTTAGTAGTAGATATTTAATCATATAAAGGACTGATCTCTAAAGAAAAGGTCACTGTCTCTGTAGTTTTATGTCAACTCCAAAGAGCTATGGCCTCACCCTAACCTATATGTAATCAATCAGAAGCTAGGAAGATAGATTCCCACTTTCTCAGCTACAGCTAATCTTGGAATTTCTCCAATATAACAACTTCTGTGTTTATTACAGTAGCTCCCTCCCTTCAGAGTGCATCTCCCACCTTCCTCCTTAAGCTGACTGTTGGCCCCCTTAGGGCAGTTTATATCTTAATCACTACTATTGCATCCACAGTAGAAACTTCTTAGATACCATTTGAAAAATTACTGTCTCTCCCTATCCTACAGCTCACTAGTAGTAAGTGTTTTGTGCTCAGGGCATTGACCAATGAGTAAGAGCCGTTATTCCTTTTCATTTTGGGTGGAACAGAGTGCTTCTCATATTATGAACAGGTATAGAAAGGTTGTGATCTGCATCTCAGATCTCTTTACATTATCTCTCCGCAAAAAGAAACCTTCTTTTCTTCCCTATTTCTGTATAAAGGCATCTCCATACTTCCAATCATTCAGGTTCACTATTACAGTGACATCTTCATATCCTTATTCCCACTCATCCCATACAACCAGTTAATCCTTTCCCAAATCTTATAGTCTATTTCCATAACATCTCTCACATCTGTCCTCTATTCTCTACTCATACAGCTTACTTTAGACTCTTATCAATCCTATTGCCTAAAACTAATGAAATGGATTCCCAGTTGGTCTTGCTGGCTCAAGTCTTTCCCTCTTCCAAACAATTCTCCACTCAGGAGATGATTTTCCTGAAGCACAGTTCTGACCATTCCACTTTCCTACTCAGAAAACTCCATTGCCCGTCTATTAACTCTAGAATAAAATGATTTCTTCTTTATCTCATTCTTTCTTAATTTCTACTTCTAATATGTTATATTTAAACACATACAAATATAAAATTATCATAATAGTACTAGTGTCAATTTATAAATAAGCTAATTGATACACATTGGGGAGATGTGGTCAAAAAAGATTTTTTTTTTTAACAAAGAGGTAAATGATCAAAAAAGTATGGAGAGGACTGTTCTAAAAGAGAAGTATGTGAAGGATGAACTGGAGTTAAGGGGAGAAAAAGGAGCACAGACATTACTTGAACTCAGAAGAGATTTTAGGGTAGAGAAAGGAGAGAAGGCACGATTGAAGGTGCTTAATAAATATGAAATATTGTTGAATGAAGGTGCCCGTTAGAAGTTCTGAGCCAGAATTTTCTCTTCATTCAAAAGATATTTGCCTAGCTCCCTAAGCAAGCCAGGTTGTCATCATTTCTGTTCTTAAGAAAGGCTAACATAGTCTAATACTCTTCTCTTGGCTGAAAAGTTTCAACCACTGTTAAGCCAGCCTAGAAATTGCTGACAGTTTGTGGGAAAATGTGATGAAAACAATAAGCTTCTGTTTGACATAGTGTCTTTCTTGGATTTCTCTTTCTCACTCTTTGTTCTTTCTCAGTCAAGGCACCCAAGTATAAATATGTCCTTTGCTCACCCATTTCAACTGCTTATTCAACACATAAATCATCATGATGAAATTGGTAGTATCTTTGGAAGGGTAAGTTGATGCTTCGTCTTGGAGGGGGAGGGAATAGAAGTGTGAGTAAGTTCCTCTGGGTCTTGGAGAGCAATAGGGTACATAAGGCCAAAAGAAACAGGACTGGAAGTCTGATTGGAGGAATATGAGAGGAACTGAGTGTTTGGACAGCAGGAGACTAATCAGCATATGGAAGGGTGTGTCCAGGTGAAGAAACAGAGTCTAGATTACAGAAAATTTACACAAGCAGGGAAGCCTAGATCCAAAGAGATAAAGAAAAGTCTGGCATCATAAAGATGAGCAGCAGAGATCAGGTATCCAGGCTTCTCTCTTTCTACACCCTCTTTCTTCGTTATAGGCTCCCACATATTCAATTATGATCTCTACACAAATGTATACATGCATACACACAAACACACACATATATTTGTGTACATATATATGTGTATATACACATACAGAGAAAAAGAGGGGGAGGGAGGGAGTGAAGGGAGGAGAGAGGTAGAGAGAGAAAGAAAGAGAGACAAAGACAGAGAGGGAGAAAATATTTATTAAGCACCTACTGTGTACCAGGTACTGCATTAAGTACTTTACAGATATTATCTCATTTGATCCCCATGACATCCCTGAAAGGTAGATGTTAATTGTTTTTTGGTTTTTTTTTTTACAATTGAGAGAATTGAGGCAGAAAGAAATTAACTTGCCCAGGGTCACACAACTAGTAAGTGTCTGAGGCTGGGTTTTAACTCAAGTTTTCCTAATTTCAGGTCCGGAGTTCTATCTGCTATGCCACCTGACTGCTATGCATACGTGTGTATATAAACACACATACATATGTGTATATATTTATGTACATAGTGTGTCAATATATGTACGTATGTGTATGTGTACATGTATAATATGCATTCTGTATACTACACACACATATACTATACACACACATTGTGTGTGTGTGTGTGTGTGTGTGCGTGTGTGTGTGTGTGTGTGTGTGTGTAGTTCCTTTAAGAAACTGCTCTTTTTCATATGGAGCAGTTTGGTACTAAAAAGGCAGAAAAGGTACTTCTGCATAAGGAGAAAGGAAATAACTGAACTGGTAAAAGTCTGTAGAACATTGCTTCTTTAATCAGTAAACATCTTGGTACCTGAAAAAAGTAGGAAGAGGACTTTATTTTAATAAAAATTGCTTTAAAAATCTGGGCATATGGGGTGGCTAGGTGGCACAGTGAATAAAGCACTGGCCCTGGAGTCAGGAGGACCTAAGTTCAAATCTGTCCTCAGACACTTAACACTTACTAGCTGTGTAACCTTGGACAAATCACTTAATCCCAATTGCTCAGCCTTCCCTCCTCCAAAAAGCAAAAAAAAAAAAAATCTGTGCATAAAAATGCAGTTTTAAGATAAGATATGAGCAGTTTAGGACAGAAGACAAACTGTGGCATAAATATGAAGGCTTAAATCACCTTGTAAAGGGTAACAGATATAGGTTGATGCCTCTTTTATATGTGAAAGGTTTGGTGGTTTAAAAGAGGTCAGAAAAATAATGTTCATCTTATAAAATATAAATGTAAAGAAACAATTTTCAAAGTTATAAAACAGAAACAAAAAAAAGGTAAAAATAATATTTTTTGGTCTACATTCAGATTCCATAGTTCTTTCTATTGATTTATTACATTTTTTTATCAGTATAGATAGCTTTAATTTCTTCATTTGAAAATTGCCTGCTCATACACTTTGACCATTTATCAGTTGGGGAATGAGTTGTAGTCTTATAAATTTGACTCAGTCCTCTATATATTTGAGAAATGAGACCTTTATCAGAAACACTTGCTATAAAAATTGTTTCTCATATTTTTGCTTTCCTTCTAATCTTGGTTGCTGTGGTTTCGTTTGTGTAAAAGCTTTTTAATTTAACAAAATCATAATGATCTATTTTGCATTTCATAATGTTCTCTATCTCTTGTCTGGTCATAAATTCTAAGGAGCCCTCTTTCTCTCCAAAATAAATAACAGGAAGATTCGTACAAATTCAAGCACATTTCTAAAATTTACAATGAGTAGTTGCTGTGTCATTGTTAAATGGCTAGAATTGCTCGCTCATCTTTATCTGGTAAGCTCAGTTAATAAGAGAAGGGTTTCCCAACTTCACCTTTTTCAGCCCCTGACACACTTTAGAACTTTCTTTTAGAAAAAAAAGTTTTGATCATATCTTTTTAAAAGATCAGAGTCATTTCCCTGATATTTATTCACCCTCCCTGGTAATAAAGAAAAAGAGCTAAGCAAAAACTACTACATAATGACTATGTATATGATAGCACATACAACATTGTATCTCCCTTGTCACCCATATCTCCTATAGAGATAGATATAGAAAAAATATATAGAGAGATACAGATACAAAAAAGGACAGTCCTGTCTATGGACTTTCCTATATACATTGGAGATTGATTTCTTATTTGCTCTCCATTCTTCTCTGCCTCTATCCTGCTATTCACTGCTCCACCTATCTGTCCATCCATGCCCCCTCTCTTAATCACGCATATAAATTTGTTCATCCAGTTGGGGAGCATAATAAATCTGTACACAGATATAATGACGCCAATATTTTCCTTACTGTCTCCACCATCTTTACTTCTACCATCATCATCCTGGTCCAGAATTGGAAAAAAGGGAACAAGATGTGCCAAAACATCAAGGATATCTTAAAGACTAATCAAAATTTCTTTATTTTCTTTCAATAACAGTGAGTGAAAGCTCTACAACAATGAGATAGTGGATGGACCAGTTAGCTCTCTTTCCATTCCATGGCCACATCATGTAACCCTAACGTACGTGCAGCTATTTCATAAACAAGTACTATCAGTCATAAAAAAAAAAAGATTTTAAAAGACCTGTGGCAGGATTGGTACAAAGCCCTCTTTACTCTTGGGGAAAAACCTTCGGAACTTCTCACCCTATTCATGGTGTGTTTAAACCCTACTCATCGGAATAGCAGGTCATTAGAATTGTTGATTTCCTGAACATCAAAGAGAAGTCTCAGCAGAAGTCTCTGCGCCATCAATGTGGCCAAAACATTCTGGGTTATGGACTACAGGGTACCCTCTTGTCTTGATTCCTGGCCTGATGTTGATGTACTCACTTGTTAAGGAGTCCCTGGTGGTAGAGTGTAGTAAAAATGACGATTAGAGATCTGTTTTATGCCAGCGCATTATTTACCATTTGTTAATACTCTCAGAATCAAGGAATCAGTAGAAGTATGGTGTGGGGGAGAAGTACTCATTAGTGTTTCCTTAAGCAAGGTTTACATTTACTTTACAAATGGTCCAGAAAAAAATAGCTTAAAAATTTGTTCCAAAGAAGTTTTGAAGTGAAAATGAAAATGTCCCACATTGTATTATAATGGACAAACTGTAATAAAAGTGAGTTCCAGAAGCCCAGAACCTCTTCTGTTCATGTTCATTCTCCCCATATCCAAAATTAAAAGATAGGAAGATTTCACTATGAATTCTATGAAACGTTGTAAGAGATTAAGTACTCATATGATTATATGGGCATAATAAATATCACAATAAAAGCAATACTCCTCCATTCTGTCATAGTGACCCTGGTAACTGCCTCACAGCTGCAGAGAGGAAAAAATTAGCTTTTGGATATTTGGTCTTCCAAGTTCTGGGAAATCTGTACTCATGTTTGGGTTCTGGTAACAGAGTGAAGGGGGAGGATGAAGACTCAGCTCCTTACGTTTGCCAGTAGATAAGGGAGTGATGCATTATGAAACTAAGTGCTGCTTTGGACCAATTTGTTGAGTGTTAGACAGGAAGCACAACTATAGGATTTGACTTGTAAAATACCTAAATTAGTAGGGAAAAGACTTCCTATTTGATGAGAACTGTTAAGAAAACTAAAAAGCAATTTGGCAGAAATTAGATCTAGGCCAGTATCTAATACCATATACTAAAAAAAACCCCTCCAAATAGATATACAACATAAATAGAAAAGATCACATCATTTTAAAAAAAAATTAGAAGAGAATAGAAGGAAGTACCTTTCATAAATATGGCCAGTTGGAAAGACTCTTAACCAAACAAGGCATAGAGTTGATCATAAGGAAAGAAAGAGGGATGGATCTGTGATTTCACTGGCACAGGGAATTCCCAGATTAGGAAACACACTTTATCTGCTCAGGTGGATACCTTCTCTGCAACTTATGGTTATCAAGAATTACCTGGAACTTTAAGCCAGTATGTGGAAGAAAAAGAACCATAAAAGATAAAATAAGCAGTATTATTAATATTAAAATTAAAAGTTTTGAACCAAAAAAATAAAAATAACCAAAATAAGAAAAGAATCTGTTAAATAGAGAAAACCTTTACATGAAATGTAACTGATAAAAGATTTATATCTGATATTTATGTATTTATACAATTATATAAAACCAAGAGCCATTTCACAATGGATAAGTGGCTAAAGGACATGAACAGTTTTCAAAAGAATTATAATTTATCAACAACCATATAAATATTTACCAAATAACTAATTACAAGAGAATGGATAGTAGAACTTCGAGGTTTCAGCTTATTCCTCTCAAAAATATCAACAATGAGAA
Organism: Pseudocheirus occidentalis; assembly: GCA_028646575.1. Classification (NCBI taxonomy): domain Eukaryota; kingdom Metazoa; phylum Chordata; class Mammalia; order Diprotodontia; family Pseudocheiridae; genus Pseudocheirus; species Pseudocheirus occidentalis. Next base: position 110,616,811 of record CM053598.1, on the reverse strand, counting down.
GAGATGAAAATAGTAATATTGGTATGTCTTCAGGATGACAGGTACATTAACATTCTATCAATAGAACTATGAATTGGCCTAACAATTCTGGAAAACAATTTGGCATTATGTAAGAGAAATCACTGCATTGTTCATATTCTATGACTTAGAAATTTCACTGCTGAGTGTATATCCCAACAAAATCAAATTTCCAAAAGTTCCCATGTAACCCCAAATATTCATAATTCTGCAGTAGCAGAAAACTAGGAGTGAATCGGGTACCCATTAATTGAAGAATAGCTGAACCAATTGTGATATATGAATGGAAATGGAATATTACTGTGCCATAAGAAATAACTAAATGAATTTAAAGAAACATAAAAAGATTTTTGAGTATTGATAAAGACTGAAGTGAGAACTAAGAGAGCAACATAGACCATGACTACACTATACTGTACAATAACAAAACAACACTAAGAACCAGTAATACTCCAACCGTAACAACCAATCTTAGCTGTATGAAATAGATAATTAAACATGTCTCCTTCCTCTCAGTACAGATAGGAGGCTGAAAAGTGCGGTATAAAATGTCAGACAAGATAATTGTTTTGGTTGACTTTGTCTAATTGTTTTTCTTTGTTTTTTTTTTTAATTTTTTTGGAGGGGGTCACACAGTTAGTGTCAAGTGTCTGAGGCCAGATTTGAACTCAAGTCTTCCTGGGTTCAGGGTCTGTGCTCTATTCATTGCACCACCTAGCTGACCCTATTTTTTTTTTGTTAAAAGGGAGAATTCAATGGAGGAAGAAAGCATATAATAAATGACTGTAGGTGAAAACAATCATTAATAAATCTTTTTACAAACTGACTTTTAAGCTACTTTGATCAGACCACATCTGAATTCATTTGGGACCTCAGGATGTAGAATCCTAAATTTGCCAATAATTTTTAGTGATGACCTGGAATTGCAAAACCAACTAGGAGCCAAATTTCTACCAACATTGAACCATCATCTATTCCAATACCTCCATCACAGTCTTATAAGGTATTTTTTTTTCTCCCATGCTTTAGATAGGTAAAGTTCCTTTCATTCAAAAGTTGCTTTACAAAGACTGGAGAAAAGAGTTTGAGGACCAAACAAGTGAAATAGACCAGAAGCTCAGACTCATGCCAGTAGCACTACACACTCTGCATTCAGCAAGTGCATGAAGTTCTTATTGGGCCTATGCCCAACCACATTAGCTACTTAGCTCTTCAGCTTCTTTTTCATCAGGTCCTATCTTCCCAGGGTAAATCAATAGAAAGACTGAGAGAGCTCTGAAACTCACAGGAAGTAAAAACAATATTTTTCATCTCTCTGTTGACTTGTATCTTGCTTTTTAATAGTAATAATGGCAAAGAAGAATACTCAAACAACTTCTTAAATCATCAAATAGTTGTTTTCCCTCAGCTTCCATAGCCTGGGTGATTAAATATAAATGAACTTTAAAAAACAAAAAGGATCCAAGTAATTTTCAATCCTAAATACAATCCTTTGGTTAACACAAAACACAAACCCTTTTTTCTCTCTTAGGCAAGGATTTTCACATTCTTTGTACCTACAAGGTAATTCCTTGGATCTGAGATTCTTCCTAATCCAAGCCCTACTTTCAGGGTTTACAAGGGTTTAGGCTTTGACCCAAGATCTGTTTTAGCCTAAGCCAAGATTGGTCAGCTCTGGCTGGCTTTATATGTCATAGACCAAAAGGATCACTGGGCTTCTAGCCCAGGTCACATTATAAGCAGCCAGTTGGCTTGGGGAATGTGTTTGTCACTTTGGATTTGGTATGTTCAGCAACTTTCTTCACTTAACTGGAATATAACTGGTAGGTTTACGGGAGTCCAGCTTGATTTTGGATGTCAGTGGACAGTTCAGAAGATGGTGTCTTATTTTCACACCAAATGAATGTATGCTTGAATTGTGTTGTGCCCTTCTCTAGGGCTCTGAAGCTGCCCTGATCTCAACAGATGCAATGGCCTTTGTTCCTCTTCACCTTTGGATGAATGGAGAGAAAAGGAAACCACACTTTCAGATCACTGAACCAGTGAATTTTGATAAGCAATTTTGGGGTAAAGAAAAAGATGCACTTGTAAAAAGTGATAATAAAAAAAATGTTCTTTGTTGTGGCCCTGCTGTCTTGTACCTTACCTTAGGTAACTGCCTACCTCTGGGGCTTGATCTGCCTTAGAGACCTTAGTCGCAAGTACCTCTAAGTAAACCAAGACAGACATATTATATCCACATTAAAAAGAAAACATCTCTTTGCTGAGGTTCCAGAAAAATGCCATTTTTACCTAAATTATTAGATTCATTTGGTTTTAGGTTTAAGTATATACATTGACTAGGTTACAAAAAAGTCACTAGCCCTTATTTATAAATCAAGTGTCTATTAGTCCTTCACAGGAAGAAAGTCACTGGGGATAATACGAGAGTTTATTCCTTACAATATTAATAAGAAAAGTTTTGAACGATCAAATAAATGGTGCTTAATAAATGCATTTTCACTCATTCATTCATTTAGTTATTAATTTATATCCAATGAAGAAGCTGTTTCAAAGTCTATTCCTAAATTCTTTTTTAGGTGTCTTTCTTCTATAAGAAAGGCGATTCTAGGATTCAAATACCTTTTCAGATACAACAATAGATCTTGCTATTACTTAAATGCAATATTTCATCTCCCATCTGTATATCTTTGTACAGGTAACTATCGGTTAGCCTTTAATTCATTCAATGCCTGACTCTTAATCTAGGGATCTCTAATTTCCTTCAAAACTCAGCTCAGAAGCCACCTTCCACATGGAGTTTTCTTTTAAAAAATTTATCATTTGCTAATACCTCCTCACCCTCTCCCATTAATTCGTATTTACTTTGTGTGTGTATGGTAGGACAACAGATAGAGTGCTGGCCCTGGAGTTAGGAAGGTGCATCTTCCTGAATTCAAAGAAATGGCAAACCACTCCAGTATCTCTGCCAAGAAAATCCCAAATGGGATCATGAAGAGGTGGTCACAACTGAAATAATTAAACAAAAGATATATTTGATATATGTTTTTCTTTTTAAATCACATCACTAATACTTACTGCCATCATTACTACCTCCTTGGTGAGCTTGGGAAAGGATACATAAATGATGTGGCTATATGGGCAAACACATGTTTTTATGCACTTTTCTTCTTGGTTTTGTGGGTATTTTTCTTTTAACGAACAGAGACCTGCTTCTAGTTTAGCTTTGAAGCAAAATAACTTTGTGACTGAGAACAGAACTCTTGCTTGGCTCAGTCTGATCTAGTTTTTATAGGAATAAAGATTTTAAAAATCCAGAAGAATCAGGCTTTCTCTAAGGGAGCTTCTGACCAAGTACCTCACGGGAATTATTCAGTTGTTGATGTTTAAAATTGGTATTTACGTGAGTAATGACCAAGTCTAAATTTCTAAGACTTAGAGTACAAACAAAGGAACAGTGAGTCTGCTCTGTCCTGAGCCTCTGCTGGCAGTTGCCAGGGGCAAAATACATGGGATTTTCCTAAACTCACCAAGGTAGCTCATATCCAGAAATAAGACCGACAACTCTTTCTTTAAGGTATGACATCATTTCTATTCCCTATCCTCCAGCTGAGAGTGCTGTCTGGGATATGCTCATTAGTTTTCATTATCCATGCAAATTAGTTCTGAGCCCCCAGAGAAATGAGGTGGGGCCACTAGTACATCTTGATACAACTGCTGCTCACAGTCAACAAAGAGATGCTTCATTGCTACATCCCCAATCAGCGTGGGAGAGGATGTGCAAATGGCGGCTGCGTGGGCCAGCAAAACTTGGGAGTTTGTTTTGAATAAATGGGGACTTGCTCCTTCTGGGCAAACAGAAGTCAAAAAAAGACTTTTGTAGATGAGGGCAGATTTACATTTCATTAGAATAGGCTAACTGAAACCTACCCTGGGCTTTAAAGGAATCAAATGAAGAAGTCTTTACAGTAGTAACACTTGCTTAAATGAGCATCTGGCCACTTCCTTTAGGGAAGTTATTCATTCCTACTCATACCATCAGGAAGCTGTTCTTAAAATGATCTTTTTTTTTTTAATTGTTTCTTCCTCTCACTCCCTGTTACATCATCTGTATATAACCCCAGAAAATTACTCAGAAGCTACTCACTCATTGTGCCTGTCTCCTTAGAAAACTTCTTCCACATTCCATACATGCTTGCTCCATGGCCCTGGGCTGTGCTCACTAGCAACTTGCCATTGTGGCTTTCACCTCAGATGGCATGACAAGGTGACACTGTGACATCAGTCTTGACTTGTAGGTGACCACGGGAAAGGACAAGTAAGGAGGAATAGATGACTAGAATCTTGGGGTTAGCATAGGGACATGTGATTAGGCCAGTTATAAGGCTGAATCTTAGGACAGAGTTCAAAGATTAGAATAGATTGAATTAAGTTTAGAGCTGAAAGGGACCTCATAAGCTACCTAGTACAAGTCTTTCATTTTACAGAAGAGTAACTGAAACCTAGAGAAGTTAAGCGACTTGCCCAAAGTCACAAAAGATAGTAACTGGCAAAGCTAGAATTAGAACCCTGTTACTCTGACTCCAAACTTAGCACAATTTCTACTGTACTGCATTTGGAGGATATGGGCAAGGCTGTGTTAAATGACCCTAACTAGGCAGAGGTGTAAATGCTGGAAGTTGTTCCGCAAAGATTCAACTGCCAGCAAGAAGAGTTAAGAAGTATGATCAGAATAAATAGGTTAGAGTCAGCATCCAGGAATCTAAGCTATACTGGAATTCAGTCTCTATAAGCACTGGTTGGAACTTAGGGTTTAATAGCAGGCACAAGGAACCAGGAGAAATAGTTCATAAATTGTAGGATTATTGCTTTAGAACTATACAATTGGTTTCCATTCCTGTTCTACTTGAACTCCTGGATCACCATACTAGGTATCCCAAAAGTATTAATGCAGCTTAGAACTTTAACATTTAAAACTAAGACTGTTGAGACAGCCTTTGTTTTGGCTGTACTACCTCCTTGGTCTTCCTGCTAAAATGAAAACCTCTAGCACCCCTTCCTGGCTTGGAAGACCTTTAAACTTTGACTCCAGCCTAAGGATCATAGATTTAGAAAGAAAAAATCTTGGAAGTAATCTAGTCCAACCCTCTCATTTGAGGGAAGAGAAAGCTTAGGCCCAGAGAGGTTAAAAAGTTTGCCTAAGGTTACCCAAGGAGCAGAATTAGGCACAGAACCTGGATTCAGTGAGTGTGCTTTCACCAGAACCACAGCACTATCCTCTAATTTGCCTTTGACCTCTGGATTCTTCTCTGAGAGTCAGTCTTAGGACTTGGTAGAAGTCATCTACAGCCCTTCTAGATAATGGCTACCTATTCCTTCCTACCTGGGCTAGAAAGGGCCCTCAAAAGGGTTAACAGCACAGAGCTAACAGTACCCTGACTGACCACCGGACAGGAGGCTGGAAACATCTAGAACAAATGAGTTAGTCTGTATAACAAAACAACTGGGATATGTCTACTGATTTCAGCTCATGGGCCCACCTGCTTAGTATGCAGCAGCCTTCCTGATTTGGGCAAATGAGGCCAATGGGTGTGTGCTTCTTCCCCAAAAGAGGTAAAGCTCTGTAAGTTGTAGACATAGCCAGAGAGAGCTGGACTTACTGAAGAGCCCTCATAGCTTTAAGGGATGCCATTCATTCACTTCTCAGGGTGTAACAATAATAATAACTAATACTTAGATAGTGCTTTAGGGTTTGCAACATGCTTTCATGTGAATATAAATGTATATGCCTATACGTATAATTTTATCTTCACAATAACCATGTACTAAGTGTTTTATTATCTCCATTTTACAAAGAAAGCAGAGGCAGCTTGGAGGGGTGGTGGGGTGTGTCAAGTGATTTGCCCAGAGTCCACAGAGCAACTAACAGTCTGATGTGTGGCTTGATCTCAGGTCTTCTTGATACCAAATTGGGAACTTATCTACTAAACTAAGCTACCATTACCTGTAATGACTTTGGGGGGGGGCAGGGAGGAAGGAAGGAAGGATACTGTTCCCCATTACTCTTTCCCTAGAGCTCTTTGGCCTTGTAGAGATTCCAGGGACTCATTGCCTGTACATTTTTCAGAGCCCAGCAAGAGATACTCCCATTGTGCCTCCTTTCTGTAAAAAGAATCTGTCTCCTTACAGGGTCCAAAACCCTTGAAATGAAAAAAGCCTAGGAAAAGCTGATTAGTAGCAGCTGCTCACACAGGTGCTCATTTCACTTTAATGGAAAAGATGCCACTATTGTGGGTTTTTTTTTAATTCTGTAAGATAAGAACCAAAAAGGGAAAAGGGAGGGAACTATGAGCCCTTCACCCCAATATCAAAGATCTATCTATTCTGTTCTCTTGTCTGCAGCAGAGATCTGGGTCTTTCTAAGCAAGCAAAAAGTGATTTGGCCCTAATTTTCCTAGGACAGTTGGGTAGGCCAAGGTCTATCAGTGGAATTTGTGGTTCTGGTCTGGCTAGTAGTTATTAATTACCTCCCTACATAAGAGAACAATCAGACAAGTCAGAGATGTAGTTGTTTCAGTTGTAGTCTCCACAAATTAGCACACTCATGGGTGTCACTCATCACACTCTGCTCAGCCCAAGGCTGGCTGACTATTCGTTAGATATGCCCCTCTTGCCATCTGGACATTTCACCAAGACTTACTGGAAATGGATTGGTTTACTGATTGATTAATTGATTGATTGGATTGGGTGAAAAAGAAGAGTTTAAAGAGCAGGCAGGCTTAGGAGAAAGGATATTAGATAAGAGTCAGAAAATCTGTGTTTGAATCCTGGTTCCAATATTTACTAGCTGTCTAAATAGACAAATCACTCATCCTTTCAGAGACATGGTTATTTTCCTTCCATTTATAAAAGGGTCATGATACACAAACTGCCTACCTTACAGGGTGGTTGTGAGGAATAATAACTGGCATTAACAAAGCAAAAAGTATCTTAAGGTTCGAAAAGTTATTTTACATATGTGGTCACATTCTGTAAACCTTAACACACTCCATACATTGAGCTATTGTTAATGAAAAGAAGGGAAGATATTTACTTGTAGCAGGACTTGAGTATGAATAACCAACTGAAAATGTGTGAGAATAACTCACTGTCACCAATACAGAAAGAGACTCATTCAAAGAAGATTTCATGGAGAAAATTGAACTTGATTTGGGCCTAAAAGAAATGCTAAGTTGTGGAGAGCTGCAGGGGAAAGGGAGAGGAGAGGAAAAAAAGCCAATTTTTGGATGGAGGAATAATAAAGATTGAGTACTTGGTGGGGTCAGGAAAACTCCAATTTAATTGGAAAAGAAGATACACATTAGGGAATGGGAGACTACATGATTGGATAGATGAGGTAGGTAAGGGCCTCTGCTGGAAGTTAGAAGAACTTGGATTTGGCCCAAAAAATAATGAGGTAGCAATTGGAGAATCAGTGTCATAAACGAAAGAAGTATTTCCAGCAGACTAATCTGTCAACAGGTATCGCATGTATCAGAGAAGTAAGACAGAGTATATCAGACAGGGAAACTGTCTAGGAGGTTAATATAGTGATCCTTAAGGTGCTGAGAGCCTGGGAGAGGGTGAGAGCAGTAGTTTACATTCTCAGTATGCCAAGAGACTAAATCTCAGAAGAAAGGAGGAATTGCTTCTCTCCTCACTCTCCCTTTATACTCTGAGGGGAATGGCCCTTTGGGGAAGCTCAGTGTGGACCACGAGAGCTATATAGGAAAAGACCAAAGAACATATTAGCCACAATTGTTCTGAAGTATGTAGTCAATTTATACCTGCCCATATACAAGGGCAACCAAAGAATATTTGGCTTTATTTGGCCGTTAATTGCCAGTTACACCTGGATTGAATGAAAAGCACAAAACACACACACACACACATACACACACACGCCCCAACACATACCAGTTACTTGTATAATGGGGCCATGAAAAATTCAGGCACATTTAGGGTTCATTTATTAGTTATTGTCCACCAGTAATGAATGAGTTATGTGTGACTGGGTTGGTACACTTATTTTCAAACTAATAATTTTTTTGATGGGGGGTAAATGCCTCAAAGAAGAGAAAAAAAATTGGATACAATGTATGATTTATCAGTTTACCAAATATACTATGTATCATTTTGCTGAACTTAAAACCCTCCTAATTTGGATATAAGGCCTTTACTTAAATAAACATATTAGAAAATATTATATATAAATAAATATATTAGAAAATGCAATCAACAAACTGGCTAATCCAGGGTGGAGAGCCTGCTCGAGGTCACATGACTAATCACTTATGGACACTGGCTGCTTGTTTAGGTGTAGAGATAACATGTTTTAAAAAGTTTTTTTAAGAAGGCAAGTATCTTTCCTGGTTGTCATTAGTACTTATGAACAAATCAGTTACCACTAGATAGACACTGGTTACTTGATGTTATTACCCAGTTGATGAGAAGTTGGATTATCTTTGAATCTTCTACCTGAAGTAATATCTGTTCATTGGAATGAAGGTGAGGGTGGGTAGGGAGGGAATAGAAAGTACTCTTAGTTCATGGTGATAGTGGTAAAGAGGATAGGTAGAATATTTGGAGAGTGAGTGTTGTATGGTGTGATAAGTTCACATAACTAATGTTATAAGTTTCCGTGTTGGATAATCCCATTTTGAATCTCACTGAACTAGTTTTCTCAAGAAGTTTGTATCCTTATTTATATAAGTGACTAATCTTCCTGTAAGTGGAGCAAAGCTATTTGTCTCCTCACATATAGATACTAAGACAAAGGCAGACTTAATGGGATTACAAAAGATTCATATCTACAAATTAAGAAGACACATGGTTTAGCTATGTAAATAATATCAATGAATTCCTCTCAATCCATAGTAAATGGGCAGTCCAAGGCAAGCTTCCTCTTGCTACATAATACATGGTTCTCTACCTTGGATATGAAACAGTGTTGCTACTTGAAATATCACAATTGCCAGCATGAATGGCAGGGATGGTCCTTGGGACAGTAGGTTTGTGTGGGAGGTGAGAGATGTCAAAAAGAAGAGGATCAGATGGATAATCTTGGCAAAATCTAACTGGAGGACCAAAATACAAACATGATATTACTATTTTGTTTATACTATAGGATATTCACAGGAAAAAAAAACAATTCTCCATTTGCAGACCCATGACTCCTAAATTTCTATGTATGTATGTTTTATTTAAATCATCTTTTGAAAAATCAAGAACACTTGATCAGAATAGCAGACAGATGGCCATGCCTAGGTTAAGAGAAACATTTAGGGCCATTCAAATCGATTGAAAGGTAAACACAACTTTTCTAAAAGTAGGTAAGACAGTGTTGTGAGGTGCTGAAGGAAGGGAAACTAGATTTGGAATCAGAGAACCTGGGTTCAAATTTCAGCTCTGGTACTTACTATCTGTGTGACCTTAGGCAAATCTATCTGGGCCTCCATTTCTTCATCTGTAAAATGGTAGGGTTGGACTAGGTGACATCTACAATCCTATGGGGAACAGTTTCATTTTTGACACAGCCTGTTTCCAGTCCCTACAACAGTGATTTACACACAGTAGGTATTTAATACTTCTTGGTTTAATGGAATTGTCTCTATGCTGTAAGAGAGATCTATTAGTTATGCAAATGTCAACTTTCCATAAGTGTAAGACTATCTGCCCATATACAAATCTCATAGCCCCACAATACTTTGCTTATTGGGACAAATTCTCTTTAAACTACACCTCCTAAAAGCCTGTGCATAGGCTCTACAGTGTGACAATGGACTCTACTTGGGTAGCTTCATCTTCAATACTGATATTTTGAAGTATTAGAGAATCTCATAAGAGGGGATGGTAAGAAAGGGACAAAAGTGACAGTTGGGTCCAGTATGGTCCTAGACAGTACATTACCAACTGATTGAGATGCTATGAGATATCAGAGGCATTCCACATTGAAGCAGTTACACCAAGAGATCCAACAAAGATCTAGAACAGTGGTTCTCAACCTGTGCATCGTGACCCCTTTGGGGGTCAAATGACCCTTTCACAGGGGTCACAGGGGTCACCTAAGACCATCGGAAAGCACATATTTCTGATGGTCTTAGGAACCGAGACACTGCTCCTCTATCTGTCTTGTCTCCAGGTGGGTCTGCTCACATGCAGATATACCCACATACAAGTATTAAAGGGTCATGGCATTAGGAAGTTTGAGAACCCCTGATGTAGACAATGCTCTGTGGTTGCCATGCCAAGAAACCAGCACTCCCTTGCTGGTCTACATTTGTATTGATTCCCTATATATGTCGTATATCATACCTTTATTTAATGTTATATTTGATGTGAAAAATTTTTCCCCAATTGGTTTTTCTTTTAATTATAGTAAAACTGATTTTTGTGACTTTTTACATTTTTGTCAAATCAAAATTATACATTTTGCCTTGTTTGATCTCCTCTATCTCTTGCTCACTGATGAATCTTCTCCCTAATTATAGATATGAAGGCTATATCCTATGCTTTTCTGCTGTTCTTTCAGTCACTGTCTCTTCCCGTGTGCTCTTTCCTGCTGAGCATTCACCTACAGTGTGAGCACCATAAACTAACCCAATGAGGGGGGGAAAGATTTCATTCCCTTACGCTCTCTCTTATAACTGTAAGAAATGGATTGAAGGCATTTATTTCTGTTTTGTGCTGTTTGTCCTCCTCAGTTTCAGGTGCCAGGGATGATCCCCAAGAGACCCAGCAGTTCAAACCACAAAGACCTCAGAGCCAGGATTGCCAGCAGAATGGCAGGGAAGCCCTGAAAAACCAGGATGCTGGAGACTTGAGCCCGAGGGGGAGTTTTATATTGGGAAATAAGACTATTGTCTATGGGAACTGAGCTAAACTATTAACCCATCCCCATCCTCTTCCCCTCCCCTAGTGACTGAGGTAGTACAAGGGAAGGGGATTATGTCTCTCATGTGTTAGAAAGTTAATATATTTGTTATTATATCTTTGAGTAAATATTTCCTTGTAGTTGGTTGTTGTCCTTTGTTCTTGAAGAGGAATAAAATGAAATCACAAAGTTGAGGTCAAGGTACAGTGTGTCCAACTGTGACTGATTAGACCACTAAGAGTTTGGAAGGCTCTACCACAAGCTGGGCACAAATAGTCTGTATGAACATTTGGAGTGGAGCTGTCTCCAAATTTGTGTATCTCACAATTCTTCTAAATTACTCCAAGTCTGCTTTGCTCAAAAAGTACAGCACCTTCTTTGATGTGGGCACGCCATGCTGGGTGGTCCTGTACTATTGTCTCCCATGTCTCACAATCGATTCCTAAGTTCTTCAGAGAGACCTGGAGAGTGCTGCTTCTTCTGACCTCTATGTGAGCATTTGCCTTGTGTGAGTTCTCCATAAAATAGTCTTTTAGGCAAACACTTTTGGCATTTGAGCAATGTGGTTGTTTTGCTCTTTACAGTAGGGTTTGAATGCTTGTCAGTTCAGCTCAAGAAAGAACCTCGATGTCTGGTACCTTATCTTGTTAGGTGACCTTCAATATCTTCCTAAGACAATTCAAATGGAAGTAATTGCATTTGCTGGTACCTCGCTGGCTGGCATGCTGTTCAGCTTTCACAAGCATACAATGAGATCAGCCCAATGGCTTGGTAGGCCTTCAGTTTGATAGTCTCACAGAGGTGGAGTACTTGCAGCTACAACTCTTTGACTGAATCCAAACTTCGCAGAACAAAAAATAAAATAAAATAAAATAAAAATAAATAAAAACAAACTTCACAGAACAAATCCTTTCCTTAAGGGTATTTGTTCTGTGAAATTTGGATTCAATCAAAGGGCTATACTTGAGGACCTAGAGGGCCACATGTGGTCTTGAGGCTGCAGGTTCCCCATCCCTGAAGACTCAAACCCTTAGTTAGCCCTGACAATGGCTGTTTCAACCTCATCATCTATGTGTACATCCCTGGAAAGGGTACTGCCAAGGTAAGTGAACTTACGCACAGCACTCAAAATTTCTCCACTTGCTGTAACTGATGGTTCCATATACAGATGAAAAATGTGTAGCTGTGATTATATCTTAGAGCAGTGGTTCTCAACCTGTGGGTTATGTTCAATTTATAACAATGAAAATATATCCTGCATATCAGACGTTTATGTTACAATTCATAACAGTAGCAAAATTACAGTTATGAAGTAGCAATGAAAATAATGTTATGGTTGGGGGTCGCCACAACATGAGGAACTGTATTAAAGGATTACAGCATTAGGAAGGTTGAGAACCACTATCTTAGAGTAAATGTTTCCTTATAAAAGCTACTCTGTTAGTAGTTAAATAGAACTGGCATACAGAGAACTCATCCCCTATAATTGAGGCACCACTGGTAGGAATTGTAGCCACTTACAGAGAAACTAGATGCTCTCCCCTAGTTCTCTTAAGGATACCTGAGAACCTTGAGGGAGGAGTAAAATCTAACCTACTTAACCTGACAGGAAGTGAGGGTCATAGTAGTCTGTGGTACATGTGGGGCCTCATCTGGGATAAAAGTGGGCATTTTTACAGAGAATCCTAGAAAGATTCTCTGCCTGGGACTTTTAATTCTAGAGACCCTAAACTCTGTGGTCCTAGAAAAATTTGGGGAAAAAAATCAATTGCATACACAAAGTCATTTTTTCCCAGGTGTATGTTCTCTCACAAGTCATTGTCATTAGTGCAATTTTACAAAACTTTCAATTTGTTGACAATTTGACTAAATACAGATATTTTTTGTATTCCTGAATTCTGTAGGAGGTATAATATATTGATATGTTCTATATTACTGAATGCTGTATAAATACAGATATTTAATTAAATGTTAGAAAACTGCAATCACTAAGTTGATACTGTCTAGTAGAAATGTTCACGTTGTTCTTTTTGCATTTATGGAGACCTAAATGTTTGCCTTTTGTGAAAGCAAAATCTCCCATAATTTCTTTTTTTCTTTAAATTGTTATTTATTTTAGTTTGCAACATTCATTCCTACAAGATTTTGAGTTCCCCCATCATTTCTTAGGGTGAGATTGCCTGTGCCTAAAATCCATAGCCAATCCACAAATAGGTGATATTCTTTGGCATTTTCCTAACTGAGCCTTTTTGTCTTTTGTCCCCCAAATGTTATTCTTTATAGCTTCTCCTCTCTTCTCCACGATTTCTATGTAGAATTAGAATTCTACAGCTCCATGGGAATTGTCTGAACTCTTTGAAATCTCCCTTCACAAATAATGGGATGCATGTCAGATTTTGCCCAATTCCTCTTCTGCTATCACCAGCTCTAAAAGATAATGGTCATTTTCCTCATTCCCATCTCCCATGAATTTCCCATATTTTTCTCTCTGGCAACCAACTTTCCATTAGTGAAAATCAGATGCAGAATAGAATTTCTCTTTGTTGTTTCTTTCACCTTTTGAGGGATTAAGTTATCATTAGAACAAGTCAGGTTTTAGTGAATAGAGAGTCATATTCTACACTGGATCATAACCATGCTTATGTTCACCTAATGAAACCTTATACTATCTGCAGGCAAGATAGTTAAGAGGGAAAACAATTTTTCAAATATTAAACTTGAAAGCATAAACTTAAGATAAAATTATATTTCCCATTTTCTCCAGGACTGGGCCTGCTACCTTTATGTATAAATTTATTCCCTATATTCGATTATATTAATTGGTCCTCATGATGAGCACATGCAAAACACTACCTCTTCCTCCCCTGGGAGAAACTCTGGTTTGGCAATACCCCCAGAACATCTTCTTAATTATCTCAAGACTGGGTGGGCAGGAAGTGGGGGTGAGGAAAAGGGGAGTAAAAGTCTCAAACTAAAGGCATTTACAGAAATATGGCTCTGGTACAACTGGAATAGCTGGGAACTGAGGTGTAATAATCTACAAACATCAGTGCAGCAACTCCAAAAATATTCAAATTCCCCAACCAACCATGAGTGACAGGCAGGGTAGAGAGAAAAAGAGAAAAAGTGAAAGGGGGAGAAAAGGTTTGATTTCTCAAGACCAGGAGATCTTAACCTGGGATCTACATTTTTAAAAGAAATTTGATAACTGTTTCAATATAACTAATTTCCTTTTTAGTCCTATATATTTTATTTTATACACTGAAAAGCAAGATTCTGGAGTAGATCTATAAGCTTCACCAGGTTTCCAAAGGAGTCTTGACACACACAGAAAAGTTCAGAATCCCTACTCTTATCTGAACACTAACTGTTGTTGGTGAAAGGCTTTTTAGTGTTGTATCTTTTGGAATAGCAACCATCTCAGACTCAGGAGTCCCACACTGCTGTCTGGTTTTCATCCCCAGTTTATTCCAGACAATTTTTTAAGCCCAGTTCAATTTTAGTAGCATGCTGATAATGTGACACAGAAATTCCCTTGGACTTGCACTTTCAATAACTAAGATAACTTGGGACTGAAAGCACCTGTCTCTTATCCCCTTAATGCACCAAGCACTGATGCATGACTGACTGAAACTCAGGCCCTGGAATGCCCTCCTGCTGAGTTCTTTCTCCTGAGTTAATCTGCAGACCCTAAGGGTCCGAGATCAGACTTTATATGCTGTTCTCTATTGGACTGATGGGCCTACAGGAGTCTCAAGGGGCTTCTTTTTACAGATGTGGACAAAGCTGGGAAATAGGAAAGGGAGCAGTCAGAGGAGACCCCTGTGAGAGAAAGGGTGATGCCCATGAATAGCTCTGGTACACAACAGTAGGGGCTTTATGTAAGTTGGGGAGTCTGATGAGGAGGATGAAATGTGATCTCATTAGTCAGGTCTACATACCTGAAGGAGCCTGACATTCGCCTGCAAAAGAATCAGTCATGATATTAGACTGCCAGAGACAATCCTAGTAATGGGTCAGAGGTCAGACATTTCTTGAAATAATGGAGAAAAAAAATATCTCACACATGGTTACATCCTGGGAATGTGGCCCTTCTCACATTTCAATTTTATTTTGGCTGGATCCCCTGCCCCACCCTCCTCCTCCTCTTTCTCCTCCTCCTAATATGATGACTTTCCTGTCCATGATGGCATAGCAGGGGGAAAGCTACAGGAGGTGTCTAGAAGTGGGGGAAGGATACTAGTTTTTTTGAGAAGGACACAAATCCAAATAAGTTTTTACAAGGGAGAAATGCAGCTACAGTAAGACACTAAAAGGGTTCAAGGCATCATCAATGGAAAGCTGTACAGCCTACAGTGGTACAAAAAACACCAGATAACAAAAACCACATTGATAATGATGATGATAATCAATATTTATATATCTATTTAATATTTTCAAAGAACTTTACATGAATCATCTAATTAGAAGGCAAGTCTCCACTCTATCACTAATTAACTGGGTGACCTTGGGCAAGTCAACTAGTTTCTCTGGGCCTCAACTGTGGGAACAATAACAATTTTCCTACTTAAATGTACAGAACTTTCCAACTCTATGAAAGGACCCTATTAATAGTGTTATTTAACTCTAGTTCATAGATAAGGAAAAAGGGCCCTAAAGAATCTAAGAAATTTGCACAAGGTTACAGAGGGAGTTAAAGGCTGAGCTAGGTCTGGCAAGGAGTCCTGCTGGTTTAATGTTCTTTCCGTTATGTGAAGTTGTCCAGGGCAACAAATACATGCTTCCTGCAGGACTGTGTCCACAGCTGTCACTACCCTATCCAGACCCTTAACCTAGTCCAGGATCCTAGAATAGCATAAACCCTTCTAATCTCTTAGGATCACAGGCTCTAGAGTTGGAAGGCATCTTAGAGGTCATTAAGCCCAATCTGCTCATTTTACAAAAGAGGAACCTGAAACCTGAAGAGGCAAAAACTTTTTCTAATGCCACCATAAAAGGCAGGGGACTTGAGTTCCAGTTCCCTCTTACTCCTATAGGAACCAGCTCGACAGAGCTGAAATTCAAAATTCAATCCTTTGATTTCAAATCTTGTGTCCTTGCTACTCCATCACAGAAGCCTTCTCTAGGTTCATTAGTTAAGAAGTTCAAAACACTTTACAAAACTAGCAAGCTTGCCCATAAAGCATTTCAGAGAAGGAGAGAGCGGAAGCAGGCAGGATTTCACAAAACTGAAAAATGAGACACAGATTAAGATATGATCAAGTGAGCTGGCCAGGGTCATGTGCAGATTCAGTGGAAGTGCCAGGAGGAGAGCTAAGTCACCCTTATGCTGGTCACACTTGTATGTATAGTTAGGTATAAGATTCATTCAGTGTTTCTCAATAACTATCAAAAAGAACAGGTGTGTTGAAACATGTAAGAACAAATTAATTCTCTAATAAGTAAATCATAAAAGAAAATTAAGAGGCAGTTTTCAAAAGGTCAACTATCAACAACCATAACAGGGATAGGAATTGAATCTGTGATCTCATTGATATAAACAACTGCTCCAATGCAAATTGGTACCTTTTCTGAAAACATAGTTTCAGAGAGTGTCCTAGAAAATTGAGAGGCTAAATGACTTTTCTAGGGTCACATTGCCAATATATGCCATAGATAGGACTTAAATACAGATATTTGCCAATATATGCCATAGATAGGACTTAAACCCAGATATTTCTGGCTCGAAAGCCAGGTCTTTGTCTACTATACCTCTTGCCCTATGAGTCATTGGACAAAAGATGACATTTCTCTTTGAATATTGGGATCCCAAGACAACTTTAAAGGATTCATGATAAAAAATGTAATCCACCTCCAGGAATAGAACTGATGAACTGTGAGTGCAGATTTGAAGCATACATTATGACTTTTTTTGCAACATGGTTAATATAGAAATATGTTTTGAATGACTTCATATATATACTGATATTCAATAGGATATTGTCTTCTTGTCTTCTCAGTAGGCAGGGAATGGACTGGAGGGAGAAAGAGAATTTGGAACTCAAATTTTTTAAAAATGTATGTTAAAAATAAATGAAAAGCAAAAATAATATTTTTAAAGAATGAATGCTAGGATCAGAGAATCATAGAGATTTACCTAAAACACTCAAAGAGGTTAAATGACTTTCCCATGGTCATATAGCCATCATGAATCAGAGGCTGGACTTAAACACAGATCTTTTAGGCTTTGATGCTAAGTGAGCAAAATATTTATGGCAGCTAAGAACTGCAAGTAAAGTAGAAAACACTCACTTGGGGAATGGCTAGACAAACTGCGGCACATAAATATTTGTAAGGGAATAGTAAAGTGCCATAAGAAATTTAAAAATATAAAAAATTCAGAGAAGCATGGAAAGACATATGAACTGATACAGAATGAGCAGAACCAGGCAAACAATATTTACAATGATTATGATTATAGTGATCTAAACCTAAAGAAAAACAAAAGAGGAAATTAATTTCTGTGTAATTATAATAAGTATGTGACCTCAAAGAAGAAATGAGAAAGCATCTCTCCTTCCCTTCTTTGGAGAGGTGAGGGATTATGGTTGTAGAACACTGAATATATTATCAGATTCAACTAAGTGGCTAATTTTGCTGAACTGTTTTTTCTTCTCTCTCTCTCTCTCTCTCTCTCTCTCTCTCTCTCTTTTCCCTCTTTTTCGGCTACAAGGGATGGCTTGTTAGGAAAAAGAGAGGTATATTAGAGAATTAAGGAAACATAAAAACAAAAGTTATCAATAATAATTTTTAAATAACACTATGAAAAAACTCTCTTCACTAATAATAATAGAAATGCAAAGTAAGATAACTCCAAGCCTTTACCTTATGCCCTACAGATTGGCAAAGATGACAAGAAGAAAATGGTAAATGCAGGTGGGATGTGCCACACTAATGAACCATTAATGTATTTGTAAACAGATTCGACTATTTTGGGAACCAATTTGGAATCATGCTATTAAAAGTCACTAGAAAAAACATATCCTTTTACCATGTGATACTGCTAATATACTGCAAAGAGGTCAAAGACAGAAGGAAAAGTTCTATATATGCAAAAAATTTATAACAGCAGTTTTTGTAGTAGCAAAGAAACAGAAGGGTAGTGGTTGTCCATGAACTGGGAGACTTGAACAAATTGTGGCACATTAATGTAATATCATAAGAAATAATCAATATAATAAATTCAGAGAAACTTGGAAATATATTTATGAACTAATAAAGAAAGAAGTAAACAGAAGCAGGAAAAAACATATACAATGACCATGATATCTTAAATGAAAACATTTAAAAATTTCATAACCTTATCAATGCAGTGACCAATTGTAATTTGAGAAGTATGCCTCTTGGATCTTAGCAGAGAGATGATAGATTATATGCTCAGAGTGAGATGTACATTTTCACACCTGGCCAATGTATTTGTTTTATTTGGCTATTTATTAGGGATGGAGTCGTAGGAAAGTAATAGTGAAAATGAATAAATACAGACTGAAACAAGTGGAAAAATAGTAATTGTTCATGGATAGGCTGAACCAATATAATACAAATGATAATATTACCTAAATTAATTTGTTTATTCAATACCACACCAATCAAACTACCAAAAATAATTTTATAGAGCTAGAAAAAATAATAAAATTCATCTGGAGAAACAAAAGGTAAGGAAAAACAAGGAAATAAATGAAAAAGGGGAAGGCAGCTTAGCAGTACCAGATCTCAAACTATACTACAAAGCAGAAATCATCAAAACAGTCTGGTACAAGAAAAGAAATAGAGTGGTTGATCAATGGAATAGATTAAGTATACAGAACTAAACGACCACAGCAACCTAAAGTTTGAAAAAGCCAAAGATCTAAGCTAAAGGGGCAAGAACTCACTGTTGGACAAAAACTTCTAGGAAAACTGCAAAACAATCTGGTAGAAACTAACCACAGACCAGCATCTCATACTATATGCCAAAATAAGGTCAAAATGCATATATGATTTAGACATAAAGAGTAATATCATAAGCAAATTAGGGGAGCATGGAAAAAATACCTGTCAGATCTATAGATAAGGGAAGACTTCATGATTAAACAAGAGATAGAGAAGATCACAAAAGGTAAAATAGATAACTTTGCTTATATGGAATTAAAATCTTTTGCACAAACAAAACCAGTGCAACCAAAATTAGAAGGAAAGCAACAAACAAGGAGACATTTTTTTACAAGTTTCTTTAATAAAGGTCTTTTTTTCTCAAATATATAGGGAACTGAAAAAATGTATATAAACAAGGGTTATTCTCCAGTTGATAGATGGTGAAAAGATATGAACAAGCAGTTTTCAGAAAAGTAAACAAAGCTATCAATAGTCATAAGAAAAAGTGCTTTAAATCACTAATAATTAGACAAATGGATATAAAAACAACTCTGAGGTACCATCTCACACCCTTCAGACTGGTTAAGATGACAAAATGAAAATAACAATACTGGAGGGGTGTATGCAAAAAAAAAAAAGGTACATTAGTGCACTCTTGGTAGAGCTGTGAATTGCTCTAATCATTCCAGAGAAAAATTTGGAACTATGCCCAAAGGGCTATAAAACTGTGCATACTCTTTGACCAAGCAATACCATTACTACGTCTCTATCTGAGGTAGTGGGGGAGGGAAAGGGAGAGGGAAAGGAAGGGAGGAAGGAAAAAGATTCATATGTACAAAAATATTTATAGCAACTCTTTTTGTGGTGGCAAAGAATTGGAAACTGAGGAGATGCCCATCAATTGGGGAATGATTGTCAAGATAGATGAAATTTCTCATTACTATAATATCATGGCACTGTACCAGGTTTGTACTGTTCCCCCACACTCTCCATCTAATTCTTCCTTCTGTCCAAATGACATAAATGGAGCTTATCAGATTCCCTCACATGAGTGCATTTTCTTAATATTCAATATTTAATTTTCTTCATTTTGAATAAGGGAAGTCCTTTGTGATAAGAGTAATATCCACTAGGGTCCTTGACACTTACGCTAGGCCAACTGTGCTTGTTTTTGTTTTCTCTTCCCTCCACTGCCAAAGGATAGGGAAACTGTCCCTGACACTTGATTGGTCTCAGGGAAGGGTGAGGATGGGACTTCCCATTTTCCTAGGGCATAAAATGACAAGCCTTCAAGAATTCAGTACCCCTTAAGCTGGGCTCATGTCCTACTGCTGGGTGACTGCTGAAAAGAAGACAGTGAGATTAAGTGAGTGGCCCAAGGCAAATCACACTCAGTGGCAGGACCAGTAGGAAGGACTCTTGCATCATCAGATTCCCACATACTGAAACTCCTGCTTGTACATGCTAAGGGCCAGCAGAAAGTTCTTTCTATATTTCTCAATAACTATCAAGAATGTATATATGTATGCGCATGGAAAGAGGTTGTCAAAGAAAGAGAAGGTTGGATTTCTTTTCAAAACACACCCAAATTTAGAAAACAAATGACTCTGGCATGTTTTACTGCTGAATAAGTACAAAAGCCATTATAAGACACCTGCTTCTAGTCCAATAGGCTGGATGTCCTTCAGCAAATAACCTTAAAACCCTCCAGACCTCTATACTATAAGGGGATTGGACAGCATCTCTAGAAAGCCTTTTATAGCTTTATTCTTCTGTAAGGTAGAAACACATATTAGAAACCATTGTTTAGGTCCAGGAGATAAAATATTCCAAATGCAGTTCACCCCAAGGGTCATAGGTTCACAGAATCTGTGAGGGGAATCTCACAAAATTCATCTAGTCCAACACGGAACTGGGCAGGAATTCCCTCTACAACATTCCTGACCAGCAATTATCCAGCCTACATTAGGAGACCTACATTGACGGCAACCTTATTACATGCCATGATAGCCCATTCCTCTCTGGACAGCTCTAATTGTTTAGGAAGTTTTTCCTTATACAGACCTGAAATTTGCCTCCATTTAACTGCCACCCACTCCTCTTGGTTCTGCCCTCTGGGGCCAAGTAAAACAAGGTTAATCCCTCTTCCACATGGCAGCCTTTCAAATATGTGAGGTATGTCTTTTCTTCTCCCAGTTAAACATTACCAGTTCTTTCAGATAATTCTCTGTAGCACCATTTTGAGTCTCCTTACAGGTCTGGATGATATAAATTCCCCAAACAAAAAGAATACTGTCCTAGACTACATTAATAAAGAAAGATAAAATCATAGATTGAGAGTTTGGAATGTCATCTTCTCCAGCCCCCTCTTTTTACAGAGCAGGAAACTGAGGGCCAGAGACATACAGTGACTTAAGTGATGAAAATAGGAAATATACTGTCTAGAACAAAGGAGCAAATATTCCTGCTATGTTTTTTAACATTCAGACAGCACCTAGAATATTCTGATCAGTTTTAGGCACAACATTTGAAGAATGGTGTAGAGAAGTTCATGTACAGCCAGCAATGGATGACCACAATGGGGAGAAGGCTGAAGTTCAGACCATAAAAGAATTGGTTGAATGAATTTGGAATGTTAAGCCTGGAGAAAAAACAACTTGGGAGAGAGGGGGATATTATAGGTACATTCTAGTACTTAAAATGTTGTTGTATGGAAGACAGATTCGACTTGCTCAGATCAACCCCTGCAGACAGAACTAGGAGCATTAACAGGCAAAAGCTAGAAGGGAAGATTTAGGCTTAATGTATATAAGAATTTCCTAATAATTAGAATTATGCCAAGTAGGATGGTATTTCTTAACAAATACTAGGCTCCTGCTTCCTGGCAGTAGGAAAATTGAGAATGGATGACCACTTATTAGGGATATTAGAGGAGGGGTCCTTAGGTACAGATTGGACTACATGGCTTTTGACATCTAGGATTTTTCATGTAAACAATTGTCTAACCATAATTCCCCTCATCCTTTCTTTGTAAAATAAATTTTAAAAAATTCCAAGTGTTGCATTACATATTCATCTCTTTAAAATTTTGTTTTATTTCATTTGGCCCATCATTTTGGGCTGTCAAGATTTTTCTTTATTTTCTTGCTTTCTCAATCTTTCAAAAGATTAAATTATTATTAGGGCAACTCCTAATAAATCCCAGTGGTTCCCTATCAATTTTAGGAGCAAATGTAAAATCCCCTGCTTGACATTTAAATCCCTTTGTAATCTGGCTCCTTCCTACCTTGCCAGTCTTCTCCAGGTACTCTGTAATTCAATGATGTTGACCTTATTGCTGTTCCCACCCCAGAACTCCATGGCCAGACTGGGTATTTTCCAGGACTGTTCCTCATACCTAGAATCTTCTCCCTCCTCATCTCCACCTCCTGGTTGCCTTGGCATCCTTCAGGTCCCAGTTAAAATGTCATCCTCTACATAAAGCCTTTCCCGATCCCCCTTAATGCTAGTGCCTTCCCTCTGTTGTTTTCTCCAGTTTAGCCTGTCTATATCTTGTTTATGTATCATTGTTTGCATATTTTCTCCTCTGGAGAATTATGAGTTACTTGAGGGCAGGGACTGTCTTTTGTCTTTCTTTGTATTCCCAGCACTCAACACAGGGATTGGCACATTTTAGGTTACTTAATAAGTGTTTTTTGACAAACTATTTTGCTTCTAGCAAAGAAGGAGTTCTAGTAGTTGTCTAGATAGCTGAAATTTCCTATTATTATAAGTTATCATGGCCCTGCACCAGATTTATAATGTTCTCCATACTCTCAATCTAATTCCTCCTTCTTCCCAGACAACATAGATGTAGCTTATCAGGTCCTCTCATGTGAGTGTACTTCTTAATATTCAGTTCTACTTCCTACCTCTTTTTCATGAAATTTTGTTCATTTTTAATAAGATATGTCTTTTGTGATAAGAGCAGAATCCACTAGGGTCCCTCACATGCAGGATAGGCTGTGTTTTCTTTCTTTCTTTTTCTTTTCTTCTCTCTTCCTTCTAAAGGTAGGCAAGTGGTTCCTGACATTTGATTGGCCCCAGGAGACAGAAAGGTGGGACTTCCCACTTGGTAGGGCATAAATTGCAAGCCTCCAAGAAGGTAGTGCCCCTTAGAGTTGGCTCTTATCCTAGTGCTGTGTACTGCTATATCCATCTAACCCAATGGACCTTTCTGACCAGACTTATTTCTGTATGGAGAAAAAGAAGGTGAAGTTGATCTAAATCAGTGTTGGAACTGGGCTGTGACCCTCACTCAGCACCACAGGTGCTTTTAGACTCACACTGATCCCTACAATTGCTCCCTCCAGAAATAGTTCAGTTTCCCACTTTACAGAAAACAAAATAAACAAAATCCTTATATATACTACTTAGCTCCAAGTATTCATTGGTCCTTTTCTCCCCTTCTTTCTTCCCAGTACATTCTTCAACCCACCAACCTTCTAATATATAGGTAAGAATTTCACTTGGAATTTTCACATCCTTTTTCTTCTTACCTGAGACTTCTCTATTCTTTCAAGTAATACATAATTTTCCTGGATAACCTAGAACATGGTAACAAGTTCCTACAGTTCTTTCTTTTCTAAAACCAAGAACAGTTTGCAGGTTGTGCATATATGGAGGTTACATGGTACCAGCAGAAGTAGAAGCATAGCAAATATTCTGTAGGTCACTAAAAACTTTGCTTTGCCCTTTATACTTGTCTGAAATAAGATCCATAATCTTTTATTTTCCTTTGTCTTAGTTGACTGATCTTTATGGTTAACTACTGTAGTTACCTGCCTATCTTCCTGACCTATTCATGACTATGAGGACTTTGTCACTGGAGTCTCCTAAGTAAGACTTAGTTTATTTAGAGTTCAGTTCCTATCCTTTCTAGTAAAGGAATGCAGTTTGTTCAGGTATCTTCAATTGGCAATATATTCCTGACGTAATCAAATAAAGACAAACACAAACAAAAACCCAATCCATAAATACAATGATCTAATTCAGTCTATCTTGTGTCACCTTGGCACTGATGTCTAGATACCTTGCTGTATTGCCCTGGCTGCTAGGCTATCTACCCACTGGTAGGAATGGGGGGCGGGGAGGGTAAAGGTGAAGAAACAAAGTTAAATATATTTAGCAGGCAGAAAGCAGAAGAAACAACAGAGAGACATATGTGAGCAACAGGATCTGATGCACTGATAGAAATCTAATTAGAGCTAGCTATTTTTCTCCATTTTGTTCCTAATAATTACAGATACATCTACACATCCCTCCTCATTAGACTCATTGTCCCAGTGAGGATGATGTTTTATTTATTTAGCAGACAGAAACAGACACAAGACCACAAGACACATGTAAATAAGACAAAAATGTATTTATCTAATGAAATCTACCTACAATGTTTCACTTTGCTACCCATCTGCAAATATTTTTGTATACTTCTTTGGTTAGTAGAGAAGTTATACTCTGTCACAACTAAGGGGAAGGGGGTGTGGGTAAATAGACTTAATTTACTCAACAAATAGAAAGGGATTAAAGCATATAAGACAATTCTTTGGATCTAGTCATTTAAAGAATTCAATGAATTGTACATAGCTAATTAGAAGAATGGGAAAGGAGGAGTGGAGCCAAGATAGCAGAGTAAAAGCAAGAACTTGCTTAAGCTCCTGCTACAAAACCCACAAAGTGACAGGAACAAATCTCCCACTGAAGGTAGCATGGCAGGCCAACAGGATGGGTCTATCACACCAAGCTGAGGGCTGAGCAGGCCCACATGAGCCCCATGGGCCCAGACCTGGGGCAGTCCTGACCAGTGGCTCAGAGAGACAGGAGCAAACCTCAGGAGAGTGAATCACCAGCAGCTGTCGTGGTTTCCAGACTTCTCAACCCATAAATGCCAAAGAGAAAGTAAAAGGTCAGTAAGGAACTGTGTTGGAAGTAAGTGACAGAAGAGCATGGTCCAGCCCCTGTCCAGGGGCATCAGAGGTGGCAGAGGCAATGCGGCTGCAACTGCTGCCATATTGCTGCCTCCAGAGTTCCTAGCATGCAGATTGTAGGGGGACCACGCAGCCATTTATGGGGAAATTGTTCTTGTTTTGACCTGCCTGGATCTCGATCACAATCTTGGATGGTGGTCTTGGGGGGAGGAACACCAGTGTCCCAGAGCTTGTTGTGGCTGTAGAGAGGGCACCCTCCTCAGACCTCTGACAACATTTGTGAAAACCCCAGCAATTTGGGACAGCTCTCTCCACGGTAGAAGCAGAGTTCTACCATGGCAAAGAGTTCAAAAGTCAAGTCGTTGGCTGGCAAGATAAGCAAGCAGAGGAAGCACAACCACACCATAAAATCCTTTTTGGGGGACATAAAGGATCAAAACAAGGAACCAGAAGAAGACAACAAAGTCAACACTCCTGCATCAAAAGCTTCCAAGAAAAGTATGAATGCGTTACAAGCCACAGAGGAGCTCAAGAAGGATTTTGAAAATCAAGTAAAAGAAGTGGAGGAAAAATTGGGAAGGTAAATGAGAATGATGCAAGAAAAACATGAAAAAACAAATCAACAGCCTGCTAAAGGAGACCCAAAAAATACGGAGGAAAATAACACCTCAAAAGATAGACTACCTCCTATGGCAAAAGAGGCCCAAAAAACCAACTAGGAGAAGAATGCCTCAAAAAGTCAAAATGGCCAAATGGAAAAGAAATTTCAAAAACTTAATGAAGAGAATAATTCCTTCAAAAATTAGATTGGAGCAAATGGAAGCCAATGACTTAATGAGAAATCAAGATACTATAAAACAGATCCACACAAATGAAAAACAAAAGAAGGCAATGTGAAATATCACACTGGAAAAACCACTGACCAGGAAAATATATCCAGGAGAGATAATTTAAAAATTATTGGACTACCTGAAAACCATGATAAAAAAAGAACCTAGAAATCATCCTTCAAGAAATTCTCAAGGAAAATTTCCCTGATATTTTAGAACCAGACAGCAAAAGAGAAATTGATAGAATTCACTGATCATCTCTTTAAAAAGATCCCCAAGAGAAAACTCCTAGGAATATCATAGCCAAATTCCAGAGTTCCCAGGTCAAGGAGAAAATATTACAAGCTGTCAGGAAGAAAAAATTTGAGTATTGTAGAAACACAATCAGGATAATACAACATCTAGCAGCTTCTACACTAAGGAATCAAAGGGCTTGGAATGTGATATTTTGGAGGTCAAAGGGGCTAGGATTAAAACAAAGAATCGCCTACCCAGCAAAACTATGTATAATGTTTCAGGAGAAAATATGATCATTCAATGAAATAGAAGACTTTCAAGTATTCTTGATGGAAAAACCAAAACCGAACAGAAAATTTGATATTCAAATACAAGAAGCAAGAGAAGCATGAGAAGGCAAACAGGAAAAGAAATCATAAGGAACTTATTAAAGTTGAACTATTTACCTTCCTACATGGAAAAATGGTAACTGTAGCTCATGAGACTTTTCTCAGTATGAGGATAGTTGAAGAGAATATATATATATACACACACATACATATGTATGTGTAGGAGGGTGTATGTAATACATATGTGAGTGTGTGTATATGTGTGTATACATGTATACATATACACATAGACAGATGGCATAGGATCAGTTGAATATGAAGGGATGATATCTAAAAAATAAAATTAAGAGGTGAGAGAGGAATATAATGGGAGAAGGAGAAAGAGAGAAATAGAATAGGGTAAGTTATCTGACATAAAAGAGGAGAGAGAAAACTGTTACAATGGAGGGGAAGAGCAGGAAGGTGAAGGGGAATGGATCAAACTTACTCTCATTGAATTTGGCTTAAGGAGAAAATAAAATACACACTCAATTGGGTATCTTACCCTAGAGGAAAGTAGGGAGGAAGGGGATAAGAGGCAGGATGATAAATGGGAGAGCACAACAGGGGAGAGGGTAGTTAGAAGCACATACTTTTGAAAAGGGACAGGGTCAAAGTAGAAAATAGAATAAGTGGGGGGCAGCATAGGATGGAGGGAAATACAGTCAGTCTTTCTTTTTTATATTTAATTTTTTTATTCATTCACATTTTCCAGTTCTTTTTTTAAAAATCTTTTTAAATTTTATTATTTAATTTTAATTAATTTATTTATTTTCTTGTTTACATCACTCATTTCCTTGAGATTTTGAGTTCCAAATTTTCTCCCCATCTTTCCCCTACACACCCCACTGTATAGTCCTTCCCCCAATCTGCTTTCTCCTATGTCCTCCCCCTGACTTTCCGGTAGGGCAGGATGGGTCTCCCTACCCCAGTGCCTGTATATCTTAATTCCCAATTTCATGTAGTTAATGATAATAATGATGATGATGATGATGACGATACTACTACTACTACTACTACTACTACTAATATACATATACATTTTTAACATTTGATTATAGAACTTTAAATTCTAGATTCTTTCCCTTCCTCCCTCATCACCCACCCCCACTGGAAAGACAAGCAATTCAATACAGGCTGTACATGTGTAGTTACACAGAGCATCTCCACAATGGAC
>CM053598.1:110556496-110588910 GCA_028646575.1 Pseudocheirus occidentalis | reverse complement strand
TCATCCATGGCTTGAAAGCAGTCTACATGTTTCTTGGAAGCTTGTGGTGTAGGAGTTCTGACTGTGTGGTCTTCCTCCCATTTGATCACGTTTTGATTCTTTTTGTCCCCCAAAAAGGATTCCAGAGTTAGATTGCTGTTCTTACTTTGCTTCCTTTGCCTGCTCATGTTGCCAGTGAATTAACTGATTTTTTTTTATAGCTCTGTGGAACTCTGCTTCCAGAGGGGAGAGCTCTGTACCAAATTGCTGGGGGTTTCTCAGCTGTTGGAGTTATTGGGAGGGCACTGTTTTTTTGTTTGTTTGTTTGTTTTTGCCACCCCCACCAGCTTTGGCTCATTGAAAATGCACCCCAGGACCACCCCCCAAGACCACAATCCAGATCCAGGCTGCTCAACACAAGAGTGCTTAGTCTCTGAACAATTGCTTGGCCCTCCACAATCTGCTCTGAAACAGCCATATGGAGGTGGCTGCAGGGCCACTATTTCTGCTGCTTCCTTGCCCTGGAGGCAGTTTGGCCAGACTGTTCTTTTCCCCCTAATTTAGCTGAGTTCCACTGACCTTTCACTTAGTCCTTGTTTCTTATGGCTTGATAATTCTGGAAAACAGCTACAGCTGCCGCTGATCCATTCTCCTGAAGGCTCCAGCTGCGGCTCATTCTGGCCTCCCCTGGGGTCAAGCCACAGTTTCAGGCTGGGCTGGTTTAGGCTCCCAGTGTGCTGAGATGAGCCCTTCCTGCCAAGCTGCCTTCAGCAGGAGATTTGTTTTTCTGTATTTTTGTGTGACTTTTGGAGCCCTAAAATTTGTTTAGTGTCATATTTTATGGGTATTTGAGGTTGCTATGTGGGAGCTGCAGAACCTTGTTGCTTCTACACCACAATGTTGGCTCCTCCCCCCATCAGTCTTTCACAATATAACTACTATGGAAATGTTTTGCATAACTACATATCTACAACCTATATTGAATTACTTGTCTTCCCAGTAGGGGTAGGTGAGGAGTGAAGAAGGGAATGAATCTGGAAATAAAAGTTTTAAAAACAAATGTTTAAAAAAATGTTTTTTACATGCAAGTGGGAATTAAGATATACAGGCACTGGGGCATAGAAATTCATCTTGCCCTACTAGAAAGTTAGGGGTTGGGGTGGGGGAAGATATAAGAGAGAACAAATTGGGGCAAGGGGTATTCAGTAGGCTTGCTATCTTGGGGTGGGGATAGGGAAAAGACAGGGAGAAAGTTGTCACTCTAAATTTTGTGGAAATGAATGTTGAAAACTAAAATTATCTCCTCCCCCCCCAAAAAAAAGAATGGGGAGGTCACATATTACCATCTTGTCTTCATCCTGCTGTCCATCTTGTCCACAAGATATCACAAGAGACTTTGATGGCTTTCTGGAATCCAGATACACCATGTCTGTAACATTCTCCAATCTATCATTCTAGTAATCCTGTAAAAACAAATGACATTAATCTTACATAACATTTTGCTTAATTGTAGTAGTCCATAGTGACAACCACTTACAACCACTTCCCTTTCCAAATAGTCATGAAGCATCCCTTTAATAATTTACCATAAAGTGTTTCTAGGAACTCAAGTCAAGCTTACCAAATTCATTTCCTTCCTATTTTTGAAAATTGTTACATTTGTCTATCTCCATTCCACTGGTACCATTCCCATTTTCTAGACTTTTTCAAAATCACTAGAAGTGGCTTAGCAATTACATCCAAAAATTCTTTCAGCACCCCGGAATGTAGTTTACACAAGCCTGAATGTGACTTAAACATGGTAAGAGGTAGGAAGGAAACATGAGCTATTACTGAACTTGGAGTTAAGGTACTGCACCTCAGGTGTTTATTAGTTTATACATTATGACCACAGGCAAGTCCCAATGTCTCAGAGCCTCCCTTCCTTCACTTATGCCACAGTTTTTTCAAATTGCTGTAAACTGCATAGGGATAATATTTCCTACATTTTTCATTTCCAACAGCCCTGAGGAAACATAATCAATCAGTCAATGAGCTTTATTGAATGCTTACTATGTGCCCAGAATTGTGCTAAGTGCTAATGAAACAAAGAAAATTAAAATATGCTCTCTACCCTCAAGGAGGTCACATTCTAATGGGAGAGACAACATGCCAAGAACTATGTAGTACATCCAAAAATATATACAGTGAAGATTAATGGTGTCAAACCCAAATGAAAGCAGAGACCATTAAGCTGAATATGATGATTCTCAAACGCTGCATATTGACTTAGAAAACCACATGTTTATGGATTCTATTAAAACATCAGCACATTAAAATCAGATAGGAGCTACAATCTGCTCTAGTTCAGGTTATACTCAGAAGTCTTGTGGGCCCTCTGGAAGGGCAGGGTGTCTGATATCTCTGGCACAGATGAAAGGTAATTTCAAAAAGAAGGTCTCTGGGGGTTTAGGGGATCAGGAAAATTTAAGATAAATTTTGAAGGAAGCCAGGAGGTACAGGTGTAGAGGAAGAACCTTCCTAGCATGGGGGACAGCCACTGAAAAGGCACCAATTTATAAGATGAAGTATCCTGTTTGAGGAATCCACAAGTAGGCCATAATCAGTGGATCTTAGAGTATATGGAGTGGAAGAAGGTGTTAGTGAAGCTGAAGGGGCCAAATGACCAAGGAAGGGCTTTATATTTGATCTTGGAAATAATAAGGAACCACTGAAGGGGAGTTATGTTATAGAGTCAGAGGTATTGGAGTAGGGAGAGACTTGAGACAGAGAGAAAGTCTATTGGAATAGTCCAAGGGAGATGATATGGGTCAGGATAGAGTGATGGGTGTGTGAGTGGAAAGAAGGGGTTATTAAGGAAAAAAAGTTATAAATTTAGAAATAACAAGACTCGGCAACATATCGGATATGATGCCAAGGTGAGGGCAAGTGAGGATTCAAGGAGACCAAAGTTAAGATGCTGGGTAGCTAGGAATATGGTAGAACCCACAACAGTAATCATGAAGTTCAAAAGAGGGAGATTTGTAGAGAACAATAATATTGTTATTGGAACTGTTTTTAGAAATATTCAATTTGAGATGACTATAGTATCTCCATTCTGAGATGGCCCATGAAACTGTTCGTGATGCAGGACAAGAGAGAGACTAGCTCTGGAGACAGATCTGGTAATTATCTGGATCAAGGTGATAACGGAATCCATGGAAGCAGATAACCTTACCTACTGTGAGAATATAGATTGAAAAAAAGAAGGGGGCTAGGACACAGATTTGAAGGAATGGCTGCAGTCCAGCAAAGGATACAGATCATATGGGTAGGAAGAGTAATCTCATGAAAACAGAGAAAGGAGAAATTATCCAGGAGGAGGTGATAGATAATATCAAATACTGTAGAGATGTCAAGAATGATCAGAACTGAGAAGTTTGGCAATTAACAAATACTTGGTAACTTTGGAGAGAGCAGTTTCAATTGAATGATGAGCCTGAATCCAGGGTTTAGAAGCAAGTGAGAATAAAAGTGGAGTCATCTGATTAAGATGGTTTTCTTAGGGAATTTAGCTGAGGATAGAAGAGACAGAGGATGGCAGGTAGCAGGAATGGACAAGGTCAAGTGAGGTATTGGTTTGTTGTTTTGGTTTTTTTTTTTAAAGGATGGGGGAGAAATGAGTCTTGTCAAAAGCAGGAAATGAGGGGCAGCTAAGTGGAACAATAAATAGAGCATTGGCCCTGAGTCAGGAGGACCTGAGTTCAAATCTGGCCTCAGACACTTAACACTTACTGGCTGTGTGACCTTGGGCAAGTCACAACCCCAATTGCCCTGCCTTCCATCCTCCAAAAAGAAAAATAAAAGAGTGAGGATGATAGAGGGGACAAAAGTGGGATGGATTCAAGGGAGTATGCAGAATGCCAAAGAAAGGGGACATGTCTTCAGGCGAGACAAAGGTAGAAGACAAAGTAGGAAAAGACATCTAAGTGTTAGGAAATGGGGATTAAGGAAGAAGTCATTCTCATCAAATGGCCCCAAGAATGCAGGGAAGGGATCCATGGGAGGCTTGTGGAAAGATGAAAAGCTTTAGGACAGGCACAGTGGTGAGTCCTACTTACGTTTAGGAAATTGTAAAAGGATTATATTTCTATAAGGGCCCAGTTCAGATTATGTAAAATAAATTTGCAGTAGATCTAATCCAGTATGGTTTTAAGATTCTTCTCTAGTTGTTTTCTATACCGATGGAGCCAAGAAGATAGATGATGGGAGTAATCCAGTGCTGAAGACTGGCAAGGTACGCTTGGGAAAGGACAAAGACTTCAGGGATTTGAGGCTCAAGGAGAGGATAGAACTAGGGGCTGGTTTATCAAAGGCTTATAAAAAGAAACCACAGGTCATAGATTTGGAACTGCAAGGGACCTTTCATCCTTGTCTGCTCCAACCCTCTTATTTTACAGATGAAAAAACTGATTCGGAAAGATGAAAAAAGTAACTCGCTCATCTAGCCACATCAGTTCAGAATCAGTATCTATGCTCTACTTATGACTGAACTAAAATTATTTGAATTACACCAATATCATGATTATTCCCTGTCCTTCTTTCTTACAGGTACGCTTCAACAGACTGAAGAGCCTGAGCAAAATTTTGGTCCCAGGGAACACCGCTATCAAGCTTGGGTTTTTGTGTGTTTGCATGCCTATGTGTTTTGTTTTGTTTCATTTTTGTGCAAGTAACTCAAGAAAGTAAGTCTAGGTTTGAAATGGCCTGGAAGATTTCTCCACAGTGAAAATAGAGTGACTTTCAATATTTTGGACATGTAATCGGTCACTTTTCCCAGTTAAGTATAGTATTATAACTTATAGAGAAAATGCTAATTTCCATCAGTGGAGGGAGTTTCTACAGGACTCTAGAAACCACAGAACTCTAACCCTTTGATACCTGACTCTGATGGGGGAAATTTTGCATAATCTTATCAAAACCAAGCCACTTATCACTTCCAATATATTTCTAAAACAAGCCACCAGGCATAAATCTTCCTTCATTCCACCCCCAGATCCCATTCTTGTTTTGTCTTCTCTAATTATTGTAGAATTTAAATTCTTTGAAAGGAATCACTGTGGTGTAGTGCAAATCTGGTCTCAGACACTTACTAGTTAATGTGACCCTAGGCAAGTCACTTAACCTCTATCTCCAGTTTCTCCATTAGAATAATAACAGCATCTACCTCACAGAGTCATTGTGAGAAGCAAAGGAGAAAACATTTATAAAGCATTTTGCAAGCCTTAAAGTGCTATATGAATGGTGTAAATTATTATCACATTCATTATTGTTGTGGGCCAAGACTTTCAGGGTCCTTGGCCACATTGGCTCCCCAATTCTACAAAGGTCATTAGGCAGATATGCAAGGAAAGTATAATCTTGTTGGGTGGATACTCTCATTGGTTTCATGAATATCCAAAGGAAGTATTGAGTTAATTCATGAATATCTAAAGAAAGTACTGAGTTAATTTGCAAGTCTTGATTGTAACACCCTGTTTGTGCCTCTGGACATGGTCCTAGGATGAAGAGCTTAACGAGTGATTGGCTTTGGGTTGGGGTAGAGAAAGATCAAGAGACCAAGGGTGGTTCCTTGCATTCTGCTAAGGGTATATAAACCTTGTAACTCCCATGTGTCTTTGGCTCTATATGAAATAGGTCTGCAATAAACAGACTACGGAATACAACCCCGTCTCTCTCCCTCTTTCTTATTCAGCTAGAAGCTCACTCTCTCTGTCCCTTTTATTTCACTCAGCTGGTAGCTAGGCCCAGATTTGCTAGCTGCAGCACATTATTATTAATTACTTGCATCCCCAGAATCTAGCATAGCTCACGGCACATTTTGAATGCATAATAAATGGTTTATCATTCATTCATTCACATATAAACCATAGTTTTATTTTTAAGTGTTTTTGAAAGAGACAGAAAGTTGGGCTGTAGCTACATCTCAATTAGCTTTATAGCATCAAAAAAAGGTCTCAGCCTCTGTTCTATCTGAAAGCTGGGGATAATACTATCTGGCCTACTTACCTCACAACATTATGGCGAGCAAACAAAATAACAGGCACTTTACAAGTTTACAAGCACCATATGAATATAAAGAATGATATTATTTTATATTCACATGGCCCCTTTCAACAGCTTATGACAAAGCCCTTGACTGGCATTGTTAATCCATCAACTTCTCTGCAAAGGTAAAAAGCACTTGGGCTTTCCTTTTGACTGGGGGCCCTTGAGCCCCTGAGTGATTAAATAACTAATCCAAGGTCAGACAGAAGTAGAACCAGAAAGGACCTCTTGACTCCCAGGGCTTCTTAAATGTTTTTTCCACTTGAGACCCCTTTTGGCATTTTGACCACTTTGATTTGCGCTGCCTGTGCTGAGGGCATGCGCAGTGCAACGTGCCCATGCATTGTGCTCAGAACCGAGATTGCAGTGAAGTTGCATGGTACAATATGGGCAAGCACTGCCAGAAACACCTCGGATTCATTACACGTTTCATTTGTAATTAATTTTTGGTTGCTACACGTTCACAAATCTTTTACTGTTACCAAATGTTTTTGGATCCCCATGTTGAGTTATGTGAGCCCTGTATGGTTTAAGAAGTGCCACAGTTCCAACCAGAATGCCTGTCTCACTCAGTGCCTGAAGGTCAAACCCCAAACAAGTTGTCTGCCCAGGGGGGCTCCTCAGAATTCAACTTCACCTGTCATTGATTCAAGGAAATGCAGAACATGAATTCACTGAGATGACCATCAAATCAGTTCCCAAAAAATAGTTCTGCCTTGGGCCTTGGACCTGGAACAAGACTGGCTCTCTAAGAGATCTTATTAGCTGAGACTTTCAGGTGAATTTAACAAGGGGTAAAGCAAACTTTTCTCTGCTGCAATTAGGTAAACCTTATTTATGTCGTATAGTCCTGAGATGCTATCTCCCCAGAAATGCTTTCTGAAAGTTTCCTGTCCTATTGTGTTGTCAATGTCCACTAGACAATATTCTAAGTCTCTAAATTGTGGGTCTTCAGAAAATAATCAAAACAGGTGCAGGCTGATGGCATTCTCCAATTTGTGTTTACTTTCCTGCGCAAAAACAAAAGCACCAGCAATTGATTTTGGTCAGTCTTGCTGCCTCCAAAGAAATGCTGACATTGGAACAAAGGGTGGAGTAAAAGGATAAATAGAGAAGGAGGAGCTCAAAAAAGAACAACAGCAAAAAACAAACAGACAAGAAACCCTCTCTGCTTTGCTGAGCAGACTGTTCTGTCTTCTCCATTCTCCTACTCCCCCATTTTATGGACTATGCTGTCATAGTCCAAGGTGTTTAGGACATAAGTCCTGAGACTATGTGTCAGATGCCAAGTTACTCCCCGCTTATGAGTATAGTAACACTTGATTTTGTGGATATTGATGCTTGAGTCAAGAAAGTCCTTTGTTCTGATGCCATGACTGTTTTGGTCTTATCTTAAGGTCTGAGAAATTAAAAAAAAAAACAAACCACAAAACAAAACCATTTGATAAGTGTGTTTCAGTATAATTGTTTTCTTTTGTAATCCTCTATAATTTAGTTTACACATTAAAAAAATTATTTTGATAATGCTCCCATAGGCTTCACCAGACTGCCAAAGGGATCTCTGACATAAAAAAAGAACTCCTGCTTTAAATTATCTCTTCACTATCCTTACACCTGCTCCCTAGGTCCAAACCTTTTCCGTTCTAGCTCCTGAGAATTTACTTCTGAGAAAACTGTACAATAGATCTTCTGGTCCACCCACTATATATCTCCTCCTCCCTATTCTCTCCCAGTCTACCCTGGTCCTCACCCTCTATTCTTCCATTTCCCTAGCAAAACACATTCAGAAGAAGAGAGATTCAGAAAAGCTCATTCATAGACATTTTATAAATAAAAGCACTCTTCTCACAAAATCCCTGTGAAGGAGACAGAACAAGTATGATGGAGCCATAGATTGTCATAGTGAATAGAGTATTCAGTTTAGGTTCCATTAGACATGGTTTTGATACTTACTGTCACCCTTGGCAAATTGTTAACCTCTCAAAACCTCAGTTTCCTCATCTGCAAAATTAATGCTTTAGGCTAGGTGGCTTCTTGGGTTTCTTCTAGCTCTAAATCTATGTTACTAGGATTCTATAAAAGGGATTTGCAGACCTTAAAGAGTTCAATGGGAGCTCCTATCCCTTTTTACAGATAAGGGAACTAAGAGATTAAAGGATTTGCTTCTGATCATATGATTACTAAGTGTCTGAGACAGGATGCAAACTCAGGTCTTCTAATCTCAAATTCAGAGATCTAAGTCACTAAATACACAGCCTCTCACCAAAATGTAAATGACTGGTAAGGCGTTTTGGGTCTCCCCAGCCCTAAATGTTTTCAAAGACTGATGTAATCTTTAAAAAGTCAAAACAATGAATTGTAGAATTAGGAGCAACTGAAACCATCTGAAAACCATCTGAAGGTAATATTAATTGTGGAATTGGGGATACCCGAATTTAGCAGTAAAAAAGCATCTTCCCCAGGCATCTGAGGATATACTATGTATTTACTCAATAAGATTGCCTCTGCTTCCAATCAGTCTAACAGAGAAATAAACTTCCTAAGGACCTAGAGAAATGACTTCTGGGCAATTGTTTCTGAGGGAAACAAAAACATAATTTTGATAATTAGCCAGAAGAAAATAGATTTTATAACAGTATTCTATACAGAATGGAAGCAATGACTTTAATAGAAACTAAAACTCATTTTTTTCAAAAGGAAAATATAAGCTAAATAGACTGAGAATAAAGAGCATTGGGTTGGGAATTGGAGGAGATGGGCTCTTCTATTTACTAGCTATATGACATTGGGCATTATTCAGATTCTTTTGGTGTAAGCTTACCTTCACCTATCAAATAAGAAAATTGGATTTTTTTTTTATTTATAAGGATACTTCCAGCCCTAAATCTATAATACTCTAGTCTTTTTAAAACTCATTTGATGAGTTGTGAAGGTATGCTTTTTTTGGTACTCATTTGATTACTGTGAGGACATTGCATCTTTGAAATATTGTTAGGGGAAAGGAAGTCAGGAGTGGAAGTATGCAGTGAACCAGTCCCTGTGTATAGTTTTTTCCTGATGTGAAAGTCTATTCATCAGCAGCAAAATATACTCTGAAACAGGAAGAGTTAAGCAAATCACAGCTGAAATTGTTTTAGCAGCTGGCTTAACAAGGTTCTCCCAAAGAATCCAGAAAGAATATGGAATAATCAAGATCCTTAAGAGATCAGTATTAGTAAGATCTAACTTAGGATATCAGTATTATTAAATTCCTCACGGTCAGATGGTGACTAACCCTAAGTGTGAACCCAGTGGAGCAGTGGCTCCCAGCCTTTTTCTTCAAAGAATCTAACTGGGGAAGGAACTGGGAATTGACGCTGAGGAAAGAGAACCTTGTTAGAAACTACTGCTCATACAACCCTACTAACAAAAAATGTGAACAGCTTGTGATCTGTGGGAGAGAGGTGGTCCACAGATGTAGAAGACTACTGGTTTTTAGCAGCAGTAATCAGTCTTAAAGAGCTTCTGGTCAGGCTGGGGTTACTGACTACATGTTATAATTTCCAGTCCAAAGAGATACAACATAGGTGGGTTTAGTTAACTATGGTGAGGAAGAGTTCACAACTAAAGAAACAGCTGTTCAAATATCAACAGTTATTGTCAGAGGTAGAGGAGCGAACAGTAAGGTCCTTGAACCTTTTTGAAGAAAAAAAGTGGCCGGTAAAAATTTAAGCAATTGAGAGGAAGCCCCCCTTATCCCCCATAAGAACTGTGAACATCAAGTGCCTGAAAAAGGATTTCTGCATTTTGTTTTGTTTTTAAACTGCTTGTGGATAATTTTCAGGGGCTGGGCATTTTGTGGGATTGGGCACATTCCTAAGACTGAAGCTTCACTTATTAAACACATTTTTTTTCCCCTCTGTCTTTGGCCAAGATGAATTACTCTGGGTGGATTAATAAACCTATAAACAGGTGAGTCCTTCTTATAGAAACTCCTTATAGTTCAGGGGCCAGAGGTTAATGTTCCCCAGGCCTTCTCCATCTAACACCTTGTTAAATAATTTCCTAAGACAAGTGGACAAGCCATCATATGTCATATTAAAACCTGGCCGAGGTGTATGACTACCAAATACTATGGCACTTCAGTGCTGATGGTTTATCTAATAGATATTCTGTCACCAGCCTCCAAGATGCTATCATCAAATTTGATTGTGGCTCTCTAATTAGTTAAGTTCTTGGCTCTATAATCTTTTTTTTTTCCTTAGGTACACATTTCATCCAGAGGGTGTCTGAGTCTGGCATTCACTCCAAAGGAGGAGGGGGGAAATGGTGCATAAAGTTTCCATTATGCTTGAAAAGCAGAACCATCTGTTAGAGGCATCATGACACTCCTTGGAACGCAGCCTTGGAAACGGTGTTTACCAACAGAGAGTTGGCATCTCAAAGAACTCAGGGTCTTGGCACCAGCAGCTCCCTCCTCCCTGGGCAGGGAGTATCCCAGAGGAGACACAAAACAACCCTTCCTGGAGCTTTGTGAGCCTTAGAAGCTAACATTTGGATATCACTGTGTACTCATGGGCAAATGTCTCATTGTAGGAAACACAGTGAACTTGAGTTTCACAAAAGACACCGGAAAGAACAAGGTCACCTCAAGTGTAACATATCTTTTGGGTCTGATTAAAGAAAGTCTTCAGAGTGGTGATCCACCAGATTCTATTTTTAAGGGAATTGGTAAAAGGTTGAATATTACTCAGGCCAGGGGCATGATGGAGTCAGCTTGAGCTGGCTCAGGAGACATTGTTAAATTTTCTGTATAAGCATTTATACCTTGGAAATCATACCACAAAATCAGGGCTTAATTTATTGTTTTGTTGATTCCTAGACTTAAGTGATAGACAAAATATTAATAGTACAGATTAAACTTAAAAGTGTGTCATATATACATGTTTTTCAGAGAGGAGGCTGTCAAACTTTCACCAGCACACTCCAGATTCAGACCTAGGTCTCCTTTAAAGTAAATAATAATAACTTATATGTAAATAGCATCATAAATTTAGAGCTTGAATAGGCCATTAGAATTATCTAGTGTGACCCCTGCTTTTTGAAAAAGAGAAAATAGGCCTAGGTGGTTAAGTGACTTGCCCTAAGGCATACAGCTAATAAATAGTTGAGCTGGGACTTCAACCCTGGGTCTCAAACTAAAACCAACCTGATTTCCACTACCAAATCCACACTGCCTCTGAGGGTTTACAAGCCATTTCTCTCATAACAAACTCTTCATTTTACAGATGAGAAAACAGACTCAAAGAGTTATTAAATTGCTTGACCAAAATCACACAACTGGTACATGATGGAGCTGTGTATTTTTCACTCCATGGCCTGTGTGCAGTAAATACTATTCTGTCAAGTAAAGATTGAGGAATCAGTCTCACACACATGGACCAGAGGCCAGAACTGGACAGATTTCCTAAAGACTTCACCTCCCCTTAACTCCTAATCTTTTTTTCCTACCATTCCCTCCCTGCTTCTAATTCAGGGGCAGTTAAGAGTTTATTCTAAAGTGCTGGGGATGAGATGGGGCAGATGTGGAATGTTACCTGTAATACTGTCAGATTCTTTCAATGTTTTGATCAAATTTACAGAATGGTTAAAAAAAATTTGCTATAGAGGATGGCTGGGGGTGTATGTGGGAATACAGGGGAAAATTTAGGTGATCTACAGACAAAAGATCAATGAAGAAAAAAAGTTAAGAGTACTCTGTGCACCCTCCTCCCATACCATTTGCCTGTGTTCCATTTGATAGGTGGAGTTGGTGTATCAAAGGATTCCATTTGAAACATAAAAGATAGGATCTTCCATTCGGGGTTAGAAAGCAGCATAGAAACCACCTAGGCCAAACCCCCCACTCCCATTTTATAGTTACTTAGTGAATGTAAATTACTTGCTTGTAAATTACTGGGTCACTGAGACCCAGAAGTCACATCTGCCATGTCCAGCTCTTTCCTTTCCACCAGACTGCTCAGGTCTGCCCTTCCTCATCTTTGTTAGCTCTCTTTCCCTGCTCCTGAATATTTGAGGCACTCCTTCCTTACCTCCTCAACCCCACCAAACCTCTGGGCTGGCTCCAAGTTTGCACTTCATCTGAAAGGCTACCCCTTCTTTATGGGGTCATCACGTGCAGAACTCTGTGCAGAATTCTGGGTAACCCCAAGGGGTCGACAACCAGAGGAAGGAGGAGACAGAGGTCTCTGCCCTGGAGGACCTCCTCAACTGAAGCCAGAGACAGGACAACCACACATGAAAACGCATTAAAAAAAAACAACCCACAAATGACAGAAACATATAAACATATACATAACCAATTACAGCTGTACTGAGATATGCACACAAGGCTGAGGGGCACGCTCGAGGGCCTGGATCCAGATGGGGTTAATCTCGGGTCCATCTCCACCCACATCCCTCCAGTGCCCAGCCTCTCTTTTCAGCTCCTTTTCGGTCTCTTTTGTTTTTAATTAGCCCTGAACATCCCACAGGCCAAACTCACTATCATCTTGTGGACCTTCCTCCTTGCCACACAAAGAAAGTGCTTGTGGAGTATTGAACCCCAGCTTCTCAGGGGCCAACAGGTTGGAGGTTTGGTTACTAGTTCCCCAGGTGCGCACCAAATACATAGGACACTTGGTGTAGTGTCATTGTCTACTAGAGAGCATCTCCAGGCACACGTGTGCCTCATGAAGAGCCTGCTCATGAATTTCTGGTTCCTGAGGAAAGGCAGTATTTCTATGGGTTGATTGTGAACAGGGGAGCTATATATTTGGAGTATTAGAGGGATGTTAGTTACCCTCATCCCTTCAGATGAAATGGCAAGAGCAGGGCTAGTTGAAACTCCTGGCTGATCCCTTCCCCAGATGCAGGATGGGAGACAGAAATAAAAAAGGCTACCAATTTAAGAGGGATTAAAGGAAAGACTTTTCAAGCTCTATATAATTAACTGGTAGAACTCACTGCTGCAGGGTATTGCTGGGGCCTGGAGCTTAGCTAGGTGTAAGAAAGAATCTGCCACGTGGGTGAATCAGAAGGGCATCTGCAGATACAATGGCAGAGATAAAATTACAGGGCATCTCAGTTTTCCTGCTCTAAGGCATAAGCTGATCTGGAGGTAGAGAGGGATAAAATTGTCTCTCTCTCCTCTGGCATAGAATTGCACAGTTAAGTTACATCTTTTTTGCAGCATCTAGCTTTGGAAATCGGGCCTTGGACTTGATGGATAGGGGGACTCTTTGAGCTGGGAATTTCCTCTCATGGGTTCCCTTGCAATTTTCTGTTATGTTTCAAAAGATAACTGCTTTTGGCAATGGTGAATAGTTACACACTGCTGCCAACATAGACAAGACCTCAGCATCTCTAGGAAATATTTTATGAAGAAATGTTGGTGATTAAAATCCTTAAGGGGGAAGAAAACATTATCTATGTGAAGAAAACCAATGCTTTCCCCCTAAAGAAAATCAGTTACTTTGGTATTTTCCCTTTAGCTTGGTGACCTAATCAAATAAATAGCAAAGACTTTTTGGTCAATTGTATTGAAGTGAATTATCTTTTTTTTTTAATGTTAAACTGAAAAAAGACTCACTTTTTAAAGAATGTATAAAACCCACTTTCTTGCATAGTATTCAGATCCCCAGAAACTTTCAAGATTATATTGGTTGTGTCCATCCTGGACAGCTAAGCTGAACACTGACTTGGAACACAGAAACCTGGATTTGGGGCCAGAGATCCTGTGTAACCTTTGGTCAAGTCATTTAATTTCTCTGGACCACAGTTTCCATATTTATAAAATGAGGGGACTGGACTAAATCAAAGATTCTTAATCTAAGGTCAATTAACATTTAAAAATATTTTTAAATTTATTTCAATACACTTGGTATATTTTATGAATTTACAACTATTATTCTGAGAAGGCATTTGTAGGTTTCACCAGACTGCCATAGGAATCCTTGACATAAGATAAGGTTAAGAATCCCTGAACCAGATGACCTCTAAATCTATAAGCTTATAAAAAAAGGAAGAAATTTTCCTTCTAGTCAACACTACCCCCACTCCTATTTAAAATTTCAAAGAGGGACCTGTGCTAATCAGTGTAGGTTTCCTCTCCATTTGGTGTCATCAAAGGAGACTCATTTATCTTGACAACAGATTTATCCTAGACATTATTTTTACCCAGACACTGTGAAAGATTGTCTCATAAAATAGAAAAGCACATCCAAGGGAGCAGAAAAGCATAATTCTCAAACACAACATGACAATATCTCTAGCATCTGTCTCGTCCCTGCATTCAAAGCCTCCACTCTATTTCAGGCCCTCATTACCTCTCTCCTATTCTATTACAACAGCCTCCTAATTGGTTTCTCTACCTCAAGTCTCTCCCCTCTCCAATCCAGCCTCCAAACAGCTGCCAAATCATTTTTCTAAAGTACATATCACTCCCCCACTAGATAAACTCCAATGGTTCCCTATTACCTCTGAGATCAAATATAAGCTCCTCTGTTTGGATTTTCTTTTACATATTTAAGCTCTTTGCAACTTGGCTTTCCAAACTCATTATACATTTGTTCTCCTTCCCATTCTCGATTTTCCAGTCAAATGGGTCTTGCTGCTACTCACACAACACTCCCTCTCCTGTCTCAGTGTCTCATCTCTCCCTATTAGAGGAGACTTGTTTCCTTCAAAACTTCTCAAATACCAACACCTATCTCCCTAACTTCTAGTGCCTACTCCCTAAAAAAATTACCTTGAATATATTATGCGTATACTTAGGTATGTACACATTATATTTCCCAGATAGAATGTAAGCTCTTTGAGGGCAGGGGCCACTTCATTTATTTTTTCTTTGAATCACCAGAACCAGTCCAGTACCTGAAAAAGGGTAGATAAGACAGGGGCTGGCCTATGATTTAGTTAATTGATACATGAAGGAACTCCTCATGAACAAACTCTCTCTACCAATTTAAGTCATGCCTAGGTTTGCAAATTATGGTCTAAGGCACTGAGAAGTTAAATAATTTGCCCATTTACCCAGAGCCAATGTGTGTTAGAAGCAGAACTAGACCTGGGTCTTCCCACCTCTCAATGTTGTTGTAAGGATAAAATGAAATAATATTTGTAAA
The DNA here is from genome assembly GCA_028646575.1 of Pseudocheirus occidentalis. Taxonomy (NCBI): domain Eukaryota; kingdom Metazoa; phylum Chordata; class Mammalia; order Diprotodontia; family Pseudocheiridae; genus Pseudocheirus; species Pseudocheirus occidentalis. The sequence goes on along the minus strand of CM053598.1, from coordinate 110,573,701 downwards.
GTGCTTAGCACAGTTGGTACAAAGCAGGGTTTATAGAAATGCTTATTCTCTTCCCCTATGTGTTCATGATCACTGGGAATAGAAATCTGATGTGAATGTAATATATGGATTAGGCCAATAGCTCAAACCCAGTGAAATATTCACATGGTTAAGTTTCAATTACAAGAATGGTCAAGTGTTTCAGGTTTTTCAAAGTTCAATCAGTTTATGAGATCTATAAGTTGTTTTCCAGTTTGAATTGGTTCACTGATGATTTTCTTTTTTTAAACAAAAACTTCATCTTAGTTCATGGTTCATTTTTTTAAAAAATTATTATTTTGTGCAGTCCAGGATTCAGCAAATTAGGATCATTCACTGTGACTTTTGTTTTCAGTTAAGTTTAGTTTAAAATCCTTATAGGAAAACTGGAGTTGAAAATACCATTTCTGTAAATATCACCATCAAAGAAATGAAATTCTCTTCTCTCCTTTAATGATTTATTTCTTTATAAGACTATTACCATTAAGGATTTTTAACATATGTATGTGTATTAATTCTAGTGCCTTTCCTCTAGCGATTATTTCCTGCTTGTTCTATATATAGCTTATTTGTAAATAAATTCTTTGCATGTTGTTTCCCCCTTTAGATCATGAACTCCTAGTGCAGGGTCCAGTTTTTGCTTTGCTTTGTACCCCCAGAACTTAGCAGTGGCCTTAGTGCCTAGTACATAGTAGATGCTTGATAAATGTTTACTGACTGACTGTGTGTGTGTGTGTGTGTGTGTGTGTGTGTGTGTGTGTGTGTGTGTGTGTGGGTAATCTGATAAAAGCCAACAGTGTGGGACAGGGATTCACCCTCTATTTGCCAAGATGTTTATGCAGCAGAAATGTTATTTATGAAAATCTGGAAACAGTGCTAATCTCCATCTTCTCATATTTTTTTCCATCAAATAGTTGATCTTTCCTCCACAATAAGTGGCTAAAATGAAAGAAAAGATAATGTTGACAACAGAATCCAAACACAACCCTGCCCCCTTCATATTCTTTGTCTTCAGAGCCCAGGCTCAGGGCTAAAGCCTGAAGCAAAACTTTAAAACACTGGGAATCTGGGGCGACTAGGTAGCACAGTGAATAGAGCACCAGCCCCGAAGTCAGGAGGATCTGAGTCCAAATCCGCCCTCAGACACTTGACACTTACTAGCCGTCTGACTTTGGGTGAGTCACTTACCCCCAATTGTCCTGCCTTCACCCTCCAAAAAAAAAAGGCAAAAAAAATACTGGGAATCAATAAAATGAAGGTGGTAATGTATCATAGCATAAATCAGATTGGATTTGGAATCAGAGAAGTTGGGTTTAAATCTCAGTTCTGCTACAGAATGGTTCTGGACAAATCATTTAATTCCTTAGGGCAGAAGTTTCCTCATCTGTAAAATGAGGGATAATAATAATTGATGATATTTATAGACCTTAAGCATTGCAAAGGACTTTACGTAAGTAATGGGAGTCTGACTTCTCTCCATGCAGAGTGGCTAGGGAGCATGCTTCTAAGGGAATCATGATGACATGTAAGAGATGTGTCATGGAGAGACTATGTATCATGCATAGACATTCAGTAATTGGTCAGCCGGCCAAAGGAGACTTTTTGATTGGCTATAGAGGCAATTTAAAAGGCTTGTCAGCAAAAATAACTGCTCATTTGTCCCTTTTGCTCTTGGGAGATCTCAGTGAATCTTTTGGCCACTACATCCATTGAGAAACCATACAATAAGGAGAAAGGTCTCTGAAGCCATATCATTCAATGAAAGAGTCTCAGTCCTTGGTCTCTGACTTTTTTCATTCTAGGTAAAGGGAATTCAGAAGATTCAGAGGGTGCCTAGGCATCCTTGTGTTCTGAAATTTGGATTCCAGAGTCAGTGTAGCATTGATGCCCCAATGAGCAAAGAGTGACCTTTCAGGCCCCCAGACAATGTAAGCTGAGATTAGTCTTACATGTAAGTCATGCTGCATCAGTACCTGAACTTGTTGGGACCATAGCTATAAAGGAATTGAGCTACATTATGAGACTATTGTCAGAGACTGATGACATGGGGATGAAGGAGGAAAATATGGGCCTGAGGTATTGGGAAAAATGTTTGTACATTTATTCTCATTATATTGATGAAGTAAATATCCTTTAAAGCTAAACAATGTTAAGTGGTTAAATGGACCTGGGCTGCTAGTTATCGGCATCTAACAGTGGAAAGAATACAGCCAGTAACAACTCAAGCTTAGACTAGAAAATAGAAAACCCCCAACCCCTCGGGATATCCTAGGACCCTGAAGGGGTTCTGAGAGGGAGGCAGAGCATACTTGCTACACTATGTTGTCTTATATGAGCCTCATAATAACTTGCTTACAAATTTACAGATGAAGAAACCAAAGCTCAGCGAGATTCAGTAACCCAAGAAATTTGAACAAAAGTCTTCTATTTAAAATCCACTAAACTGTAAGCTGCTTGAGGTCAGGGACTGATAGTAACCTCCTTTTGTCTCTCCAGCATTTAGCATGGTTCCTAGCATATAGCAGGGAACTATTTACTAAATTGGATTGAACCTTTGGTACTAAGTCCAGCTTATATTCCAATAATCAACTAACTCTATGCTGTCTGTTCAAGAGACCACAAAGATCCTGTCCAGGTCTCTGAAGGGTAAGTTTGATACTCTTTCCTATGTTTTAAAATTATCAATAATAATAAAGCATATTTATTCTCAAGGTGATCTGCAACTTAAAAGCGTACCTTTGAACAAAACAAACCTAATCATCATTTAAATTATTTGTACATGTGAGCTGTACAGAGATACAAATTTCATATAAATTAACAAAAATATATTGTAGCAATCATCACTCCCTCTTCCACATTTCCTTGGAAAAAACCTAAAAGACTGCAAGAAGCATTAAGATCTCAATAACCCCTGGTAGAATGACAAGTCTAGCCATGGGTCTGGCTATAAGGGCCTTTGCATTTCCATAAGTGCTCAGCACTCTGTAGTTGCTTACAAAAGAACCTCTATCTTCTGTTTGAAGCTAGTTTCTAAGTAAACAATAGAGACTTTTACTGAACAATCCTTCTAGGTGAGTGAGATTGCAGGAAATAGGTGGAAATTGTGAGAACACATTATCAACATTTCCCTGGGAAAAGATGGGACACAAATCACAAGAAAATGTAAATTGTGATCATTCAAATGAAAGGTTACACTGTATTTCGAGGATAGCTCAGCTCTCATCTGTTTCACCCAAAAAGGCTTTGCCACGATAAGACTTAATCTACTCCAGAAGAGATATTAATACCTCTTCTTGGTCTGAGAGGGGTTGCGGTGAAAGGAAGAATCTTAGATCCTAATCTACAAATTATTGCGTTTAATGGCTTTCAGCCAGATAGGAATTCTGTGCCCTTCAAGCAGCTGTTCTGTTCTGGCAAACTCCGGTATGAAGCCACAAGGCAAAGCCTATCCGATTTACAAAAAAGAAAACTTTACAAGAAATATGATAATACCATGTTTAATAAAATTTCCCCTAGTAAAGTAATGCAATTAAAAAGTTGCCATTGCCAGCCTTGTTAGGAAAAAAGGAGGAGCTTACAATGACAAGGAAGGCCATGAAGACTGAAGGAGGATTTTTTTGTTTTGTTTTGAAGCAACTTGGGACCCATCTTCCGTTATCTACCACTCAGTGTAAATGACCAAATTAACACAGGGTGAAAAGGATCTGGTTATTCCAAGAATTCATAAAAGAGCAGGCAATTTTAAAATTATTCTCCTGAATTCGAGCTCTGGGAATGGGAATCCACGAATTGCCTCCAATCTGACTTTACTTGGTAAATCAGGCTTACCCTCTGTAGGTCCTAGGATTTATTTGTAGAAAATGGGCCCATTAAATAAGCTTGATATTACTGGGATGTCTTCATCAGACCATCTAAAAGACAGGAGGAAAGAGAGCGGGGAGGGGGGGGGGGAGAGAGAGGGAGGGGGATAAGAGAGGGAAGGACAGGGAGGGAGGGGGAGGGAGGAGGGGGAGAGAGAGAGAGAGAAAGAGGGAGAGAGAGAGAGAGAGAGAGAGGGAGGGAGGGAGGGAGGGAGGGAGGGAGGGAGGGAGGGAGGGAGAGAGACAGGATGTAGGATAAAGTGGGTGAGAGGGACTGTTTATAGCTGACAAAGGGCTTAAGAAATACTGGTCAACAGGAAATCACTATCCTAATGGTTGTTCTCCCAGGGAAAGGACAAATAGCATGAACTGAACTTTATTAAGGACCAGAGAGGAGCCATGTACCCAAGCCAAAGAGTTGCAAAAGACAGTGAAAATCAGTTAGACAAACAATCCCACAGAGCTAAGTGACTACTAGTAGAATTTACACAGAGGACTAGCCTTTACTGTTGTCTTTGCCTACTCCCTCTGAAAATGCTGCTTATCCTATATGGTATAGATACTGGACCTGTGATATCCTTTATATTGGAAATTCCCACGTTCTATCTCAGGTAAGGAGAGTTCATTTACCAATGTAAGTCTGTACCTTCTTTTCAAGTTAGAGTAAGGTTTCTTACCCTGAGTTTCTTACTACAGACCCAATCCATAAATAAGGAATCCATGAATTTGGATGGGAGAAAAAAATATATCTTTATTTCAATATAATTGGTTTCCTTTGTTATTCTACAAATATGCTTAAGAATATTATTTGGAGAAGATATCTATAGACTTCGTAAGACTGACAAAGGGGCTTATGGGGAAGAAAAAGATTATGAATCTCTGTCTTGGAGAGTTTGCCAAGAGTACTGAATGAAATTAAGTGACTTTCTCAGGGTCACACAGTTTGTGTCAGAGGCAAACTTAAACTGGGTCCTTCTGGTTCCAAAGTCAACTGTTGTACCATACTGCATCTTTTACCTGAGACGCCAATGCATAAAGTTACCATTACCTCTTGAGTGCTCATGTCATGAGATCAGAGATTTAGAGCTGGACAGGCCCTCAAAGGCCAACAGTTCTAGCCTTCATTTTACAGTTTAAGGAAATGAAAACACAAAAGGCTACCCAGAGAGGTTTTGATTGGCCAAAAGTCATACAGGGAAGCAGCAATGAAGGTGGAATTTGAACCCAGACTCTAGAGTCAGTATTCCTTCCACTGTTCCACACTGCCTTTTTTTTTTTTTACTAGTATTAGGCAATAAAATCATGAAAGAGTTCCACTTATCAGGAATATCTCAAGGGGGTTTAAAATTGTCTCCTAGATATTTTTGTTGTTTAATCATTTTAGTCATGTTTTACTCTTCCCAGAAAACCCCATTTGGATGGTTTCCTTGGCAAAAATACTGGAGTGGTTTGCCATTTCCTTCTCCAGATCATTTTACAGATGAAGAAACTGAGGCAAAGCTAGGTGACTTATCCAGGGTCACACAGCTGATGAGTGTCTGAGGTTGGATTTGAATTCAGGAAAATGAGTCTTCTTGACTCCAGGCCCAGGGTTCTATCCACTGTGGCCCATGGTTGCCCTCTACCAGATCTTATATCTTGTTGATAAAACATATAGTGAAAACTATTCATCTTTTTAACTCTATGGATAAAAGTAAAGTGAAGGATCCTCAGACCCATGCCTGAAAGAAACAAAAGTCACTTAGTCATCACCAAGTGGTGTTGGAAATTGAATTCTCTTCTTCAATATGTGACTAGGAAATTTATTTTTTAGAAAGAACTGGCTGGGATTTTCCCATCTAAACCTGTAGGGGTAGACCCTTTAGTTCCTTGTACTTATCTTTTTTATCAAAGAAGAAATTGACTACAGCCTGTTCCAAGTATTTACCTGGACTAATTTTAGGTCTATTCCTCAGACACTTGGGAAAAGAATATGATTTGCTTTTGATTTAAAGTCAGCCCAGTCAAGGTTGGTTGGCTTCTTGTTTTCCAGCTCAACTTACACACTCTATAGACCCCTGAAGGAATCTTTCTTTTAATACACATGGACCAGGAAAGAAGGTTGTAGAAGAAAAGGATCCAAGATTTCAGTCTTACTATTAAATTTCTTTGGCCATAGCTCTTCACAGCAAGTATCATATTACTAATAGAACCTTTCTTAGATGCTTTTCTTTGGGGTTTTCAAGGATATTTGACCAATTTCCTCTCAAGCCCAACTTCACCCTTATTTTGACAACTAGGTTAGCACAAAGACCATTTCCTTTCTATAAAGCCTAAGCAAAATAGTGAAGTAGGTAAAATTTGTGTTTCAATGCACCCTGCCACCTTTTCAGTCTTCCCCCTCCTTTAATGTCATTGTTTTGTTATTATCTCAGTTCTCATGCTGTTGTCCATCAAAAGCTCCAGAAAGAAATTCCATGCTTTACTCTCTAATGAAGCCAAGGCTCTTGTACTCTGGATCCCGTCTCTTCCTGACCCCTCCAGGAGACTATTGCTTACTCTCTTCCTTCTTCTTTCTCTCTTCTTCAACTTATCTTTACCCACTAGCTCCTTCCCTATCACATACAACCATGCACAGGTTTCCACTATCCCTTAAAAACTTTCACTTAATCCTACCATTCTCTCAAGTTAGTATCCCAAATTTCTTCTTTCTTTCACAGCCAGTTTCTAATTCCTCACCTCCTGTTCTATTGGCCTACAGGCTATCCTTGGGAACATGACATTTCATCAGTCACCTTGGTGCTTTGCAGGTGGACACCCACAGTAGGTCTGAATCTGTTCTTACCTTGACTTAATAAAATCCCTAGGGAATGGACCAGTTTCTGTCTTTGTATCGTCAGTGCCTTAGTACAGTAAATTACATAAGTAGGCACTTATGTTGAGGTGTAATTGAAGAAAACTGATCTTAAAAAGTTACCCGTGGGGAAAGGGCAAGGTGGGAGAGAGAGAAAATAGATATTTGTTCACTAAAAATAACAAAAATTAATTTTTAAAAAGTTACACCTCCCAAGAAGATTAAGGGATTCAATGGCTTTGGTTAAAGAAATGAATCCCTAACAGTGGAATTTCAAGAATCAGTCAGTGGGTAGAGACAATATTTTTATAGACAGTGGGGATTTCCTCTATTTTTCTTCCCACAGTCCCCAGTAGGGAGCTATGCTTACAAAGACATACAGTCATTGTTGTTGACTGACTCATTGACAGATATGAAATGTTTGGATGGCCCTTGGGCTAATAAAGTTTTCAGTCTTTTTAAGAGGATGTTCATGTCTGGAAAAAGATTCTGAAGAAAGAAAGTTAGAGCATAAACTCATAAAAAATAACTGTTAATCTCACAAGCTGTTATGGAAGCATTTTATCACCAGTGATCTATATGTATGTGAGAAGAGTCAATTTCAGATAGATATAGATGTGTATATGTATACACACATATTGCATACACATGTGTGTATGTACACATGTGTGTATGTGTATATGTGTGTGTGTGTATGATTAACTCCATTCCTGACACTGAACAGAACATGAGGAATATTCAGACGTAGGGATGTGTAAAAGCCAATAGAGCAGTCAAAGCTAATCATCTGTTTTGTGAAAAGGGTTGGAGTTGGTGAAACCCAAGTGCCAGTTTCTGCCTATGACCTTGGCTAGTTCCTTGTGAGGAACCAATGAAACAATATATAGTAAAGAACTTAATCAATTTTAAAGAGCCACATAAACATCAGCTATTATTAAAACGCATTACTTTTCATATTAGATAGGAACACTCTCTTCCCCCTCCTAGTAAGCATCTAAAGTAGCATTTGAACTCAGGTCTTCGTGAATCACCTATGAGCATGAAGTGGCCAGAAATACGTATAAGATTATTCCTGTAGCTGTATGAAAAACAGATTGGAGAAAGAAAAAAAAATAGAGACCTGCCTTTTATGGTTACTGGGGCTATGGAGGGCTATTTATCAAGTAGCATGAAAGAAGGAAAAAGAAATGAGGGGTTTCAAGGTAAAGGTAAGAGAGCACCCAGAGCTTGCCATTCCCTTAAGCAAACAATAGGTTTCTACATAGAAGAAAGGACTTAAGTTTCAACAGCAAATGGGGAGAGGTATAGAGGAAGTCAGGGTGGGGAACAACTTGGGTCTGGTGCAGGAAAAGGGACAGCAGAGCAACCCAAGGAAGATCTGGAGTTCAGCAAGACCAAAAAGAGGAGGAGGGAGAGAAGAACGAGGTGGGACCCAGACAGATCCTAGAAATTTCCACATGTATCTTCTTTAATGAAGACAAAATTCACTGGGCTGCCTTTCCAGTCAAATGATATGTAAGGAATTGTCTTTCCTCCCCTCCCCCCCCAATTAAGAGTGAGTGGAAAGAAAATTGGATCCAGAACGAAGGCAGGCCTCATGTAGGCTGTTAAGCACCTGCCACTCAGCTTTTGCCTTATAATCCCTCCCTAATCAGCTGCAGCTCCCATAAATAAGCCCTGGCAGAAGGCTAGCAAAGAAACCAACTGCTAACCCCAAAATGGAAAACCTACAGTGATGCTTCTATCGTGTGCTGTTAGAAGCTGGCCATCCCATGGAAACGATCATGGTGATCCTTTCTAATTTGAGTCCACAAAGTCCATAAAACAGTGACCTTCTCTAGTCTCCTATCTTTTTCCTTAGCCCCATAAGGATGCTAAGAGGAAGTTAATCATGCATTACCTTTTATTGCTCTTAATTGTTTTATGTGTAAGTCTTGCCTTCCTACCAAATGGGAAGCTTTTCAAGGCTGGCTCAAACACCACCCCCTCTATAAAAAGTTAAGTGTTTCCCCTCATTGTAAGTATCTTCCTTCACCCTTGATATTAAATTGTATTTACTTAATTTTTTATTTTATATTTATATAATATTTTATATTATATTTAATTTTAATTTAATTTATATTTAATCATATTTGTATTTCTTATTTTCTCTCAATAGGGAAGCAGCTAGGTGCCACAGTGGTATGTCTACAGTGCCTGAAGTCAGAAAAATCTGAATTCTAATCCTCCCTCAGAAACTTCTAACTTCATTGTTGTCTTAGTTTATTTATTTCTTTAATCTTAGTTTTCAGCACTCACTTTTATAAGATTTTGAGTTTTTAATTTTATCCTCCTCATTCCCCTCTCCCTTCCCCAAGATGACGTGCAATCTGATATAGGCTATACATGTACAGTCATATTAAACATATGTCCACATTAGTCATGTTGTGAAGAAGATTTAGAACCAAAGGGAAAGATCATGAGAAAGAAAAAAAAGAAGGAAAAATAGTTTTCTTCCATCTGCATTCAGACGCCATAGTTCTCTGAAAGTGGATAACATTTCCATCATAAGCCTGTTGTCTTATTTTAAGAAATTGCCACAGTCACCAAAACCTTTAGCAACCACTGCCTTGATCCTTTAGCAGCCATCAACAAAGAGGCAAGAGCAAGAAAAAGATTATGAATCGAGAGTGTTCAGATGATAGTCAGAATTTTTAGCAATGAAGTATTTTTTTAACTAAGGTGTGCACAATGGGGCTTTTTTTTTAGACATAATACTTTTACACTCAGACTACAGCATAGGGTAAACGTAATTTTTATATCCACTGGGAAATTTAAAAAAATTCATGTGACTCACTTTATTGCGATGTTCACTTTATATTGTGGTGGTCTGGAACCAAACTCACAATATCCCCAAGGTATGCCTGTAGTTGTTTGCATTTTGTCTCCCTCATTAGACTGCAAGTTCCTTGAGACCAGGGAGCTCTTCTGCCTTTGTCTTTTGGCTTTCCTTATATGCCCAGAATGTAGCACCATGACCAATTGCTTAATAAATGATAGTTGAGGGGCGGCTAGGTGGCTCAGTGAGCAGAGCACCGGCCCTGGAGTCAGGAGTACCTGAGTTCAAATTCGGCCTCAGACACTTAACACAAAAAAAAAAACTAGCCGTGTGACCTTGGGCAAGTCACTTAACCCCAACTGCCCTCCAAAAAGCAAAAAAAAAAAAAAAAAAAAAAAAATGATAGTTGACTTGATTTTACTTGACAATATAGCAATACAGAAAAATGTTAGTATTATAGAGATGGACTTTGCTTTCATGTAAAGATTGAGAATTATAAAAGAGCTTTGTAATTCCTAAAAATAATTCAGTGAGCTCTCTTCCTCCTTTTCAACCCAATTCCATAAGTGGCTATTTCTTTTGTATTCCCCTATGGCAGACCCAAAGACTGAGCTATATCTCTGACATCTCACTCAAATATGGGTATTCCACAGGGCCTCTCATGTAGGATGATATAGGATCTCTGTAGATCTGAGAAGAAATGTAAATCCCACTTTATTCCAGCAGTAAAATGAGTCAACAGTGCTGTGTTCTGGGAAACCAAGGGCCATGCTACTTTAAAGCTATCTTTCTCAATACTGCAGAAGCTAGAGGGATTCTACATACTTTTCTTCCCCAATCACATGTGTTCCATCTGTAAAAAACCTTGGTCCCACTTCTTTCCTGAATTCTCTAACTTCATCTCAAACAACCTACTGTTTTGTCTCCACCTAGATATTTGACCAGCCTAGAGTGATTATTGCTGGGCCACTCATCAAAAGCCCAGTTTCTAGCCCAAAAGGATGAAGTGATGGAACTGCTGTTAAGGGCAGTGGTGGAGAAAGCTGCCGCCCTTGAAGGCTATATCATACAGGGGAAAGAAGACTGAATTTGGAGTCTGACAGCTTGAATTTTAATCCTCTCTGCCACCTGGCACCTGACTTAGGCAAGTCACTCCTTTCTGGGCCTCCATTTCCTCAGCTGTAAATGAAAAGTTTGTGTTACATGGCTTTTTATGTCACTTTCAGTTCTACTCTAATCCTGTTATCTAACTGTGGCAACAGCTAAGAGAATTCCTCAATCTCTTGGTCTGTAAGTCTGTGAATTAGCTTTTCCATTCTTCTTTGATCCCTGGGTTGCATCCTCAACATAAGGCTCCAAGTTGCCAGGTCCTTGAACATCTACTGTAGGCCCTCTCCCATGGCAGAATTATACCTTCAGAATACCTAGCACAATAGCAAATGATAGTGGCTGCTCAATATTTTTTTTTAGTGAATTAGGACAAAGAAGATATCCCACTATCAGCTTTCTGATATTTATGAATTATATTTTTTTGTTCCTTCCTCTAGGAAACAGGACTAAATCAAAAGATCCTATAGCTAATTAGCTTTGGTGCTACATTCAAAATTCATGACTTAGACCATCTGAAATTTGTTGGGTATTTTTCTTCATTGTTTTAAAAAAATCTAAACCAGACTAAGGGCAAAGGGAAAGGTGAGGCATTGCTCTTTTGTCTTACTTATATCTTGACGCCTCCAGTTTCTCTCCTTGACAATCCATCATACTGTTGCACCTCTCTAATTATGTTACTCCTCTAATTAAAAACATTAAAGTATCTCTATTACCTAACAAATCAAATATTCTGGCATTCAAAGCCCTCCCATTTAATTCCAACACACCTAAGCTTTTCTTATGTTACTCCCCTTCATGTATTAAATTCTCCTGTATGACTCAACATCTCATTCTCATCCTGCCTTCTATCATTTCCATTCCTTTGCTCATGTAGTCCTCCATGCCTAGAATGGAATGTTCTCCCATCACCAACAATTTTTACCTGTCCTTCCTTGAACTCCTAACTCTGGTCTATCTTAAGCTGCTGACCTCTCTCTTCCAACTTCTCATGGTACTTTGGGTGTCCCTTCACCCCTATCTCATTCTCCCTTTTATTTTGGTTATTTTGTTATTAAGGTACATTTCTTTAATCCCTTTCCTCCATCATAAGAAATTATAATTTCCTTGAAGTCAAGGACTATGTCTTAAAAAAAATTATCCTTCATGTTTAACACAATTACACTAATAACCATTTAGAATGAATTTCATTTCTCTCCTTTTGTAAGAATGTGCGCTCTTTGTCTGCCACTACTTTTTCTGAGAGTAATGCTGTCTAGCTGAAGGTAATTTAGGTGCCCCTAACCCTAAAAAACAAGCAGATAAATGCCCACAAGAAGCCAAAGCTACTAGTTGTTTAGGGTTTCTGAGCTGGCACAACTCAAACCTTCTCTCTTCTCCTGGTTTTGTGCTCTACCACTTCTCCTTAGACCACCCTTTTCACTTGCTCCTTGCTGTTGATCCTGGCAAGATCATAGCTCTGTATGTAATAGCTTTCTGAGATCATCTACCCCTAGTTCTATGGGGGTAAATCCCTCTGGCTCCACTCAGTGCTGACCTTTTGGGAGCAGCCTTTCCCTACCCTCTACCTTGAAAAGTCATGGTCAGTGCCACAGTGAATGTATCCTCTACTCTAATCCAAAGCAGGTACATCCTGGCCTCTCCCAGAGTTAGGGCCAGAAAGAACACTCCAATCTCATTCCTAATGGTACTAGATTTAAGTCATAGTACTCACATAAACACAGTAGAGCAGTTTAATAAAAAGTTGTCTGAATTTCTCCACTGTGGTATGACCATAGCATCTGCTTACAATGTCCAGTTAACCAATAAGTCAATCTTAAGCACTGTTCACTTCAGTTAAATTCTTCCTGGCTAGCCTGTCTATCCATTGCAAGAAGTTTGAAATCTTTATATGTAAATGATAAAAGCTAAAAGTGAGAGGGATCATGGTGCAATAGATTGCCAATCTAGAAGAATGGAAGACCTGGGTTCAATTCTAGCCTCTGACATACAGGGGTTGTATGATCCCAGGCAAGTCACTTAATCTCTGAGCACTCCCAGACAACTCTGTAATTTTTAAATTATAAATCAGGTGCTGATTAATATTGGATGGAGAAAATTCTGCCCCCTGCCAACAAAACAAATAAATAAATAAAGGGTTCTTTCTGGAATTTGGGTACTTTTGAATGTAGAGTTTTGCCTTGTTCCACTAGGCTAAGGTATGTATTTTCAGGTCATTTGAACTTAGTTCTGGCAAGCCTCCTCCTCTCCCTTTCCCTTTTATTCCTCTTCAAAGACTAGATGATAGTTTCCTATTTGTGTTTCCAAGAAAGTTTTAAACTGTGTCAAGGTTCTCTGGGTCTTCCTTCAGAAACAGTCCCTTGAAGGCCTCTAAGGTTTTTGTAACTGGCCAACAGATTGCCATCAATAAAGACTGAGCCTCAACATCACATAATGCAACTCCTTAGAAGACCAAGCCAGTCTGTCAAGAATGAAGACTTCTAAGGAATGTCAAAATTAGAGGGACTAAAGGCAAAATGGCAGCCACCAGAGGGGAGATTTCAAACCAGGTTGTCCATATAAGATCAGGAAACACACAAACAGTGGAGTCACTGAAATGACTGCTTGTCTGATGTATTTTGAATGAAGTTTGGGTCTGTTATGATAGCTGTGTGTGTTCCTCTTTTGTTCTGGTGATAGGTCAGATCCACTGGGCTGTGTCTTCTGACTCAGTTGTTCTGGTGAAGCTAAGGGTTTGGATAGCTGGCTTCATTTGCAAGGGAGGGGAGAAGGAGAGTATTGTCCCTTAAGGAATAGTCCAATTTAGGATCAAAGTGACTCTAATCTGTCAACAGCCAAAAGCCACCCCTTTGATCCAGTCACCCTGCCTATGAATAAGTACCCTCTCCTTTTAGACCTATTGTTACAGGATGGAAAAATGATTTATTGCTAAAGCAGATTTCAAGCAAACAAATGAGTATTTTAGAAGTCCAATTAATTTGGAGCGGGGTTTGAAAAGAAAATTTCAAGCTATACTTTTGCAGCAAACATGCTTGGCTTTTAAATAATAATCATGACATGCGGCCGGAGAGTTAAAGAATGCTGCATTCATAAAATTTAGTGGAATATTAGACTGCCCAAAATTTGGGGTTGTACATAAGAAAGAAATGTCTTAGATCCTTTTTCAAACTACCACAGCAGCCAAGACACCATGCTTCATGAAGGCATAGGAATGCAATTTAGAAATTGTATTCTGAATTGGTTACCCCATTTTATTTTGGCTTAGGTTGCTGCTAGGGTGGGGTGGGAGGCTCCCTAATAAACCAGAGTACAACTAGTTTTACCCCAATAGAATATAAACTCTCTGACAGCAGGGATTGTTTCATTGTTGTATTTTTATCCCCAGCACCTAGGAAAGCACTTGCCATATAGTAGGTAATTAATAAATACTTATTCATTAATTGGTTGATTGAAAGATCATTAGTTGTTACCTATTGTCATAGATCTCTAAGCAGATTGGAGACAGCTTGGTGTAATGGACAGAGTGTTATACTTAGAATTAGGAAGACTGGTTCAAATCCCACTTCTCAAACTTAGCTTAAGGATCTGGAGTCAAGAACCAAGCTCTCCTAATTCACAGTCCAGTGCTTAATCCACGATACCCCAGCTACTTCTTTCGTTTTTCTCCATTCTTTCTACTTCCCTTTTTTCATCCCCTTCATCTTCAATCCATGCTGTACGTCTCATTCTTTGCATTTGGTTCATCTGAAATGAGATGAATTAGCTACTGATAAGTAATCAGTGCCTACCTTGGCATCCCTAAGCTCGTGCCGGGACACAACCATAAAGTCTCTTCCCATCATTTAGCTCAGGTCTCTAAACCCTGTACTTCAAGGAGTTGGAGACATTTAAAAATACTTCAAATTGATCATCCTACTCCTCTTTAAGAAAAGAAAAAAGAGCAAATATCCTTTAGTCAAATTTAGTCAAATGTGAGTGACTAAACTCACATTTAGTCAGCAAAGAGGCAAAAACACTTGAACAGGGGTGGCTGTGGCAGATGCAAAATACTAACAGTCTAATATAATAACACTTGGAGAAGGAGTCTTTTATCCCTCACTCCTGAGGGGGCTGGGAGAAAAAAGTGAGTTGTAGCCCAAGGGTAGTTGGGCTGCAGACAAGTATGGACAGGGAGAAGACCATGAGGTAAAGTAAAGGGATTATAGTCACTGTAAGGAAGAAGCATGCCCTCCCAAGGAAAAAGTGTACATTCTAGGAAGGAAATGTGCCCTCAAACCTCTCCCCAACATGTTGGTGCCCTGGGACAATTTCCCATGCTGCCATGCTAGTAATAACTCCAAGAAGGACAATTCCTTCAGCTTAGTTCTAACTCAGAGAATGGTCTCTCCTGAGGTTTGACAAGAGGTATGAACATAAAGTAACAGGACAGATCCCATAAAACAATCTGAAAACCTCCTCAATAACACTTCAGTCAATACCTCACATGTTAGATGATCTTGCCACTGCAGGTAGCCACAAATTTATGAATAAGCATTTTTTTCTAATAGCTGGAGCCAAGGCAGATAGACCTGAAATATGAGCTATTTTAATCAGACCACTAGGTCATTGAGTCCTCCTCTGCTCAGGAAAGGGGACTGGGAACCACCCAAAGGAATGGAATGTATACTGAGGAGGAGAGTAAGAGAAGGAAGGAGAGAGAAAGGGGACCCCAAAAATAGAAAATATTGGTGAAGACATCAGTTTCATATGATGGAGATCTCCATTGTCTGTCTGATTATGAATTTTATTCATTTACTGAAACAGTGCTTAAAAAAATGGAGCACTTCATCAGATAGGCTCAGTTACCTAAATCAAACAAAAAATATTGGTTAAGCACCTACGAGGTACCAGGAACTATGCTAAGTGATGAGAATGCAAAGACAAAAAAGAAATAGTCCCCTAAAAGAATTTACATTCTATTGAATGAGGTTATCCACCCCAGTGGATTAGAAGGGTTAATGGGAGGTCAAAGCTAGGTCCATTCTGGTGGAAACAAAGCTAAACTGAAATTCTCTGTAACTGTGGGCCTTGTAACTCAGCTAACATAACAGTAACAATAGCTTGAATTTATACATCACTTTACATACATCAGCTTATTTGACCTTCACAACAGCAGTGTGAGGTAGACGCTATCATGATCCCTATTTTATGGATAAAGATACTGAGGCTAAGAAACTTCCCCAGGGTTGCTCTGCTCATATGTGTCAGAGGAAGGATTCAAACAGAGGTATCCCTGGCTGCAGGCCCAACACCTTATCCACTATGCTACAGTAGATAAGGTAGTAAAATGTTCTTTGGGAGAACTGAGGGAACCTCGATGTCCAACTAAGATATACCAGAATCATTTTAAAAACATAGGAACTCATTTTTAAAGGACGGCCCTTAGAGCTGCATCTCTCAGGTGGGAGAGGCAATGCTTTTGAAGGGGAAAAGGTCCAAGAAATGTGGAGGCCAAGAAGCCCAAAAAATATGCATAGGACATACGCTATTGGATGAAATAATTAAGAAAACATGCCTAATCTCCTAGGGAAACATAAATCATCTCATGCCACTTTCTTGACAGATACTTTATGGCAGAGGTCCTAATTTTTCACAGCTGTACTGGTAAGACAAATGGATATAGGGGGAGGGAAGGAGAATGAGACAGGATGAATGAATGGGGGGTGGGAGAAAGTGGGGGAAGAAGTAGTAAGAAAGAGGCATGTGATCAGAAAGTCTTTGGAGAGTTAAGAGGATTAAGAAAAGGTCTCTATTCTGACATTGGGGTCTTTTGGTTAGACAAATATTCAGCCTGATTCCTTTGCAGTCAAAGGACATAAAGGGAGTCCTGAGTAGTATGAAACTAATATGCAAATATATAATTCTCTTGTCACTGACAGCATATTTCTCCAGAAGGGAGAATGTTATGGGCTCCGTCAGGCACTAATTCCTATACATCCTTTAAAATCCAGCTCAAATGTCATTTCCTCCATCCAAGTCTTCCCTGATCACTTCTCATCATACCTCATCTAGTACTTTATTTGTTGTGTTTGTCCTTCTTTTTTGAAGAGTACCGTGGCATCAGGGAAATGATGACATGAGTTGCAGTTGACTTTGATTTGAGTGAGGGAAGGCTGCGCAATGTCACCAGCCTCACTTTCTCCTCCAGAGCTATCTGGATCTAGTGATGCAATATTCATCAGGACAACCGGAGATGCATGGGAGACCCTGACCCTTTTAAGCTAAGGCCTTTTCAGGTACTCACTTAGAGTACTTACCCATTCAGTGAATAGGCCTCTTTAAGAAGTGAATCAAGGGATGGCCCTTTGAATTAGAAAAAAAGAGAAAAAATTCGAGCTGGAAAGGGAAGACCCTCAGGGTTGCTGCTCCAAAAAGAAACAGTTACCATTGACATTCACTCTAAGTCAGGAGGGCCCAAAATACAGGCATTAAATGGTGCTTGGGCAGGGACCCATTGTGGTCCAACCTATGAGCTTCAGAGTGAACTGGGTTTAAGATTTGGGGAAGGAAGGAAGGAAGGAAGGAAGGAA
>CM053598.1:110513119-110547086 GCA_028646575.1 Pseudocheirus occidentalis | reverse complement strand
TCATCATCATCATCATCACCATCACCATCATCATCATCATCATCATCACCATCATCATCATCATCATCATCATCATCACCATCATCACCATCATCATCATCATCATCATCATCATCATCATCACCATCATCACTAGTTAGTTTTATATAGTACTTTCAGGTTTGCAAAGATCTTTACATAAATACAAATGTTAGCTCATTTGGCCCTCACAATAACCTTGTGAGGTAGATATTATTATGAGCCCCATTTTACAGATGAGGAAACTGAAACATAGAGAGATTAAGTAATTTGCTCATACCTAGTAAGTTTGAGGATTTGAACTCAGGTCTTCTTGTCTCCAGGTCCTGCATTCTAACCAGTTTCCCACCTAGCTGTCTCCAAAGTGTCTAGACCTTTTATATATCACCAAACTTTCTCAATACATGGAATGATACGGGACCTAAGAGTCTCACTCTACAAAATAGTAAGAGTTTGATACGATATTGTGCCAAAGGCAGAGAACAGCCAGCTTCTCACAAGATCATCATGGATATCTCCTGTAACCATAACTCACAGGCTATGTAAGGTTTTCTAAGGTCCCTTCCCTACCCCCCTCCCTTACCTGGTTTGGAGGTTGGTGCTTCCAAAGCATCTTTCTCTTACTGCCCCTGCCCCCTTCCATGTTCCCAGGCAGGGAGTGTCTTGAATTCAGTAAATAAAGGGGCTATTGTTTTATCACTGACTAACCCATCTAATTTTGTAGTGAAGTCATTTTCAGTCCCAGAAAAAGACCTCAATCCATACCTGCATTGTAATAGCCTCCCAGTTGATCTCTGTGTTCCAGGTCTCTTTTCTTTCTAATCCATCCTGAAATACAACTGATAAAGTAACCTACCTAAAGCACAAATCTGGACCCTTTCTTTTCTGGTCAAGTGGTGAACTTGATTGACTTTCTGTTGCCTCTTTGGATAAAATTAAAAACCCTCTGGAATTTAAAGCCCTACTTAGGCTGACTCTAACCTACCCTTCCAGGCTTATTTTACATTATTGCCCTTCAAGAATCCTCTATTTTTTGGCCAAATTTGTTCTTTCCTCACCTGGACATTCTGTCTCCTCCTGCCTTCCTTGTATTTGCATAGATTATCCCTCCCACCCCCACCCCAATTCCCCCTCTACCCCTACCTTCTATAACTCTCAGCTTCCTCAAAGATTCATCTCTGGTATTTTCCGTATCCTTTAAGCCTTCCTAATCCTTCTCATTGTTAGTTCTCTCTCCTTCAACTTAGATTTCATTATCTTAGCTGGATAAAGGTTTTATCATCCCAATAAAAACATAAGCTTCTTGAGGGTCAAGGTTGATTTTGCTGTTGTACTTTGTAAGGGTCTAATGTATGCTTCTAGATATAAAGGCTTGGCTTCTCCTTGTCACATTTCTTATCCTTAGTCAGAGAGTCAAAAGATTTAGCTAGTAATGGGAACATTTAACTCTCAGCATCAGAGATGCCAACAGCAAAAAACTGTGTCCTTCACACCCAACATGGCCTATAATCTACTTGGGGAGAAATTTCCAAATCTCCTGGTATAATAGGATACTCCCAAGAATCATTATTTCCAAGTTTTGGGTTTTTTTTGGATGTTAGTTTGCAAGGAAATTCATGTGGGTTTTCACGTCACCATATTTATTGTTATTGCATTTTTTTATAACTCAGCTCAATCTAATATAAACTCATTATAATAGTATGGGCCCTGATGGCCAAGTATATTACAATATTGTACTGTTGGGACAGAAATCGCCTGGTCGTGTGGCAACTGTCTAGAAGCACTGCCTTCTTACTAACTGCCAAAATATGATGTATCCCTAGTACTATAGTCCAACAAAAGTGTATGTGAAACCACCCCAAATTGCTGAGATGATGTCAGGGGCCCTGCAGCCAGAGCCCCTGCCCAACCCTTAGAGGGAGACAGCACAGACAAGGAGGAGGCCAGCAACCCTGCCTTTATGTCCCCAGGTAATTTGGACTCCCCTACCAAGGATGGACACAAACACAAACACAGACACAGGAAGTTCAATATGTTGCTGGTTCAGTGAGTGAGCTTGCTCAGAGTCTTGCCAAGGATGCTTTACTCTCTAATGGAATTTGCCAGAGAGCTTGGAGTTAAGTAGATAGGTCTTTGCAGTCCCATCATAAAAAGACAGCAGAGAGGCTCCTAGCAGCTGCGACCAGAAGTTCCAGGAAGCTCTGCTGTTTTAGCATTTTTACTCCTTTGTCCTGCAGATTCCCTGGCCACCACTTTAGACTACTTGTAATATGGTTGACAGCTTTCCACCCTTGGCTAGATACCTGGCTTAGTCATGACCTGGGCTAATCGGAACTGCCTTATGATCCCCTTGTGGCTGCCCTGCAGTGACCTAGACTAGTGACCCTGAGAGTGCTTGATCCTTTAGGGCCCAACCCTGAGTCACAGGTGCAAGGGATTATAGGAGGCACTGGTGGATGGAGGCATCTTTGTGCTTAAGAATAGCTCACTGACCCCTAGCTGTGAGTGTGCATACCCCCACTTCATGTCAGTGATAGAGACCAACTTTTCATGTCTTTGCTACTCCATTGTTCTGCTCTGGCTTGCATACTTTTTACTAGGATGTTCTTATTGCACACTGATTTGTCCTGGCCTCCTCCTTCTCCTGACATATGAGATATTGATTTAGAAATAGAAGGGATCTTTCAGGTTGTCCAGTCTAACTCGTAGTTTTTCAGATGAGGAAACTGAGGCCCAGAGAGGTTTAGAGACTTGCCCAAGATCACACAGGTAATTTAATTAGTAGAGGCTAAGATCATGATTTCAAAAGAACACCTCTAATGCACATGATGTGCCATCTTGTGGCTTGGTGAGTACGGCACCTCTACCATTCTACTAGGGGTCTCTGGCTGGTGTGCCCAGAAGCAAAAGATGACAAATGATATTACTTTACTGTTGCTCATTTTTCTCATTTGATTTGATTCCTCCGGGAAATTTGAATATATATATTTTTTTCTGCATAGGTTCTCCAGATGTTTCCACTAAGTGCCTAAGCTAGTGTAAACCCTTCTTAATTAGGACCTCACTAATTTGAAATTTGTGAAAAATTTGACTGGAGTAGAAACGAAGTTTACTTTTTCACTAGACATCTAAAAAGAAGACCATGTTAAGCCAATTAATAGTGTGAACAAGTGGGGGCGGGCTGTGATTTAACTGAAGAGAAGAAATTGTTTTCAAGCACTTTTGCAACATCAGGTTACATCTGATCAATTGATATGGGAATTGCAAACCACTCTTATCTGCTCATTAAAGCAAATCCCCTAAGGATCAGTACTTGGCAATCCTTCTATAACCTAGTTCAGGTTACTGTATGTACTTGAAAGCAATAAAATTGAAAGCCTTCGAAGTATTCCCTACTTCAGATTTGTCTTCCAAAGAGCGATTTGCCTGAATGTGGGAGATTTTAGTGAGATTTTACTCTGTAGGATCAAGTCATTGGTATTATTATTACCTTTACTGATAAAGGTCTGTTTTGTGCTTCCGGCGTTTGGACCAGACATTTATTTTCCATGTTAAATATTTTCCTTTTGATTATGCAATGCTCCATTAAGAAGTAACTCTGGGAAGGATAGGCATGCTGTCCTTATAGTGTTTTGATCTATTGTTATCCATGTTCACTTTGGTCCCCATAAGATCAAAGACTTTAATTTATGATGGGTGGATGGATCAAGTTCAGTCGTCTGAAGCAGACATCAGGCAATGAAAACCTTGGAACAATAGCTCCTTAAATGTACAAATGGTTCAGCAGAGAAACAGCCTTCCTGATAAAGGAAGTTCCCATTTTTCTTTGCCCTGCTGGTTTGGGAGCTGAATGGTCCTCTCTGACAAGACCCAGAGGACAGCTGCAGGCTGTCCATCAATCCTCCCTCTCTTCTTCCCTGCCAAGTTCAATATCCCCAGGGGGATAACATGACACCACCAGACTCTGAGGCATCTTAAAGCTGGCAGTTGGGGAGAGCAGAGCACACACTCCAAACAGACTCGTTTACAGGTCTGGGCCCAATCTGTATGCCTCTGGAGGCTCTCTTTTGTGCTCACGAGATTTCAAAATGTCTAACATTACCCACCATGAAATGACTTAGCAGAGGCTCAGAATATTGCTCATTTGAAGCTGGTTGTGGCCAGGGATGAAGAATAGAGAGCAAAGAGAAGAAAGATGAAAGGACTTGATCAGTACCTGGAATGTCCTATGAGCCAGATTCTTCCAAGTCCTTTCTGACATGGGCAGAGCAGCTTTTCCCCTTTTCCTATATTTCATATTAGCCCTATGCCTTCTTTAAAAATGAGGAATGTGAAGACTTTCAAGAATTTTCAACAGGAGTAGGCAGAAAGATTCAGTGATAGTAAAGAGCAGAGTGGAATCTTTATCTGAAATTGAAACCAAACTCTTTTGGAAGTTCAAAGGTTGATCTGGGAGAGAGTGGGGGAAAATTTCAACAACTCTCCATTAATTCCCGAGTTATTTTTAAAATTTTCCCCACTTTCTAGGTTCCAGGTGCCCATGCAAAAAAGAAAAAGAAATGTTCCAGAAATCTGAAGAGAGCAAAACAGAGAAAGAAGCATAGAGTGAGATAGAGACAAAAGAGACAGAAAGAAAGAGTGGCAGGAGAATAAGGAGAAACAGGCAGACACAGGGGGACAGGGCAACAGACCAGGGAGGAAAGAGAGCGAGTGAAAAGGAATTTGAATTTGATTTCACCTGAGTAGAAGTAAGCCTCTTCATTTTCCAAGGTTATCCCTTACCCTACCCCGCCCTTTTTTGTTCTAAGTTATGATTTCATCTGCACAAGGAACTATCTGAAGCAATGCAGACAGGTGACTCTTGTAACCTATAGTCTTATCGAATTGCCTGGAACTGAAGTTAAACAATTTGCCCATGGTCACACAAAATGTGTCAGAAACAGGCTTTGAACCCAGGTTTTTTTTTAACTCCTAAACCAGTTCTCTATCCACTGTACCCCTATATTTGTAACTATTGTTAATGGAGGAGAGTTCAAAAGCATCTCAGAGGCTGTTCAGTCCAATGTCCTCAATTTGCAGGTGAGGAAATTGAGATCCAGAAAGGTTCAGTGGGGGCTTGCCCAAAGGATCAATTCTGTAGCTTTGAAGCCATTCATGTCATGCTCTAACAAGATGACTGAAGTATTCCTAAAAGCAGAAATAATTTTTTGCCTTTGCAAATGTTTTATGATTGATGACATGGCATCATTGATAGGTCATCTACTGCACTGATGGTAAATTCTTCAACTTGTTATAAGCCAAGAACAAAGTGAAGGTAGTGTTGGTGCATGATTTTCTGTTTGCAGATGACTGCATGCTCAATGCAGCCTCTGAAGTTGAGATACAACAAAGTATAGATCAATTCTCTGTTGCTTGTGCTAATTTTGACCTAACACTTAATACCAAGAAAGCACAGGTGCTCCACCAGCCACCACTACACCATCAATACATGAAACCATCAGTTATAGCAAATGGAGCACTTCTGAATGCTATGAATTAGTTCACTTACCTTTGTAGCATACTTACCAGGGATGTACACATTGATAACGAGGTTGATCCATACATTGCCAGAATTTGAATTTGATTTCACCTGAGTAGAAGTAAGCCTCTTCATTTTCCAAGGTTATTCCTTACCCTATCCCGCCCTTTTTTGTTCTGAGTTATTATTTCATCTGCATAAAGAAGTATCTGAAGCAATAGTTGCCAGAGCTAGCTCAGTGATTGGGAGGCTTGGAAGGAAGGTGTGGGAGAGGCTGGAGATCTACAAAGCCACTGTCCTAACCTCATTGTTGTATGCCTGTGAAACCTGGACAGTATACAAACACCATGCCAGGAAATTGAATTGCTTACATTTGAGTTGTCTTAGGAAGATTCTGAGGATTACCTGGCAGGATAAGATGCCAGAAACTGAGGACCTTCCTCAAACTAAACTGCCAAGCATTCAAACTCTGCTTCAGAGAGTACAGCTCTGATGGGCTGGCCATGTTATTCAAATGCAAAACATACACTTGCTTAAAAGACTGTATTATGGAGAACTCACATAGGGCAAGCATTCACATGGTGGTCAAAAGAAGAGATACAAGGATATTCTCAAGGTCTGTCTTAAGAATTGATTATGGAATTGGAATTGATTATGTGACATGGGAGACATTGGCACAGGACCTTTCAGCATGGCATGCCCCCATCAGAGAAGGTGCTGTGCTCCATGAGCAAAGTAAAATCGAAACAACTCAAAGGAAACAGAATGCACAAATATAGAGAATCTACCCCAAATGTTCTTATGGACTATTTGTGCCTGACCTGTGATAGAGCATTCCAAGCTCATATGCGTCTGATAAGCCACAGTGGGACACACTGAAACTTGACTCTAGAATAGGGATGTCAGTTTGATCTTTTTTGAGAATAAAGGACAACAACCAACTTACCATGACGGATGACAATGGCATGGACCTTTAGGTAAAGGCTACTAGGGACCCATCATGACTTGATACAGAAAATGAATAAATTGTATTGGGAAATATTTAAGCTCCATGAAGAAGGTCACCAGTATTCCTGATGGACAGTGCTGTTGGAGGCCTGGATGTGGTATTTAGTTCAAAGAAGTTTCACAAAACAGCAGTTCAGAAGCAGGATGTATTTAAGAATGGCTCAGGGCTGCTTGCAATCATAAAACATAAAAGGAGTGGGGGGAAGAAACTACTGAAGTTTAAGCAGTTCTGTGAGAAGGTATACAGAGAAAGAAGACTTTGTCTTCTGGTATGCAGAGGCTAGAACTTGCAACCTCTTGGAAAGGGGTTTTGGTGGTAGTGGTGGTAGAGACTTCTAGAAATTGATATTTAAATTATAAGATCTTTGGTTTATAAGTCATTTTAAGTCATCCTTTAGCTCCAGAGAACAACAGTAACTGCCCAGAATACTATGGATGGGGCTATGAATTGGTCCAACAATGCTGGAAAACAATTTGGAATTATGCTAAAAATAAAAGCAACTGAAGTATCTATACCCTTTGGCCCTTAACTGCTAAGCATATACCTCAAGAAGCCAAAGAAGATAGAAAAGTCCCATATTCCTGAAATATTCCTTGGTGTATGCAAAGAATTAGAAACAAAGTGAATGTCCATCATTTGTGGAATGGCTAAGTACATTTTGGTATATGAAAGTAACTGAATAGTATTATACTGTAAGAAATGACATATATAAAGAATTTGGTAAGTCAAGAGAAGACATCTGAAGTTATATA
The DNA here is from genome assembly GCA_028646575.1 of Pseudocheirus occidentalis. Taxonomy (NCBI): domain Eukaryota; kingdom Metazoa; phylum Chordata; class Mammalia; order Diprotodontia; family Pseudocheiridae; genus Pseudocheirus; species Pseudocheirus occidentalis. The sequence continues at coordinate 110,539,789 of CM053598.1, read as the reverse complement.
AAGTAAGCAGAACTAGGAAAACAATTTATACAATGACTGAAACAACATAAATGGAAAGAACAAATAAAATTTATATTCACATAATTACAGTATAGGTTTAGACCTCAAGAAGAGTTAAGAAAATGTACTTTCATTGAAGAAGTTAATTCCGCAACTAAGGTTGTGGGATATTACATACACTGTCACACATGGTCAATGAGTTAGTTAATCTTGTTGAATTTTTTAATTCCTTTTGTAACAACCTCTGGAAAGAAGTTGGTTACCCATTTTGGCGGGGATTTGTAGTTCTTTCCAGTTTGGGAAGAGAGGAAACTAAGAGTTTTCAGTCATTTTTTTAGTTGTATGTGACTTTTTTTTCAGTTTTTAAAACTTTTTTATTTTTTAATTTTTTTTAGTTTTTATTTTATATTATCTACAAAGTAAAAACGTTTTCCCTTAACTTAAAAGTTGTACCACTGCCTGTTGACAGTGATCATCTCATCAAACTTGATTTATAAATAATAATACATCAGTTTGACGATAAGAATTTACTGAACCTTTTTCAAGTTTAGTAAAAGGGGCTTTCCAAGTCTTGATTTTTAGTGGTAATAGCAGCAAGAATCACTCGTTACTTCTTTTGCTAGCTGATGAGTTCATGACTTTGAAGGGTCATTAGAAAATAAATAACTTCCAGTTTTCAGCAAGCAGAGTTGGGGCACTTGCATGGAATTACAGGATACCCACAAGGGCCTACATGCCTCTACTCAGTCCAAATGTCTTCCACTGCAAGTTGAACTGTTAGCATTCCTATTGGATGTTACAAGAAATCAATAAAAAAAAATAAAATAAATGAAATTCTAGTTTTCTGTGCTTCCAGTTGGTAGAATCAGTAGAAGGGAGGAGGGAATTTGGCCTTTTGCTTCCTCCAGGGCAGCTTTACAACTGCTGCTGGTGGTGGGCTTGTACTGAAGGGTGCATCATATAAGGGAAATGTGCTGTTGTCGAGACTGGAAAGGGCTGTAGTGTACTTTAAGTGATGGCGGCCTGGGGACCACCAGGTGGCTGTGTCGTCATTAGCATCACTGAAGCATGAGCAGTTGGATGAGAAGGAACCATTCCTGACTGTACATGAGCCTGAGGTATGTGGGACATGTGGGGTGGGTTGGTATATGCAAGCTGAACATGAGAGGGGTGAATCGTAAAGACTGTTTGTTGTGCTGCTGGGAAACTATTTTGTGCAGACTGTGTATTTGAGCCCGGTGTCATGGAAGGTGGGGTTGGTGCCAGACCAGCATGGTAAATGGCCGGCTGCTGCTGGGGGTTTGCCAGATGAAGGGCCTGCACAGCTTGATGCTGATGGTGCTGCACAGGGCTGGGAGCAGTATGGCTTCCCGAATGTTGGTTCTGTTGCTGTCCAGTGGGGGTGGCAGAAGTCTGAGGATGTGGAGGATGGGGGTACAGGGTAGCATTTGGATGGGCATACTGCTGAGCAAGGGAACCAGTAGAAATATACATCACATGTGTCTGCTCATGAGCACCATACTGAGTTGCTGAAGAGGACACTAAACCAGGCTGGGCATGGGGGGGCAGTGCCATCATTCTAGTATTACCTTGTATTACAGGGCTATAGACAAGAGGATGCTGAGATTGATAACGTGGCACATGCTGAACAAGGGGCTGATTAGGAAACTGCTGAGGGCTATAGACCATGTATTGTGCTGAGTAGGCTGGCGGCGTGGCCACGATGGGCGGGCCTGCAGCTGAGGCAGGGTGAGGCGTTCTGGGGATGCTGATCCTGCCACTGTTGGGGCATATTTGGTACTGCTCTATATTTCTTGGCTTGGTTTACTGGCATAGGCATCATAGGTATAGGATAGAGAGGCTGCACACCTGGGCTCACCAGGACTGGGTACATCATATTTGATGCAAAACAAACTGGCTGAGTGTATACTGGAGTTGGCTGTTGATGACCCACCATTGAAGGGCTTGGCTGGGCTTGAGGATGAGGTGAAGTGGGAGGAGAAGTTGAAGGCTTTGGCTGAGCAAAAGAACGTGGATTGACCTCCTTTGCATTGGGATTCAAGGTGGATTTCCTAACTTGCTCAGCTGCATCTTTTTTGTCTTCTTGATCCTCCTTGTCACGTTTGCTGCCTGGGCTGGCCGGCTGCACACCTTGGGAAGTGACCTCAGGGCCTCTCTTCTGGTCTGAGTTTCCGCGGGCTGATGGAGAAATGCAAGGACTGCTCGGCTTGCTGCTGCTGCTTGTGCAGCTGGCACTCATGTTCTCCAGGAGAATATTCTTAGGGCTCAGTTCAGGTTGGTCTTTGATCATATCTCTTGACTTTTCTCCTTCTCTGTTCTTGTTCAGTAGGTGATCCACATTGTCAGGGGTGGAACTTGGTTGTAACCTAAAATCATTCTTTAATTTCTTTAAATGGTTAATTTGTTTTCTATGTTCTGAAACAATGGGTGATATACCTTTATTTTCTGCTTTTACAAAGCTTGGGGAGGTCTCACTTGGCTTTACATTTTCTTTGTTTCCAGCTGAAGAATTTTGCCTCTGATCCTGAAGCCTAGAATCTTTAGCATCACTAGATGGGATCACTGCTCGGCTAGATACAGGATTGGCAGGTGCAGGAGACGGGGCTGGCACAGGCACAGCAGCACATTCTGAGGGCACAGCCCCAGCCTGGGGAGAAGAGAGAACTGGACCAGGAGGAGTATTTCCCATGCTACTTTGTCTTGGAGACCTTGGTCTGTGTGTTTTCGGAGATAATCTTGGAACCCCACTGACCATTGATGACCACGTTCCTCCTGAGGGGCTACTCCGTGCCACAGGAGGAGCAGGTACTTTGCCTGGTGCATTGTGGGGAACAAATTCTAAACCACTGGAGATTGAACCCCTCCCAGTAGAAACTCGATGACCATGAGGGTACCATTGGGCCTTTGGCGACATTCTTGGCGGTTCTTCTGAAGACATGCATTTAGGCATAGTAGAGACAGAAGCTGGAGAACCATGAGCAGAGGGGTGAGATGGGGGTCTGGATGGCCTCGAGGGGGGCCTGGAGGGTGGCCTTGTAGGGGTGGCTGCCCGAGGTGGAAGAGAGTTGGGACCTGACTGGTAGGGAGAAGGTGGGCGAGAGGAAGGAGATGGGCAAGGTGATGGCCAGGGAACACCTCCATTAACGACTCTTTGGTCTGCTGCAGAATTCAGGCTAAACTCTGAAGGATGAGATCCAGATCTTGAAGGGGTGGGGACGGATGCAGGTTGACCCATCCTTGGTGAATTTTGTCTACCACTTCCCCACGACATGACATCTCGGGTTCTTTGTCCAGATGGAATGTACTTGCTGTCCCTAGTGTTGATGCTGTGCCCCTCACGCTCACTAGCATTTCTCTGAACAGCAGTATATATTTTTTTCTTCACTTCTATCATCATTTTCAAGGGCTATCCAAGCTTTGTACTGAGCACTTGATTCAATTTCTTTGGCTAATTGGTTTGCTCGTGCTTCCTGTTTTAAAATCTCTTCTGAGTTATCTCTTTCTAATGGTACCGTATATGATGATAAACTGCTATCATAGGTGGAAACTACACCGTAATTTTCTTCATTATACTGAAACATATTGTTGGGATCCCATCCATTAGAAACATCAGTCTCTACTCAAACTTTTCATTGGTGGCAGTTTCACCTCCATCCCATGGTCCAAGGTCCTTTTCTTTGTGTTCACCATTTACTTTAGCACTGATAGCTGACTCAGTAAAAGCATCTCTTCTGGCATAATCGGAATCCATATCTTTGAAATGTACCACGACAAAGTCTGAACACTTGAACAAAATCCTTTCCACGATATTTTCACGCTTTGGCCCAGGGCTGGAGTCTGTGGTTTTCTTATGAGCAGCATCAAGCACTAAATCACACTAAGGACTATATGTTTTAAAAACTCCTTCATATACACCTCCATTTTTCACTTGTACTTCACATTTGGATCCAACAACTGATGTAAGTATGTGAACCATTCTCATATTCGCATAGATGCCATCAAAAGAAATTGTAGACTGAGGAAGTCCTTTGCCACTGCCTTGGCCCCAACACAACCGCCTGTAGCATGGGACCAACACAAACCTCAGGCATCAGAAGCATGGTCAAACTGGCTAATGAGAAATCCTCGGACAGTAGTTCCAATCTACCTGTAGATTTTAAAGCTATTCTTGTCCATCCTGCCCAGGTTCTGCCGCCCACCCCTGAGGATCTGTATGTGACTTTTAATGACCTCATTTGTGGTTTTCTTGGTAATGATACTGGAGTGGTTTGTCATTTCCTTATCCAGTTCATTTTACAGATGAAGAGACTGAGGTAAAAAGGATTAAGTGATTTGCCCAGGATCATATAGCCAATAAGTATCTGAGGCCAGATTTGAGCTCAGGAAGGTGAGTCTTCCTAACTTCACATCCAGCAGTCTATCCACTGAGCTATCTAGATCAGCTCTCAAAGGGGTAGGAGGAGGTTTTTCACACATGGCTATGATAAGATTGAGAACTAAGAGAGAAGGCAGCAGCTATCCTACTGTGTGCAATGGCATGAAACTGAAGCAGCAGCTGTTGCTGGCTGCATCTGTAATTCCCTTCTATGAGATCACAAGGGATGATAAATAACCTTTATCTCAATGGACAATCTGAGAAGTACGTAAGACTGTTTTATCATGAACCCTCTGCTCATCCAGGAGCAGAAACAAACTCTGGAGAGAGGAGTGAGTGGGCCTTACCCTACCCCAGCCTTACTTACATTTGTGTTTTTTTCCTTAAATTTACCCCATTAAAATATATTTGCTGGGGGTGGCTAGGTGGCTCAGTGAATAGAGCACTGGCCCTAGAATCAGGAGGACCTGGGTTCAGATCTGACCTCAGACACTTAACACTTACTAGCTGTGTGACCTTGGGCACAATTAACCCCAATTGCACTCCAAAAAGTAAAAAAGAAAAAATACATTTGCTGGATTTTACATTATTTATAATAGATACATAGAGTCAACCTTGTCCTTATGTTGTCTTTGTGGCATGAAGGCAAAATGGAGGCCACACAGGAGAAAGGGGACTTTCCAGGCCCAATGTTGGAAACTCAACCCCAGATAATTGTTAGAAAGTTTTCCTGGGAAGGGGGTCAGGGAGCAGGAGGGGAGGGATAAGCACAAGTCATTTCATAACTACCCTTAGAAGGGCAGAATTACTATGAATTTGGGTATAAATCTGTTTTATAGACATGAGCACAGATTGCGTTTTAAACTCTTAAGAAGGAATGGCTTTCTAGGTTGAGCATGTGATGTAAAAACAAAAAAAATCAATAAAAATGAAATAAAATTACAAAACCAAAAGTAATTCCATTCAATTACCTATACTTGAAGCTTGTCCATCAACATCTCACTTCAAACAGACTATAAACTAAACCCTTAATTGAACAGAAGAAAAAGCTAGGTTGACTTTGGGAAATTGCTCAACGCCTTTAATAACCCTAAACTTCTTCCTGAAGCAAAAGGTCATTTTTGTAATATCAATATTCTTCTAGTGGTGTCTATCTTTATGTCACAGAATACAACAGAATTCAATGGAAGAATGAAAATTGACGATCATCCAAAGAGTTGGCACGTAGTGGGCTGCCACATGTAGCAAATGAGTAAATAAGAAAAAGGACAAATTGTCATCACAGAAATGAATGATTCTCTCCAAAAGATAGGCTGATCATATGTGTTTATATATGATAGCCTAAATGGTCCAATGGTACATACAATGTCAAAAAAGGGGGAGGAAACCTCCCAGTAAGTTTAGCGGACACCTTATGAAAGATATGAATAAGAGTTTCATGGAATAGGTTTTCATGGAAATGTCATGCCCTGCATTGTTAGAAAAAGTATCCATAATGAGGAGATCACCAACCCCTTGGAATATTAGAATATTAGTGTAAAAATCAAGGAGACATTTTAGAGTTAAAGTGTAGTCAGATTTTTAGAAGTGTTGCACTGATGTAAGAAAATTCAAAGAGGTGAATTCACAACATATTTTTAAAAGTATTATAAACACACATTCATATATATGTATATATATATATACATATACACATATATACACCATATACACGTATGTGTATATATCATATACAGAGAAAAAAAGAGGACTCTAACAGAACTCCATTTTATACCATATATGCTAATTTGAAAACTGTCCTGCTTGTTTGTGCTTTTTTTTTTTAAAAAAAAAAAACAACTTTCTTCTATTCTCTTTGATGTATTTTAAAAATATCACTTCAGCTAACCACTTTCCTTCTTAAATTTCCCCTCCAGGAATGTTCATAAATTGAGGAATGGCTGAACAAGTTGTGGCATATGATTGTGATGGAATACTATTGTGATATGAAAAATGACAAGGTAGTGGTTTAAGAAAAACATGGCAAGACCTATACAAACCAATGTAAAGTGAAGTAAGAATAATTGATTTCCTCATTTGCAAAACAAGGTATAATACCTATAGCATTTGCCTTACTGGGTTTTTAGGAGATTCTAATGATATAATGTATGTCTGTGATTCCCAACTTTGTGCTATGAAATCCTTTCAAAAACAACAAAAAATGTATTGTGAATGCCCAGTGTAATTTAATACACTATACATAATATTCTTTTAGAATTATTCATTAAGTACTTATGATAAATATAAAAACTTTTGCCCAAAAAGCTATGAATTAAAATTTTCATGACACAATTACATTTTATTTTATGTATAATTATGAAACATCCAAATGAAAGTTATAAAACACATTTTAAAATAATCATAAATATTTTATGTTGAACATTCCACAAGAATTAAAAGAATCATTCCAGTAAGACCTCATATGTTCACTATTATCTGAAATACTTTACCTTAATATCTTTATTTTGCCAGTTTTGTTGAACATAAATAATATTCTAATGAAATAAGTTACAACTTGAGAGATACCTGACATAACAATAATAATCATATATAAGTTTAATTTAGAACTTGGACCTTTATTTTGAACAATGCTTCATAATATTTGGCTCAACATCAGAAAAACACAATCTTAATCTGATTATACACTGAGTTTATTTTCATATTTTTATTAAAAGGAAGAACATCATGAAAATGCTTGCTTATATAGCAGAAAATAGCAGGAGAAGTTTACAGATTCTCATACTTAGAGATAGAATTACAATTTTTTAAAACCTATTTAACCAGTCAATGAAGATGAGGCTCTAGCTAGGATATGAAGTATTTACTTTTCTATTGGTTAATAACAAACTCTGCATTAAATGATAAATGTACTTAAAGTTCAGTTGGGTACATTGCTTCATTTTTAGCAATGTTTATATGTAAGCTAATTTTTGTAAGGAAAAAAACTTTTCAGACATGAATTTCTTCTCTTTTACCCCGGCACACTAGTCATAGTCTCTCAGAAACTCTACTGAACAATCTGACCAGTATTCCCCACCAGTTTATTTGAAAAACCACCAGATAAAAGAATAGGAAAATAAACAGAAAATAAGTTAAAATCAGAAAATAGTCTTAACACTGCGAAGAAAGACAATATAATATTTATTCCTTCAGATGATTTCAAGATGGCTTGTAATGTGTATTCTCAGAAATCACTGTCTTCAAACAGTCTGATATTTGTGCTGCAAGAATACAAATGTTCATAACATTCTGGTCATGTGATTAAACAGCTGGTAGGTAATTACAGAGTAACAGAATGGAATGAGGGAGTTACTTTGGTGTACACAACACAAATGAGAATATGTAAAATTTTCTAACAATCTGTTAGAAATAAGTTTGTGCTTGAATGTCAAATGCTTGTGGCAGTTAGGAAACAATTTGATGATAGGTTGAGAAATAGAACGCATTGGTCAGATATTGATGAAATTGCTGTACAAACACAAAAATCATTACATACATAATCATGATGATTTAAAATCAACGCTGAAGCAAATTTATAATGCTTCAAACATGCTTATTGTCACAGAGAAAAAATATTTGAAACATAACTAGACGGTTGTTTACTGCTTAAAGTATCATCAAAGAATTTTTAGCACAAATGGGCTATTGTTATAAACCCTTAAAGGGCTTCCAAACCACTAAATGGGAATCATTGATATATGTAAAAAATGTAATTTATGTAAATTCCAACTGTTATCATTATACTTTTCCCCCTCTGCCTTTCAGAGTCATCTAAAGAAATTTCTCAAAGCCTGGGTTTTTCACCAATACTTTCTATGTGGGTTCACTGTTGTATTTGTTCTGATCATAGCCAGAAATAATTTAACTAATTTTCCTTTTCAATTGTCCTGTTTTAACTCTTCAGATTTTGAAATGCACTAATGGGTTAACAAATTTAGGCAGAGACCCTCCATTTCATTACAGAAAGCCAAATACCACCTAATACTTGTTTTAAATTATTGATTTTGACTGGATCTGTCATTGATACAGAGCAGAACTATCAAACATGCAACTCACAATAATCCTGAGTGCAGCCTGAACCAGTTTAAAATGTAATTGGGAAATATTTAACAAAATAAACAAAAATAGAACCATACATTATATTAATATATGGTTTTCTAAGTTACCATGTGGCCCTCAGGGACACTTATGTACAGTTTATTGGCCTACATTTCTATTTAAATTTGATACCACCAATATAAGGAAATCCATATGAGGACATTCCTTCTAATAATATAAATCAACATATATTCTGCCACATACAAAATTAGTCAATTGAAACAATGAAAAGTAAAGTGACTTCCATTTTCAATATGCTATAGCTATTATTTCAGAGGTGTTTCTTGAATATAGGTCTTCCTCACCTGGAAACCAGTTTTCTATCCACTGTGCTGACCTGCCTTTCTTTGGTTTGTTATTCAATGCAAATGTGAGAGATCATTTAGGAACTTGTTTGCCTTATAGCTTACTTGAGCTTCCCCAAAATTTACTGTTCACAAAACGTATGACTAACTCTCCCCCTTCATAGTAAATAAATTTAACACTTTACTCGTGTAACAAGAATTTGACATCAGGTCCCAGGCATCTCCCATGTTTATCACTCCATTTTATGTGGTCTGGGCATGTGCCAAACCCCATTACACTAGCAATAAATGCGTAAGGATTGACTAATTAATTGATAGTAATTCACATTTACATAATAATTTCACTATTTGAAGGATAATTTTTTCCTTGTTCCTCTAATTTGATCATGATATGACATTTTACATATCTGAAGGTGATTTTAGTATGTGGTCTGAGGTCTTAATGTATACTTAATGTCTGCCAGATTGCTTTCCATTTTCCCCCTAAAGTTTTTACAAGCAGTGAATTCTTTCTCACATTCCCTTGGATCTTGGTTTTTTTTTAATTCTAGGGTACTATGGTGCTTCTGTATAGTGTATACATAATATGATCCACTGAAAGCTCTCATCTACTTTTTAAACAGTGGTTAATTATGTTAATGATTACTGTTTTCCAATATTGTTTGAGATCTAGATATCCCCACTTCTTCCTACATTTTATTTTCATTATTTCTCTTGAGATAACTGGCTTTTTGTTCATCCAGATGAATTTTGTTGGGTTTTCTCCCCAGGTCTATAAAGTAATCCTTTGGTAGTTTAATATAAGAGTGAACTAAAAAGTAGTCAAAAGATAACAGTAGCCCATTCTCAGTGGGAGGAAATCCAAGTTGTCAATAGTCATGTGAAAAAATGCTCCATATCACTAATACTTAGATAAGTACAAATTAAAGCATCTCTGAGATTTAACCTCACACTCATCATACTGACAGTGTTGACAAAAATGATGTCAAATGCTGGAGAGCTATGCGAAAATAGGAGTACACTGATGTCTTGGCTATGAATTATTCCAGCTAGTTTGGAAAACAATTTAAATGCCTCCAAAGTTACTGATTGTTATGGTCTTGACCCAGAGATATCACTACTAGGTCTATACCTCAAAGAAATCAAAGAAAGAAGAAAAGGACCCATATGTACAAAAACATTTATAGTAGCTTTTGGGTGTCTTGACCAAAATCTGTGTTGACAAAAAAAAAAAGGCTAAAGTGTTACTAATGATCAGTTTGGGGACTGGCTTGAACATATTATGGTATATGAATGCAGTAGGATACTATTGGGCTAAAATAAATGAGGAAAGGGAAAATTTCAGAGAAACCTGGAAAGACATGTAGTGATGCAGAGAGAAAAACCAGAAAAACAACACAGTAACAACAACACTGTAACAATGAGTAACTTAGAAAGACTTAAGTTGCAATGACTAATAATGAAAAAATGCTACACACCTCATGATATGGGTAGAACATATGATAGAACAAGATGCAGAATGAGATATAGACTTTTGGACATGGCCAGTTTATGAGTCTGTTTTGATTTATTAAGATTATTTGTTATAAGGGTCTTGGTATTCTTTTTTCCCCTTTTTTAATGGAGAAGAGAGAATGGAGGCAGGGAGAGACAGACAGACAGACAAGGACACAGAGAGAGACAGAGAGAGACTGAAATTCAAATGTAGCCTTAGACACTTGCTAGCTATGTGACCCTGGGCAAGTCACTTAATCTCTGTCTGCCTCAGTTCCTCAATTGGAAAATGGGGATAATAACATCTACCTCACATGGTTGCCACTTAGAACAATGCCTGGCACACAGTGGGAACTTAGTAAATGCTTATTTCCTGCCCCCTTCCTTTTTCCTATTAATTGAAAAAATCTTTAACTTAAAAAAAACCAGCCCTCCACATTTGACTTGTTAGGCAAGTCAGTGTCTGAAGGTCTACATTTCTTATAATCATTTGCTTTTTTAAAATAACAGTTTAAAGTTCATAAAATGCCTTCCTAGAAAAACCTAATGAGATACGTAGTTGGAGAATTACGGTACCCATTTAATAGCTGAGGAAACTGAGGTAGAAGTGGCTATGTGGCTCACCTTGCTGAATCACACAGCTAGTAAGTATAGAAACCATAACTTTAATTCAGATCTTTTGGATTCTAAAGCTAGTAGTACCTTCCCACTTGACCATGAGTTTCAGAATAGTTTCAAAACTATTCTAAAAAAGAAAACTTTTATTTTTCTTCCTTCTCACACCCCAATTTTCTTTGGAGTTTAAATCTCTTCCAACATTCTTTGTTTTAAAAGTTTGCTTCACTTTCACAACTCAGCATTTAGATCATGGGATCATAGGTTTAGAGCGCTAAGTAATTACAGGGGTTATGTGGGCTAGTCCCTTCTCGTTTTACAGATGAAGAAACTGAGGCCCAAAGAGTTTAAATGACTTGCCTTACTGCAGTGTTAAAGGCAGGCTTTGAACCCTGGAGTTCTTATTCTAGAGCCAGTGGTCCCATGGATATTACCATTTACATTCTGGCTTTATAAATAACAGAATTAGATGCCAAACTCTACAGAATAGGACAAAGCAATGTACTATAAGACATGGAACCAGATTAGAAAGATACTTTTCATATTGAGGTTTTGTTTTGTTTTTTTTAAATCTCAATCATTAGAGTTCCCATTGACTAAAATAGGTAGTATCATGCTCCAGTCGTAGGGTGACTCATAGATGATGCATCTGGTTATTGTCTGCTCTGAGGTAATTGAATCAAATGAGTGTTTTAACATGCTTAGCCTATTAAAACACACATACTATAGATATAGATATAGATATAGATATAGATATAGATATAGATATAGATATAGATATAGATGATATACTTCCTCACCCCAGACTTGAGCTTTATTGTTCATCATGAGGCATACAAAAGTCCGATTTGGAGAATCAATTGTTTCCCACTTGTCTTTTCAGTCAGTGAAGTTCAAGAAACATACCATATTTTTTGACTTAATGCATGTATAAAGAGAAAATTCAGTACCAATCTGAATGATAGAATTGTCTTACTAAGTATTTCAATATAAAAACGGATTTTTGTTTAGCTGTTAAAAAAAAGAAGGAACTTTTCTCAAAAAAGTTGGACTGAGAGATAGAGACAGAGAAGTGATGATTAAATTAGGGAAGAAAATCTAGAGCCCCAAATTCTACCATCAGATATAGGGTTTGGGGTGAGGAGCAGAGGAGGAAGAGAGAGAGAAGCATCTAGTGTTTCTTTTTATCTACTCCTATTCTTGAGGTATCACAGGCTTTAGTCACAGACAGAAACACCCCAGAAAGTATGAGAACATACTACTGTGAAACTTCCCTGAAGAATACTGTACTCCCTCCCTTCCCCTCTGGCTATTATTTCTCCACCTCCACCTCCTCACATAAGCCATAGAACACTGGTAGGAACCAAGAAGGAGGGAGTAGATGAAAGAATCAGGACAACTCAAACCAATTCCTTGTGCCATTACCCCGTGTCCCAGTCCCTAACGTAATTTTTAGGGAACAGTCAACTTCCAAATTGTTGTCCAGAATGGTTGGACCAATTCATAGTTCTACTAACTGTGTGTATTAGTCTGTCTTCCTGCAACCTCCCAACATTGACTGTTGCCCTTCTTTTATCATATTTAAGTTTAATGAATGTAAGGCACAGTCTCAGTTGTTTTAGTTACCATTCTCTTATTAGTGATTTGGTACAATTTTCTATATGACTGTAGATCATTTGTATTTCTTCTTTTTTGAAATTGATCATATCCCTGAGTGGTCAGCTTATTCAGTGTGAAAATGTCTAAATATAAACTTTGAAGGTAAAAGATTAATTTATTCCAGATTGGTGAGATATAAAGTGCCAGAAAAGATTAAATGAGCGAAGTTGGTTAACATTGTAGTGGTAGTGTCATACCCTCAAAAGAATGCTGGATTTTAGTTAGAAGACCTGGTTAAAATCCAGATTCTCTTGGGTAAGTTACTACACTCTCTCTGAAACTAACTTTAGTAATCTTATAAAATGAGGGGTTTGGATTGAAAGATTTCTTTAGTTCTAACAGCAAATCTATGAAGCTATGAAACTGATTAAGAAATTATGAAAAGATGAAAAAATAGGCAAGGTTAAGTGTTGAACCATTCATTGTATTAATGGAAGTATTTGAAGCCAAAAGGAGGTAGTATAGTGTGCAAAGAGACCTGACCTCAAGGTCAAAAAGGCCTGGCTTCAAGTGCTACCTCTGACCCATTTTGGCTATATGATCATGGACAAGTCATTTAACACCTCAGTGCCTTACCTAACTCTCTAAGATTAAAAGTTGCACAGGGGGTGGTAGTTTGGTAAAGAGAGTTTCCTCACTTGAGAGTTCTCTATATCAATAAAATCACAGGTTCAGTTTCTATATTATTTCAGATTTTAAAGAAATACTCAGGCAGAAAGAAAAACCATGCAGCATACTTGGTACAAAAAAAGAAACTAAGAAAGTTTATGAGATAAATTAAGAATATTAGTAAATCACCCTCAAATTGATGGAAGATGAGAAATTGTTTGAATAGAATTGCAAATGCATTGGTTAGATGTTCCAAATGTTCCTTTTCAACCTTGACTGGACCTAATTTCATTTCTTCTTCACTAAAAATGAGGACATATAAAGCTACCTTGCAAGAATATTTTATTCCAAGATATTCTTTGTATTTCATCCCAGGACCTCTTCTATTCTCTCTGTTAGTGATCTCATCTACTCCCATATCTCCTTGTCTAAGCAGAAGACTTTCAGTTTATCTCTACTCCCAGCCTCTCCCAGAGGAGAGTCTCATGCTTCTAACTACCAGTGAACATCTCTATCTGGATGTCCTGTTGATACCTCAAATTCAACATCTGTAAACCTGCACTTCCTCACCCTTCAAAAACTGATCCTTCCCTGAACTTCTCTACTTAGTGGAAACTGTTACCACCAACTTCCTGGTCACTCCATTTGAGGACCTTGTAATCTCTTCTCAGCTTTCTTTATCCTTTGATATATCAGTCCTGAAATTTCATCTTCCCAATATATTTTGTACTAGACCCCTTCCTCTCTACTTTTGCTTCAATCGCTCTAGTTCAACCCTTCTTTTACTCTTACCAAACTATTATAATTCTTAACTACAGTCACTGCCCCCAGTCTATGCCTTCTCTATTCCATTCTTCACATGGCTGGATACAGAGTCTAGGGTCATGTCACTCTTCTACTTTAAAGTAGAAGTATTTCCCTGGGATGGACATCTTTGCTTTCGTGGACTTAAGTTAGACTATGAATCAGAAAGATCTGAGATCAGCTCCTATATCTGATTTATTAACTGTGTGACCATGGAAAAGTCACCTATAATAAGCCTCAGTTTTCTCATCTGCAAAATGAGGCCAATAGTACCTACTTTGCAAAATTGCCACGAACTTAAATTGTAGCTATGCCTTGAAAGAGTTTAGCAAACATTAAAAGACTACTTAAATCTTAGCTTTTTTTAAAAAAAACCTTCAGTAGTTGATATATATAGAAAAAAAACCTTAATAAGCCTGATATTCAAAGTCCTCCACAATATTATTCTAATCTATCTGTTCAGTCTTATCTAACATTATTTCCCTTCACACACTTAATATTCTGGCCTGGACTACTCTCTCTCCCCCTTTTTTGTCTTACTCTTTATTGTGGCTTATAGCTTGGTTTATGTTATTCCCCAAGCTTGGAATGGACCTCTTTCTCATCTCTGTCTGTTTATGTTCCTCACTTTCTTTCAAGCACCAATCCAGATGCCAATTCCTCCAGGAAGCCTTCAATGATCTCACTACTCCATCAGGTGAAAATGATTTTTCCCTCTTCAATGTGTTTTTTGTAACACTTTGCTTGAGTCTCTCCTTGAGACTTTACCTCACTCTTCCTCGTATCATAGTTCTTCTTATACTTGTCCTACCTTGTATTGGCCTGTATATTGTACATCTTAAGAGCAGGGCCTATGTTATATCTCTCTTTAAGCCTAGTACAGAGTCTTACACAATATAGGTGGTTAATAAATATTTATTGGATTCAATTAAACCGTTAAAAGTGTTCCTTTTTTTTTAGTTCCTTTTGCCCTCCAGGCACCTCTTTTAATACCTTGATAGGAAGTTCCTTGAGAATAAGGATTAAAGTCAGAGGTTCCATCATTGTAGCCTCAGCTCCTTGCTTAAAGTTTGTTAGACCAATTAGGTAGTAGGAAAAGAACAGACTTTTCAAATGAGTAGTTGGCAATACCCACTCCTCTTACCAGTTCTTTGCAAATTCCATCTTTTAAATCAATCAATAATGATTATCAAGCATCTACTATATGGCACTGGGCTAGGTTCTAGGAGTACAAAGACTAAATGTCAGTCTGCTCCAGGAATGTCACCTCCTATATGAGTCCTAACCCTGAACCATCTAGTTGCTTGTGTTCCCTTCATCTCCCCATGAAATTCCTTTATGTTTACTATTTATAAAAGTCTTTAGTGTACTTATCTGTGTTCACTTAATTTGTCCTCTATATAATGTATGTTCATTAAGGACATGGGCTGTTTAATGTTTTTTATTTGCATCCCAGATGGCCATCAGTTCCTGGTACATATTGAATCATTTAATAAATACTTATTAAATGAATAATTACTGATCAGCAGCAAAATCCCCCACCATTTTTGACCAAAATATTTGATTCAATGGTCCTACATATATAAATCATTAGTCTATGTCTCACAGAGATTATATTTCAAGACATTATAAACCTATACATGTAATATTTTAGAACTATCTGCCAAGAAAGGGATGGTGGTTAAATAAATCCTTAATACATATAAAATAGCTGGATAGTGACTATGAGGAAATGTTAATTATTTAGCTCCTGTCAAACCTCATTTGTCATAGAAACTAAAGTTGGAAGAGATTGGAATACCCTTACTTTGTAAATTAAAAAAAATAAAAATAAACAAATACATAAATAATAAAATTTTTAAAAATTGAGGCTCAAATTCTTAAAGATTTCTCTAAAGTCATCCAGCAGAGGAATGTCCACACCCAGGTCTTCTAGCTCAAGATTTACTTCTTTTTTCTACTGTACTAGCCCCTATGGCAGGATCAAGAATTCATACTTTCTTTTCTAGGCAATAGGAAGCCACTGAAGGTTTTTTAGTAGAAGAGTTCCCTTACTGTAGCAACCATTAAGATTACTTGGGTAACAGAGGGAATAATGAATTGGAGAGGTTATTTACTAGAGGCAAGAAGAGGCAAAGGCCTGAATTAGAGTGATTAAAATGAGAATGGAGAAGAGGGACTAGCCATGAGAGATATTATAGAGTCAGACATTTGGCAACTAACTGGATGTTCAAGGTAAGAGAGATTCAGGAATTAAAGATGACTCCAAGGTTTGAGGCTATGTGACTAGAGGATGAATAGAAGGATTAATGGGAGAGGAAGATTTCACTGGGAAAGTATAGTGGAAAATCTGGAATCCTAGGATTTAGGTTCAGATCCACTGTTTCTTACCTTTGTGACATGGGAAAGTCATTTTTTCCTCTCTGACTCAGTTTCCTCATTTACAACATGAGAGGTTTGAACTAGATCAGCCCTAAAGTCACTTCCAGTGACACTGAGCTCAGTCCTAGGCGTGATGTGTTTGAGGTTACACATCTAAGTCACAATAAACAGGAAGGAGTTGAAAATATGGGACGAAAGCTGTAGTTGTTTCTTCCCTCTGGATACTTTGTCTCCCTTTTATATTAGTAGGCTTTTGTCATACCTAATTTTCAGAGGCAGCTGGTTGGCACAGTGGATAGACTATTGGTCTTGGAATCAGGAAGAGTCATCTTCATGAGTTCAAATCTGGTCTCATTCTGACTAGCTGTGTGACTCTGGGCAAATCACTTAACCCTGTTTGCCTCAGATCCTCAGCTGTAAAATGAGCTGGAGAAGGAAATGGCAAACTACTCCATTATCTTTGCCAAGAAAACCCCGAAACTGTGTCATGAACAGTCGGACACAACAGAAATGACTGAACAACAACAAAATATGTACTTTTCATTATCTTGGCATCATTTCTTACTCAAGGTTTCCAACTTAGTTCATCATTTTTTCCCTAGCATCTGATTAATCCAGAATGCCAACTCAAACAACAATAAATCATTATCCAGTAGATATCCTGTTGGACCCTCTTTCATAAAAAGTCAATGTTAATTTTTTTTAGGAGTGAGCATAGAATATTCTTCCTTCTTTGTGGCTACTTGCTATAGCAAGGATTCTAAACGTTTTGTGTTATAGATCCCTTTGACAATATGGCGAAATATTAGACACAATAGAAAGTAATTTCAGAGGGAAGGTACTAGCAGTGAGGGGAGACTAGGAATGGACTCTTGTCAAAGGTGACATTTTAGCTGAGCGATGTAGGAAGCCAGGGAGGCAAAGAGACAGAGGGAAAGAGTGAGTGCATTCCATTCATGGGGGAACAGCCAGTGAGAAGACATTAAATTATAAAATGGACAGTTGTGTGTGTGTGTGTGTGTGTGTGTGTGTGTGTAACAGCAAGTAGGTTAGTCTGTCTAGATCATAGAATACATGGAGAGGAGTAAAATGTAAGAAGAATGGAAAAACTGAGAAAAGACTATTAAACCTGTCAACAGCCATATTAAAAATGCTCCCAATAACTCATAATTAGAGAAATAAAAATTAAAATAACTGCAACCCTGGGCAAGTCACTTAACCCTGATTGCCACCAAACACGCACACACAGGCATACACTCACACACATGAACACACACATAAAACATAGAAATATCTCTGAGGTTCCACCTCATATCCATCACACTGGCAATAATAAAAAAAGGAAATGACAAATGCTAGAAGGACTATGGGAACACAGGCTTATTAATGCACTGTTCATGCAGCTGTGAGTCAGTCCAGTCATTCTGGAAAGTAATTTGGAATTACTAAATGGAACCTATAAGCCAAATACTAAGATGTGAGAAATTAAGAAAGAAATGGTTACAGAGAAACTTAAGGTTTGTATGAACTGATAAAGAGTAAGTGAGCAGAACCAGAAAAAAAACCAGTTTATACTATCTTATATCAATATTGCAAAAATGAACAATTCTGAAAAACTTGAGAAATCTGATCAATGCAATGACCAACCAAAATTTTAAAGGACTGATGACAGAGCAGGCTACCCACTTTCTGATAGAGAGGTGATGGAGATGAAGAAGGAGAACGAGACACACATTTTTGGACGTGGCCAGTACGGGAATTTGTTTTGCTTGACTATGTAAATGTGTTGTGAGGGTTTTCTTTTTTCTTTTTTCTGGTTGTTTTAAAGAGGGAAAAACGGTTACATGTGGTAATTAAGAACTCATATATAAATTTGGAGGAAGCCATTTCAAAATTGAATAAAGAGGTCAAAAGTCAAATTTGCAGCAGGTTTAATAGAGGCATGGAGAATAGATAGATTTCTCAAGGAGTTTAGCCACAAATAAGACAGGAGATATAGGAAGATAACTAGTAGAAATAGATGAATCCAGTGAAGATTTTGGGTTTGTTTTTGTTTTTGTCAAAAGACATGGACGTGCTTGCAGACAACAGGAGAGCAACCAGTAGAGAAGAAAGTGATGATGATAGATACAATCTACTGGAGAAAATGAGATGAAATGTGATCAAGGGTACATGGAGAGAGAGGGGTTTGCCTTTCCAAGAAGGACCACCTCTTCAGGTTATACAAAAGTGAAGGAAGTAGGGAAAGTCATCTGAATGATGTGAGATAAGGAGGGGAGGGGAAGAGGGAACTCTTAGAAAATGGCCTCAGTTTTTTCAGGGAAGAATGAGCTGAGATTAGCCCAATACTGAGCACATAGTAGGCACTCTATTCTTTTATTCTTTGGCTTATTCTTTTCCCTTCCTTGATGAGAATGAGTGTCATGAGAAGCTTGAGGAAATGTGAAAAGGTTTGGAAAAAGTATGTAAAAGGCTGTGGGGAGTGTGGTGAGTAAATTAGGGCACATGTAAGAGTATTTCCTGGCTACAATGTAGGTCCAGAGGAGATTATGAAACATAAATTTGTAGTGAATCCATACCACACAGTTGATTTCATCATTTTCTGTTTAGTAGTCTGTGAATGAGAGTGAAAGAGGTAAAGGTGATAGTGTTCTGTGGTAAAAGAAAGAGGTAAATCAGAGTTGAAAGACCAAATAAACTCAGTTTTCCTTTGGTCTTCATTTTTAGCCTGTCTCTGCACCCAAAAGTTAGAACTGGATGAATCCATCTTTCCAATTTTTAAAAACCTTATTCAGTAAAAATATGGAGTTTGGGAAATAAGATATACGAGCATTGGGGCATGGAGATCCATCTTGCCCTACTGGAAAGTCAGAGAGGGGATGGGGGAGGATATAGCAGAGAGCAGATTGGGGGAGGGGGTATTCAGTGGGATCACTCTTTTGGGGTGGTGGGTAGCAGAAAGATGGAGAGAAAATTTGTAACTCAAAATCTTGTGGAAATGAATGTTATAACCTAAAAATAAACATAAAATTTAATTTAAAAAATATGGAGTTTGGTGGGAAGTTTTTCTGTCACCTAGAATGATTTTTTAAAAATAAATTATTCCGTTTTCAAGCAGCTATTCTGGTAAGACTATGGAGGTGCAACTTTGAAAGGTAGTTTCAAAGAAGATTGACTTTGGAGAGAGACCATGGAGAGAGACTCATAGATCCTCCTCCAATGATAGGCAAGAGTGTGAACTAGACAACATGAACAGCCTCTAGACTCCTTTATAAACTTGCTGACTATATTTTCCAACCACCAAATCAGTATATGTTGTTTGACAAATATTATTCCCATTACAAAGCCTTATTAAAAGTGCCTTTTCTTTTCTTGAAAAACAGGACTGGGCTCCTAAATCCCTACACCATTTCATTTTCCTTTTCTTGGTGCCTGGGGGCTTGTTAAACTTCCACCCCCACATTCAACCAATCTGCTAACCCCAGCTAAGGTGTTAACTGATAACTAAGGTATTAACTGAGACTTGACCTGTGACCCCTCCTATGGGTATCTGCATTTTAATAGGCACTTCCCTAAACTGAAGAAGAAAAAAAAAAGACCCAAACTTGAAAGATTCCCTACCTCCCCCCCCCCCCACATGTTTATCATCCCTATTCCCCCAGCTCTTCTATCCAGTGAATAAATAAATGAAGAGACTTGGCAAAGCCTTCAGCAGACACAAATTGAGAGTCTATCTTCTTCTTACTTAGGACTTCTGGAGTTGGACATGGATAAGGCCGACTGTTACTGTTAAGGGATAAGGATTCTCTAATCATGCCTTTCCTAAAAGTCAACAGTAAAACACCGATAAGAGGTTTCCTTGTTGTCCACTAGGAATAAAAACAAACAACATTTATACCAAACTGTAATTTTATAGCTACAAAAGGCTAATTCTACTGAGAATGACTCCCCTTCACTGTCCCCCCCCCCCCACACTAAAGTGGCCCAGAGAACATGTGAACACAGAAAGGGCAGAGAACCAAATGTGGGTGGTCTGCCTGCCATGCAAACCTTTCCACTCTGGTTACTGTGGGCAGAGCAAGGGAAAGCTGTACTTTATCTCAGTAATGAACTCTGACTGTCCGGGAAAGCATTTATTTTACTTTTACAAAAATTTAACTCAGGGGATGAAGGAAAGGAGTATGAGGCAACAGCCCCAAAAGAGCTAGAGGGGATGGGGTTGGGAGGATTAAGATAAAACAAGATAAAACAGCAAAGGAATAGTTCTGATTTATCCCCTGCTTCACCCAGAAATGGTGGGGAGGTTTTACCCTGGTTTTCCTCTTTCTCCTGTTCTGAATGTCACTGGGACCCAAAGTCCTGTGGTTGCTGCGGTAACAGAGGTAGGGTATAAGACTTGTGGTCAAAGAGCATGAGTTCTATTTGGTTACTAGACCCTGAACAACCTTCTTATTGCCTCTGAATCTCAATTCTCTCATCTGTAAAATGGGGATAATGATACCTGCCTTACTTCATGGAGCTGTAGTTGATCAAATGACAGTGTAAATGAAATTATTTTGCCTATTATATAAATGTAAGGGATGATCAGGAATGGGAAATTATTTTAATGATTATGTTATAATGGAAAATGCATTGGTTGTGGACTCAGAGGCCCTGGGGCCAAATCCAGCCTCTGCCACTTAATCCAATTCTGATTTAGACAAGTCATTTGGCTTCCTGGGCCTCGGTTTCCTCATCTGTAAAATAAAAGGGATTGAACTACGTGGCTGTTAAAGTCCCTGCCTGTTCTAAATCTTACAATTATTTTTTGTCACTACACTCAGTGTAGTGCCCTCTCACAGAACATGCCCATAGCAGGTTTTGAAAAATATTTATTGATTGGTTGACTAGCTTTAAAACTCAACATTTATTTGGAGGGGATACAGATCATATGTCAGTCCTTTCATTTCTATGGTAGCTTAGGAGTTTCTTACCTAGAGCTGGGAGCTGTAGTTTGCTCATGAACATGTAGTAGGTAAGGGGACTGAAGAAATAGCCACGGGGACAAGCCAATTTGGAGACAACTTGGCAAATCATATCTGTGGCATAATTTGAGGGTTGTTATGACTTTCTTTTATCAGCATATTATTATGAATAAAAAATTATTAGTGATTATAGAACAGCTACTTTTTACAATAGTTCCTGTGGATGAAGACATTATCTTTGAGAAAATCTTGTATTGGAAGATTAAATCCAACTAATATTTATTAAGCACATAACACATCTAGAGATATAAATACATGGTCCTTAACCTTGAAGACTTAAAAAAAAAATCAAGGAAATAAGATAAAAGATGGCTTAAATACAAATACAAATCATAAATGTCTAGAAAAGAAGTGTGAAACAAAATACTGTGAAAAATAAAGAGTACTACACTTGTAAGCTCCCTCATTAGACTGTAAGTTTCTAGAGGGCAGCCACTGTCTTTTGCCTTTCTTTGTATCCACAGGTTTAGCATAGTGCCTAACACATAGTACATGCTTAACAAATGTTTATTAACTGACTGGAAACAAGAGACTAACCATATCTCTACCAAGGTCAATTTGTCTCCAATGTAGCATATATACTACAAAATAAATCTGGAAATGTAGGTTAAAATAAGATTGGAAAGAGCTTTAATTAAATGCAGTTAAAGAGTCTTATATTTTACCCTAGAGGCAATAAAGAAACACTGAAGACTTTTGAGCAAGGGTTAGTAGTAGAGTCTAAAACATATGAAATGAACTATTACAACAAAAGACTTAAAGGTAGTTGGAACAGGTTATAGAGGGTATAGTTTACGGAGATAGGGAACCTGCAACCTCAAGGGCACAGGTGGCTCCCTAGGTCCTCGAGTGGGGTCCTGTGACTGAATCCAAATTTCAGCGAACAAAGCACTTGAGGACCTACAAGGTCACATGTAGCCTCGAGGTCACAGGTTCCCCACTCCTGGTCTAGAATGTCAGACTAAGGATTTTGTACTTGATTTTATAGGCAGTTGGGAACTCATTGCAGGGTTTTGAAAGTTTTTTTTTAACTTATTTTTTGTTTGTTAGGTTTTTTTTTTAAAGCAGAGATGTAAAATATAAATGTGTTACTTAGAAGTGGGGGGAGGGAAGAAGGGTTGGGATCAGCAGCCCTTTCTTCTTAACGTATTAGCCCAGATCAGTTTATCAAATTCACCACTGTGACCTAGGAATGCAGACATCAGGGCTGTAAGAAAATGAAATGCAACAGGTAAATATTATTGGGATGGAGGGGAAGGCTGTGGGAAAAAATTTTAAGTAGTAGGATGTTTTCCAAGTCACACAAGCTTCTGTGAGGCCCTGTAGCAGGGAAACCAAGGGAAGTCAGAGCATAGCACACCAAGGGTCTGGAGAGGAAAAGAGGGGAGGATTGGGGACTGTAGAAGACAAATGAGCTTTTTCATAATTTGCCCTAATGCCACACACACAGGTGTTCATGTTCTACTAATAGCAGTAAGCCAGCTAGCACTGAGGCTGTTCCAAGTCACCTTAATCAGTTTGCAGATCTGGTAATACACCTGGGAACAGAAGCGGATTGAGAAAAGGTAGCTGTAGCATCAGGGAATGAGTACTGGCTATCTAGGCAAAAGATACAGTTTCTGCTCAGTTGTCTGCCAGCTGTGTGAGCTTGACAGCCACTCAACCTGTCTGAACTTCAATTTCCACATCTGGAAATCTGTTTTTACCAGCTTCACAGAGCTATTGTGAAAAATCAAATGAGATTATAGGATGGGAAAGCATTTTGCTGTGCTATACCAGTTAAAGGAGTAATTCTGAACAGATCATCTCAGTCAAAATGAAATCCACAGAACATAATGCACAAGAAATGAATGTAGATGTGGTATAGTGAGTCACACCTTCGTCAAAGACAAAACACAGGATACGGTATATCTGAGGGAGCAAGATCATGGGAAAAAAACACTGGACCACCCAAAAGGCCTGCTCCAAATTTTAGCTTTCCATCCTGGCCCTAGTTCCATATCAAATCGCTGGTCAGAGTACAGCATGTTATGTAAGGAACACCAAGGGAAGAGCTGATGCTACATTTGCTGACTCAAGCAGATTGGGAAGCTGATGCCAGAAGGTTGTCTCATAGCTGAATCTCAGGAGCATCTGAGAGATCTGCTGCCATAAGATTTTATCACCAATTCATTTCTTCCCTATGCTTTAAATTAAATACTAAATGCTTCTTATATCACGAGCTGGGTCCAGAATTGAGTGAGAAGAAAAGACTGGACTGAATTTTGTTTGGTAAATTCTAAAATGCTTTTAATGATCCTCAAATCCCTGCCCTAGCTATGTGAAATTAAATATATACTTTAAAAAAACAAAACTGAATGCAATAGAGATTCACAGTGTCTTCTTTGTATAAGGAAATGTTCAAATTTCTTACTATTTGTCTAATTCATGATAATGAAAAACTTTAATAAAAGAAAAAATTGCATACCATTGTACACAGTGTTTAAAAAATACTTGTTGACTGAGGCCACAAATGTCCAACTCATTAACAACATTCTTCCAGTGATACTATACTATTTTAATTCAATAAGAATTTAGCATTTAGTATTCACTATGTTGGACACTAAGGATGCAAAAATTAAAAATAAACACAATAGCCATTACCCTCAAGGCTATTGAGAGGAAATGTATATAGAAAAGCAAATACATAACAAAGTAAATGTGAGTAACTGTTTGGTGGAGGGAGCAGTGCTAAGAGCTGGGGGAGTCAGGCCTCCCCCCAAAAGAGGCTTTCAATAGAGAGTCCACACTTAAGCTAAGCCTTGAATGGAGCAAGGGATTCCAAGAGGAGGAGGTAAGAAGGGATGGTGCTCCAGGCATGGGGAACGCCTATGCAAACACCCAGTAATGAAGGGGAAAAAAGTTTTGAAATGGCAACAAGAAGTAAGATAGTTTGGCAGGAATGTAGAGGTCTTGAGGGACAGTCAAGGGATATGTCAAGTCAAATTAAGTCAACAAACATTTATTAAGTGTCTTGTATGTTAGGCACTGTGCCAGGGATACAAGGAAAGGCAAAAAATAATCCCTGCTCTCGAGGAGCTCACAGTTCAATGAGGTCAGGGCTAAGTGCCGGTAGGCATTCAACAACCAGATCTCTGGAAAGAAAAAAAAATTACTCATGATATGCTTTTTTGTTTTTGCTTTTTTTTTTTTGGAGGGCAGTTGGGGTTAAGTGACTTGCCCAAGGTCACACGGCTAGTTTTTTTTTGTGTTAAGTGTCTGAGGCCAGTTTTGAACTCAGGTACTCCTGACTCCAGGGCCGGTGCTCTATTCACTGCGCCACCTAGCCGCCCCTTCATGATATGCTTTTAAGCTTAATCAATATAATTAACATTTTTTCCATTATTTTGTTAAGTCCAGACAATCAGCAAAACAATAAATCCAGCAACAATTTATAACACTGATTTCTCAGGAATAAATGTTCATGCTGCAAATTTAGTAGCAAAAATGATAACTAGCATTCATTAGTGTCACATGGTCAGTAAGTGTTGGAGTTTGGATTTGAATGTTTCTTCCTGATTCCAGGTTCAGCATTCTATTCACTCTGCAGCCTAGCTGCCAGTCAATTTACCAAATAACTCTGTACCACACACCTGAATTAAGGAGACAATATGCAAACAACTATGTACAAGCAAGATAAATACAGGATAAATTGGAGGTTATCTTAGTGGAAAGGTACTAGCACTAAGAGTGACAGAGAAAGGCTTCTTAGAGTAGGTGGAATTTTAGGCTGGAGTCCTTTTGAAGGGCTTTAAATGTAAAGTAGAGGAGTTCATATTTTATCCCAGAGGCAATACATAACTAGTGAGGACTCTTGAGTAAAGGAGTAACATGGTTAGAGCTGGGCTTTAAGAGTATCATTTTAGCAGCTCTGAAGAGTATGTGTAGCTCTAAAACACAACTACCAGGAATACTGTGGTCTCATAAGAATTACTATTACAAGCTACTCAGAAAAAATGGAAAAATACAGGTGGGTGTTA
Organism: Pseudocheirus occidentalis; assembly: GCA_028646575.1. Classification (NCBI taxonomy): domain Eukaryota; kingdom Metazoa; phylum Chordata; class Mammalia; order Diprotodontia; family Pseudocheiridae; genus Pseudocheirus; species Pseudocheirus occidentalis. The sequence goes on along the minus strand of CM053598.1, from coordinate 110,514,345 downwards.
GTAGGATGTAACATATTACCAACTAACAACATTCACAAAAGAAGCAGACTGAAATCCATTATCATACGATCATAGGTGTGCCCACTTAGAAAAGGATACAGGTTGGTCACACAGTAAGAATGAAAAACAATAGATGGATAACACAGTGGTGTGTTTGAGATTTAAGGAGGACAAGAAGTAGGAAGGCTTTCAACTTGTTGGATTGAAAATCTATGGCAGATTTATGGGAGGATGTGGGTAAAAATCATACAGAATGAGTAAACTTGAAGGAATTATGATCTGGATTGGTGGATGGGACAACTATAATGATAAAATTTTATATCACTCCAGGTCTTAAAGCACATATTCTAATAATCATCATTTGAAAAAATAAAGGTATTGGACTAGGTTATGTTTACATTCTCTTCTAGAACTAACATGCAATAATGTTAAAGGATTGGAGTTTAAATAATTCCTTCAGACTTAGAGTGGAACAAATGGAAGCAAATGACTTTATGAGAAGTCAAGATAATATTAAATAGATACAAACAAATGAAAAAATAAAAGGCAATGTGAAATATCTCCTTGAAAAAAACTACTGACCTGGAAAATAGATCCAGGAGAGACAATTTAAAAATTATTAGACTACCTAAAAGCCATGATCAAAAAAAGAACTTAGCATCCTTCAAGAAATTCTCAAGGAAAATTGCTCTGATATTTTGGAACCAGAGGACAAAATAGAACTTGAAAGAATTCACCCATCACCTCTCGAAAAAGATCCCCAAAAGAAAACTTCAGGAATGTTATAGCCAGATTCTGGAGTCCCCAGACAAAAGAGAAAATATTACAGGTTGCCAAGAGGAAACAACTTGAATACTGTGGAAACTCAATTACAATAACCCAGGATCTGTCAGCTTCTACACTGAGGGATCACAGGGCCTGGAATATGATATTCTGGAGATCAAGGGAGCTAAGGTTAAAACCAAGAATCACCTACCCAGCAAAACTGAGCATAATGTTTCAGGGGAAAATATGGTCATTCAGTGAGGTGGAGGACTTTCAAACATTCTTGCTGAAAAACCCAGAACTGAAAAGAAAATTTGACACTCAAATACAAGAAGCATGAGAAGGTAAACATGGAAAAGAAATCATAAAGAACTTATCAAAGTTGAACTATTTACATGACTACATGGAAAAAACTTATGAAACTTTTCTCAGTATGAGGATAGGGGAAGGGAATACAAAAG
>CM053598.1:110496398-110512619 GCA_028646575.1 Pseudocheirus occidentalis | reverse complement strand
CAAGTCAACAGGGGAGTTCACACCTTTTCACCAATGGACAGAGTTCTATACTTAGCCCTATGTATCTGATCTACTTAGCCCTAAGTATCTGATCTACTTAGCCTTAAATATCAAACAAATTGATTACCATTACACTCACCTCCTCTTCTCTTGTGGAAAAGAAATCAAAATTATTATAACAAATATTCATAGTCAAGCAAAAACAAATACCCATAGTGGCCATGTCCGAAAGTATGTCTCGTTCTATATCATGAGTCTATCATTTCTCTGTCAGGAGGTGGGTAGCATTATTAATCATTGAACCTTTTGAGTTTAAAAAATGTTTCCTTTTGTCACTTCTTATGGCACAATAATATATTACATTCATATTGGCAATGTGTCCTTAATCCATTTGGCTTTTCCTTGTTGATCATTTTTTTTGACTGGCCATACTGTAGTGTTCTGGGATTCAGTGCAATCAGTTCAATGTCTTTCATATCCTGAGAATCTCATCATCTATAAGGAAGTCCTTTTCCTTTGAACTTTGTTCAGGACACTCACTGGATCCATTGGAAAAGAGCCTTTCTAATTCTGCATCTATGAGTTTATGACGTCCTGTGCTGAGTATGCCCTTTTGAAATATTTTCTCTTCCCTTACCCAGATGATGCAAGACAAGCTTCCTCATGGGGCACTGTCCAAACTGTGGTTCTCTCATCTTCACCCCATTCCTTAAAACTAAAGTTCACAAAGCATATGCTACAACTAGACTCATAAACTTGGGACTATAGAAAGAATAGATAAGAAATTATTACTAGCATTTACATAGAACTTTAAGGTTTGCAAAGTGCGTTACAAATATTATCTCAATTTATCCTCACAACAGCCATGGGAGGGAGAAGATTGAGGCAGATAGAAGTTAAATAATTTCCCTAAGATCCATGGCTATTAATTATCTGAGACTGGATTTGAACTCAGGTCTTCCTGACTCCAGACATAGGCCTCTATCCAGTGTACAACACGGCTCTAACTGTGTAGGAAGTAAGTCTCCCAGAGGCAGAAGGGATTCTTTAGAAAAGAAATTGTACGTGATTATAGGTGATAGGACTATCACATTTCTCACAGCTCTAAAATTCTTGCTTCTATGATGGAACTTAGAATATCCAAAGGGCTAGTATGATTGATTTGGTGTCCTGTTCAAGATCATCCTGGAATTATGTTTAAAGATGAAGATTCTTTCCATGAAAGGCTGATCTGAAGTTTTTTATTTGCTTTTTAACATTAAATAATCTCAGAAAAGACCCAATAATTCCATACAAACCCTTCTAAAAAGTCACAGATCTTTGATATAATACATCACAAAGAATCATCTCACTGATGTCAATGAAAAATTTGCCCACTTAAGGACCCTGGGCTTGAGCCCAAGATGTATTATTGTAGATAGCCCCAACCTGAAGCTTGATTGCACAGATAATTGTACAATCTGGAACAAAATGCCAGTTTCCAAAACCAAACTGATTTCTGCACAGCTTGACCTATCATTTAAGCCAGACAAAAAAGCTTTGACATTTCACTTCTCCTTTAAACAGCATAAATGCCCTTCAATGTTTAATTATACCCAAGTAATGTGACAACTATAATTTTAGGCACTGGATGTTCACAAAATATTTATAAGTCTATAGACTTTGTTCAAAGATAAATCATGTACAATTAAAATATGTTAAATGTGATTGCATTTTTTAAGAGACTGGGTTGCCTTATTTTGCCCAGGGTGGAAATGCGGTAACCATTCATAGGCCTGACCCTTCTGCTGATTGGCCCAAACAGAACCTGCTCAGTTTCTGTCCTAGGGCGGTTTATCCTTCCTTGGGCACCCGCTATCCCAGGAGTTCATCATCTTGGTGCAAGATTTAGTTCAGATATCTAGTCAGCTTTATCCCTCCTACAACTCAGAAATCCTAGATTCAAGTGATAACTAGCTACAGCCTTCTCTTGTAGCAGGGATAACAAGCATTAGCCACCATAACTACATGATTATATTATTTTCCAAATTTTTATTTCAAGCCCATTGGTAAGTCTTCATAAAAAAGGGCTGCTTTCTTTTAGTGATTCAAAAATCTAATTTTAAAAAACAGAAAACATGCTAAATGTTTTTAAGCTATATATACACATATATTTTTAAATGTGGGAATCATGATCTAATAGTTATTTCTTAGTATCCTTATCTTTTATAAATTTTTATATTGGCTTCTCCAAGTATCCATCCTCAAAAAGCAAAAACATTGCTTATGTGGAATCAGGAAAAAAAAATGACTAGGTCTTGCATAATTTTTATGATATGATTAATCTCTCTTAAACCTGGTCCTTTTTTCTTTGTTCTACCAGCTGATCCCAGATTATTAATATTTTGGTAAACCTCATTGCTAAAAATGGAGGGAAATTTATTTCTCAGTTACATTTCATGGCATCCTAGATCTCAGAGTTGGAAGGGGTCTTAAAGGTCATTTGGCCCAAATCCATCACTTTATAGATGAGGAAACTGAGACTCAGGGAGGTTAAATAACTTGTTCAAGGTCACATAAGTAGCAAAGGGCAGAACTAGGATTTAAACCCTAATTTTTGACTCCATGTCCAACAAAACTGGCACCATTTAAAAAACAAAATGAAAACTACTAGTGATAAGTATTAAGGCTACATTTTCTTTCCTTTGTTATTTCTAAATGAGACCAGCTAGGGTGGAGTATTGTGGAGATGGTGGCAAGTAATAAACGCTACAAAATTATGAAAAAAGATATATACCACCAGAAGTTGTGTTTTTATTCATAACCTTATTCACTAGTTGCTTTTGTCTGACTGTTAGAAGAGCATATGAGTTGGTTATTTCCTAGAAAGCTGGATAAGAAGACAGTATTGCTGGCTGTAAGTATTGATGGGGTAGATGAAGAGAAAGTCTACTTTGTAAATGTCTCTGAAAATTGAAGGATCTGAAGAACTTTCTCCAGAGGATCTTTGGGTTCAAAAACTATATGATTGTTATAATTCCTGATTTTTTTTCATGTTATCCAGACCAAGCAGTTTCCCAAAGCACTGAATTGTTGAGGACCACAGTTTGTGTTTCGGAATGGATGTTTAGGGGTTTCATGCTCCCAGATCAGCCCTCCATGATTTCTTTAGTTCTTTTCCTCCACATCTAACATTTTTTAGCTTTCAGTTTTGCAGGAGCACACAAAGCCAACCCAGTGAGTTTCACTCCATGTGAAATATCTACCTTCTGGATAACTCCAGTGGAACAAATCTACAAAGTATCAATTCAATATGTCTCCTCTGGTTCATGAATGAACATCTGATACATAATCATTATGAAGAAAAAATTCATTTCACATGAAGGTTAAGCATTTAACAGTTCCCCACGTACCAATAGCATTTCTGGTTTTTGGACTTATGTTTGAATTTGACAGGAAACAGTACTTTCCAGCACTAATATCAAATTAATCAAAATACCCAGGACTAAATTATGGGATGAATTTTTCTAGTCTGTTTATACTTCCTACAAATAAGTGTAACAATTTTATTCATAAAACACCCACTATTTCCAAATAGCTAAAGATTTATCTTATTTCCTTGATAAAATTCAATTGTAATAGCTTAAAATTACTGTCATGGTAGGCACCTAGTGGCTGTTAATAGCCTTTGGATGAAGAGATTGGATTCCATCAAAATGTACTCAGACACAGGGGATCCAATATTCACAAATAGGTCCCTCGACTGCATACACAGGAGCCAACAGGATGCTGTTGGCCCAAAAATATTTTTGTACATGTAATTAACCTGCTGGATGCTGCATGTGCACATTTAACAGCCAACTTAATTAACAGTGCTGGAGAAGTTGGCCTGAATGCTTAAATTAGAGTTCAGGGTGTTAGCTGTCTAATGAAATAAATTGCCCTTTTGTCTGGAGGAATCATAGGAAAAGGGAGCTGGAAAGGATCTCAGGTCACCTCTCCCTACTCTCCCCCATTCCCTCATCTCCTCTTTTCCTACCTCAATGAGGGAGTTATGATTTAATGGTAAGATTTCACTGGTATAAGTTTCCAAGGCATGTTTCCTAGTCTAAAAGAGGAGTACTACACAAACACAAATATACGTAGTCAGAGTTTGGTCAATAGTATAAATAGACTAGGTGTTTACTGAAGTGGGAAATCATCCTTCCCTCCACTCACCAAAATCCTGCCAAATACCTCTCCTATTAATTGGTTTATCTCTGGAATCCTGAATTTATGTATGTATTTCTTCATCTTAAACCCTTTTCTTAAATTAGAATATAGGTAGTCCCAGAAACCATAAGCCATATAATTCATTTGTGCCTTTGTAGAAATGAGTTTATTATATTCTTTAAGTAGTTTAACATGTGTATATATGAACATAAATATATGTGTGTTCTTATATTTCTCAAAAGGAGTTGAGAAGACTAAACTTTTGTTTCTAAGCAAACTTCCACATGGATGGGTTGTGTTTCTCTCCTTTCACCTTGTGCCAGGCATAGCTAGTCCACTCCCTCCATCTTTTCTTCACTCTGTCATGGAGTAGTAAACATGTTAGCTATGCTGAGTGGTAGATTTGGCATAGAGATTTACATAGTAAATCCATACTCTCAGATAGTTTGAGAGATTCAAAAGCAGGGGTGGTGAACTTGTGGCCTTGAGGCCGCATGTGGTCTGAACCCAGTCATAGGACTGTATTCGAGGACCTAGAGGTCCACATGTGGTCTTGAGGCTACAGGTTCCCTACCCCCATTCTAAAGACAGGCAATCAGGGAAGATGTTTTGCAACTTTTCATCTAAAAGGTTTAAGTGGAAACTCAGAAAAGAGTTACAAGATTCTTCTTAATAGTCCTCATCTTGAGTGAAATAGCACCATGTAACCTCATGGTAAAAGAACATGAATGGTGCTGCAAAAACCAATACTATTTTAGATACATACCCATGTTAGATCCTTAGACAGAGGAAAGCTAACAGTGTACTGTGTAGGTCCTTTGTAAGAGACTTATAGAAGGAGCTCTTTACTTTTTTGTGTCATCATCAACTTTGGCAGTTTGGTGAAGCCCAGCCCATGGTATCTTTTTTAGAATAATGTTTTCATCAATTAAAATTTTTAATAAAAAAAGATGTAATTGCTTTTCACATCCAAGTTCATAGGCTCCCTCAGGTTGAGAACCGCTAATTTATTGGAAATCAGAAACTAGAGTCAAATAGCATGAAAAGTTGTTGATTAGTTTCTATAAACACCACTGGAGGAGTGCTCTTATGGATGGGATCATTAAATCACTGAAACAAATAAAATACAAAAGTGGGAACAAATCTAGCATAAGAAATAATGCCATTTGCATCCTTTTGGAGGGTCACAGGATCATAGATCTAAAACTGGAAAGAACTTCAGAAAGAACATTTTAAAAATGAGGAAAACAAGGTCCCAGGAAATTATAGTAAGCAGCAACGGGGGCTAGGGCTGGGGAGTTATTTTTTATTCAATCTTTTCCCACACATATTTCAAACTCTTTAAAGATATGAACTGAGCCTTCTGTTTCATTCAATACTCAGGACACTGTGAATTCTTGACATGGATAAATACTGAAAATGGTGGAACAGAAGTGATGGGATCATTGTTCGAGAACTGAGATTGAAAAAATAAGACTTTATTCCACAGTCACATCCTGTGTTAGACTCATCTGTTTTCATTTTTTTAAATGTATATACACATCAGGATTAAGAGTACCACCTGGGGTCAGCTAAAACCCAGCTGATATAGTTCTGTCAAGTGTGTACAAAATGGTAAATTGCTTTTGGGATGAATGAATCAAAATCTAAACAAAAGAAAACCCAGTGGTGTTTCCAGCTGGACTTTTCCACCAGGCAGGAGGGCACGGAAAGATATTTTTAATTTTGGTTGAAAGGTCACTTAGTAGAAAAGCTTTTTTTCCCTTCCTAAATTCTTACTATCTATACATGTGGTTGGTTTCAAAGGCATATTGTGGGTGGTTTGTTCTTTTTTTGTTTTTTGACTGGGCTTATTCAATATATTGTCATTGTTGCTCCGCCTTTGAAAGCATTAAGGGGAGTGAGCGCTACAATCTATTTGTAGGTAGAAACAAACATAAAAACAAACACACAGGGAACAGGCACCTGAGAATATTTAACTTCTTAGAATGACTAAGGGGAAGTGGGTTCTGACCTGGAGCCTTTTGATGTGGAGTTTATAGGAGGACTCATATAATCACCCTTGGGCTGTTGTAAGTACAAATGCAGCTCTTTCTAATTATTCACAAGAGATGGAGGCCCTGAGAATAAGCTTCAGAGATTTCTACTCAGTTTCTAGAATTGGCCTCTGTTAAGACAGGCACTGAGTCACCTACCTCCCCAGTACAGTGGTCAATTGTTTGGTGGAAAACAAACCTGCCAGATTGTGTGTCGCTGAGGAAGGATATCAGTGTCTAATCTTGGTAAAAATGCAACACAGGGCTACTAGGAGCCTTGTCAAAATCAATGCTCTCATGTAGTAAGTTGGATAACAGAGCAAATGTTTACATTTCCCCCTATGCTCCAGGTAGTATGGAAGTTAGACCCTGAAAAGCCTGAGTGATTTTAAAAGTAGTACCAATATATTACCTCTCCATTACCAGACTGGGAGGCCCGGTTTGTCTACAACATTTTGTGTGCAGACACACACAGATACAGGTATAGATACCCTTAGGCATTAACATACACACACAGAACCCTTGACAAAGCAGCCAAAACCAAGATCTTCACAGGTTTATGAATAATTTTTGGTGAGATATTGCTTGTCTTATTGATAACAAAGGTAATTCTAAGAAAAACATATAACCAAATGGCATAATGAGCCAATGCTATATTTGTCAAAGAAAATTATCCTCATTCATATACGCAGTTCACCTACCTGGTCTGATCCTCACCAAGCCAAAAAAAAAAAAAAAGACAGTTCAGTGTGTGCTTTTGTACTACAGGAATATTTTAAATACTTCAGTAGCGTTATCAATTAAAGGGATTCCAGCTGTAATCAATGAAGCACATGCATGAACTCAAGGATATTAATTATAGTACACAATGATTGTGTCTCTGGGAAGTCTATAGGAACCAGGGTATCATCTGAAGGACTCTCTCAAAACTCAAACTAATCATATTTCCTATGGCAGAATTGAGGATGGTTAGACCTTCAAGTTCAAAACTAGAGGCTGAGTCCTACAAAACGCGAGGCTGGGTCCGAGGTTGACCAGTAAGTTCTTTTTGTTATAGTTACATCTTAAAGGTCTTCCAACAAATTGTTGTTTATTTCATTTACTCCCAAATTTTGCCCAGCATCTGACTGTATCACTCTGTCCCTCCAGAAGCTTCATAGCTCTCTTTTGCCTCTAGAATAAAAAAATAAATTCCTGTTCAACACTTAAAGTCCTTCACGAGTTGGCTCCAATTTTCCTTTTCTAGACTGATCATTAATCAAAATGGCCAACTTAATATTTTCTTTACATGATATTTCATTTCTCCTTGCAGAAACTATACTACCTCTCCATGTCTAGAATGCTTGCCCCTCTCATCTCTTCCTTTTGCTCCCCTCAAGGCTTAACTCAAGTTCCTCCTCTTCCAAGAGATCTTTCCTGCTTCCCCCAGTTGTTAATGCCCACCCCCAAAATGACTTTACACTGATTTTGTATTTATTCATCGTGGCTATGGTATTTCCTGAAAGTAATTCTAACTTCTTGAAGGCAACTGTTTCATTTTTGTCTTTTATCTCCTGGGGCTTAGCGCAGTGTTTAACACATAGCAAGAGTTTAATGAATGTTTCTTAATTGAGCTAAGTAGTACAGCTTATAGGACTCTTTATTTTCTCATTTATGTAGCCCTCATGTAAAGAAGACCATAGAGCTAGGAAGAATTGTAGATGTCATCTAGTACAGTCTCATTTTACAGAGGAGGAAACAGAGGCCTAGACAGCTTAAACCCACAGTTACATAGGTAATAACCATTAGAAGCAAGATTTGAACCAAGATTCCCCTGACTCCAGAGCCAGAGCTCTTTCTATTCTAATATGCTGCCTCCTTATGTTCTGGGACTTATCTTCAGTCACTTTGGGGGCCTATTGTTCTTACTTCTTCAGTCTTCCTACTCTTGTAATACCATTCATTACCTTTTATTTTGGAATGTATACAATGGTGGGCATACTACTGGTCCTACCACAATATCAAGTGCTTTGATATTAAGCTTTATTTTTCACTTCATATCAGCATGCTAACCACAGACTAATATGGCACTTGAGCAATTCTGCCATTTTCTGAAGGTAGCTTCAGGATAGAGGTTCTTAACTTTTTTCATGTCACTAATCCCTTTGATTAATTAATTAATCTGTTGAAGACTATGGATCTCTTCTGAAAACAATGGTTTTAAATAATTGAAGGAAATACAAAATGTCATAGATTAGGTAAAAAAGATTAGAAAAGGAGCATGATGAGGTTGTATATTGTCACCTTACTTATTTAACATATATGCAGAGTACATCATGTGAAATGCCAGATTGGATGAATCAAAAGCTAGAATTACGGTAGCCAGGAGAAATATCAACAATTTCAGATATGTAAATGATACCACTCTGATGGCAGAAAGTGAAAAGGAATTAAGAAGCTTCTTGATGAAGGTGAAAGAGGAGAGTGTAAAAGGTGGTTTGCAGCTTAACATAAAAGCAACAATAACAACAAACTAAGATCTTGGTAACTGGTCCCATCACTTCATGGCAAATAGAGGGGGAAGAAATGAAAGCAATGTCAGATTTTCTATTCTTGGGCTCAAAGATCACTGCATATCACTGCAGCAGCCACCACATTGAAAGATACTTTGCTCCTTGGAAGGATAGCTGTGGCAAATCTGGAGAGCACACAAAAAAGCAAAGACATCACCTAGCTGACAAAAGTCTGTATAAGTCAAATCTATGGTTTTTCCAGTAGTGAAACATATGGCTGTCAGAGTTGGACTATAAGAAAAGTCGGGTCCTGTAGCTTTCAAATTGTGGTGTTGGAAAAGACTTTTGAGAGTCTCTTGCACAGCAAGGAGATCAAATCATTCAATACTTAAAGGCTATTCACTGGAAGGTCAAATACTGAAGCTAACACTTAAATACGTTGGTCACATAATGAAGATGGAATTCATTGGAAGAGACACTGATGTTGGGAAAGATTAAAGGAAAAAGGAAAATGGGATGGCAGAGGATGAAGTAGATGATAGTATCATGGAAACAATGAATGTAAACTTGGAGAGACTTTAAGAGACAGTGGAGAACAGAAGCCCTGACATGGTGGGTTCCATGGGATCAAGAAGAGTTAGACATGACTGAATGACTGAACGGTAACAATTGTTTTCCTGTCCAAGATAGAGACCCCCTGAAATCTATCCATACAACCCTTGGGAGTCTCTGGATCACAAGATAAGAACACTTGCCCTGTTGTGAGAAAGCTGTTTTTCCCTAAGTTTGGACACAGCCCATGAAATTTTGATCTGAGCGTTTCTGAATTCCATCCTTGCCTGAAAGTCATTGCATTTTCTGTTGATGAGCTGTTTGAAGTTGGAATTTTCTCTGCCTCTGTGATGGAAAGTGTTAACGCTTCCATCTTATTTCTATTCTAGAGCAATAACCAGAAAAATGTCATGTTTTAAATCTAGCACAAATGCTCATGGTTGGGGAGTGCTCTGGATTCCCACATGAAACCCTCCCACTGATGTCAATAGACATTGCTCAGATAATTGCGCTCAGCATGGCAAACCTCGGTGTCATCCCCAAGCTGCTGTATTTTACTCATACGTTATCTCTTCTTACGTAGTTACCATTTCCTCTTCTCCACCCCGCCCCCATTTTGTGGGAGGAATGCAATAATTTTTCCCACTTTCTAAATAATTCTCCTCATTAAGACATCAGGAATCTGGAATTTCTGAACACTTGGTGAGCCTAAGGGTTGAGATTCCAGAGTTGAACTTTTAATGCTTTTATATAACAAATACTAGTGGAATGATTCTTGGGGATAGGGAGCAATGACAATAACAGTATGACTGCTCCCATCAAAACACACATTTTAGCAGTAAAATATAAAAATAAGGGAGGGGTTTATAGTAATAAAATTTCATATTATCTCACTTTCTTGTTTTCTGACCATCTCCTCATTCTCTTTTACTCCATTTAATTTAAAATCATGCACTGCTTACACATTTTGAAAGGGAAAGGATCTAAGGGAAAAGATTGATCAAAAATTATTTATGGATTAATCAAAGTCAAGGGAATTGGAGTTATTTAATCTGTAGAAGAAAATGCGGAGGGATGAATTAACTGGCTCCAATTATATGAAAGATTATAATAAAGATGTTAGCCAGCTGTTCTCCATGTCTACTGAGGACATGAGAGGCAGAGCAGGGGAAAACTGGCTTAAGTGGTAATATGAGAGATTTAGTTAAGCAAAATAATCATTGTTTTTACCCATAAGTCTGTTAAATTTTGTAACAAGGGTTCAAGGGAAGCTAAGAGATTTCTGGAGAAAGTAGGAGAAAGCAAAAAAAAGGCAGGTAGAGTGGATGGAGAAGGGTTTCTGAAGGCCAGCTTTGCCTCTGTTCTATTCTTTAGACTGGGCTCTGGCTGACATATGTCTTACATCTCATTTATGCATCTGGGAAATATTTTACCCTTGTCACCCAGACAGCAGTAAACATTAAATTCTAAATCTATATCCTACAACAAATTGCAAAGATCTCATCTTTCAGCCCACTGTCCTCAGAGGTGCCCAAATAATGTACCTTGAGGCCCCTGTCCCTGCAAAGGGAATTGGTGTAATGACTTCTATGCTTAAAGAAATTTTTCTCCCAGAAATCACACACACACACACACACACACTGAACTTCTTATGTCAAAGATATTAAACTGGGTATAGAATGGTGGATTGAGAGTGGATTTTGCAGTAAGGCAGACCTTTGTTGAAGTCAAGATATCTACTGGCTGTGGGATTTTGGACAATTGATTTAATTTCTCATTGTCCCAACATCTTCTAAGATTACAAATTATAGAACAGATGCCAATCTGCATTGGTAGAAGGAGTTTTCTCTCCACCCCCCACCAAAAATATAATCCTGACTGCTTTTTTAAACATTTGACTTAATTCCATGTGAAACGTGTAGACAAAGGAAGATGACAGCTTGCAACTGATAGTGTACTTGATATATTTTCAAATGTACAAGTTGCCCTTTAAGAAAATCCAGTGTCCCAAAAATCCAGATTTACCAAAGAGATAACTTAGGGATTGGTTATTTGCTTTATGAATCACAACAGGATTCCTTTAAATAGACAACTCCCCCTAGTAAAGCATAAACATGCTTTGTTGGACACAAATTTGATTTATGTATGATCTTTGTAGAGTATATATGCTACCTATCTCACATAGAAGAATGAAAGAAAAGGCTTCAGAAAACAGACATCACCAACCCTGAGAGGTAAAAACATTGTAGGTCTGACTTAGCAGGAACTGAAAGGAACAAAAACAAAAAACCAATTTGCTTTCACTTTGCCATATCACAGAAACATGCCTATGACCCAGTATCACATGGCCTGAGAAGTCATAAGAATAATAACTAGTATTTATAAAGCACTTTGAGGTTTCAAAGTGATTTACGGCTATTTCTTTTTTTCTTACAGCAGTCCTGGGAGGTAGGTGCTATTATTATTCCCATTTTACCAATGGGGAAACTGAAACACAGAATTGCTAAGTTTCCTGTCCAGTGTCACACAACTAATAAGTGACCGAGGCCAGATTTGAACTTGGGTCCAACACTTTATTCACTATCCAACTTTATCCATTGAGTCATCCTATCCCAAATTGTCAGGCATTTTCCATGGCACATCTACCTTCCACTTCCAGCCCAACCTAATTTTTACAGTGTCAGGCGAAGTATCATTTCCATAGACAAAACATAATATCTTCCTCGAAGTACTTGTGAAAGAGTGCATGGCATAGTAGACAGAACGAGGCTCAGTCAGGAAGGTGGATTTGAGCCTCTTCTCTGAAAGTCCTAAACAAGCTGTGTGACTTTGTGGATTCACTGAACCTCTCAGAGCCCTCCTTGAGATGGAAGGACAAATAACAACAAAAACAGCTCCAAGCATCTTAGTAACATTGAGTTGAAGAGCAGTTTCTGACCCCCAGTGGTAAAAGTTTTCTTATTAGGAATTTCTTCTGCCAATGAAATCATAGGCCTAGTTCCATCTTTTTTGCTCCCCATCTAGTCCCCTCTAATTTGCTTTTTCATAGAATCACCAGTTGTGAAGAAAATCTTTTTTGGTCTTCCTTCCTCTATTTTCTCCCAATTCCAAACTGACTTCCTGCCAAATTTACCTTCTTTATGTAAATACCATCTCACTTTTCTCCTCAAAATCCTTATATGGCTTTCTATTGCCTTTCAAATAAAGCTCAAATTCTTTTGCCTGGCATTCAAGGCTTTTCATAATCTGTGGTTAGCTCACCTTTCTTCTGCTCTCTTCTTTGTGCTCTATGTTCTATCTAAATTGGACTACTCATTGTCTACCATCTATATCCTTCATTTTGCCACTGTTTCCAAGACCTGGAACACAGGGGCGGCTAGGTGGCACAGTGAATAGAGCACTGGCCCTGGAGTCAGGAGGACCTGAGTTCAAATTTGGCCTCCAGCACTTAACACAAAACTAAGCTGTATGACCTTGGGCAAGTCACTTAACCCCAACTGCCCTACCTTTCCCCCTCCAAAAAGCAAAAAATAAAAAATAGCACAAAACAAACAAACAAGACCTGGAACACCCTCTGCACATTTCTGCTTATTGAATTCCTACACATCTTTTAAAGCCCAAATCAAATGCCAGCTTCAGCATGAAGTCTTCCATAATCCTTTCTGCTAATAACAATGTTTCTTCCTCTTGGGTCTTACATCACACTTTTCATGTACTTACTACATATTATTTCAAACTATAAAGTTCTTTGTATATGTGTCATATAGTGCTACTACACCAGCAGCTCCATGAGGGCAATCATTTTGCCTTCTGTTAAATTTTGTATCTCTCCCAGACTAGCAAATAGTAAGTACTTAATGAATGTTTGCTGAATTATTAACACAATGGTGTGTTTACACTTTGGTGTGTACCTCTTCCCTGATTGTTTATCTAGTCCACCCATCTTTTGATGGGCAGTCTGCAAATATGTTTAGTACTGATGCAGTAGGCTCAACACACTGGAAGGCCATGGCATCATGTCTAGATTGGGAAGCCAACTAGAATATTTACATGTACTTTTTGCCAAGAAATTGTAAAAAGTAGGAATTTTGAATGCATCAAATTCTCCAAAAGATGAAGAAAAGACCAAGAACCCTGGAGGAAAAGAAATAGCTGGGAATAATTGTGATGTAATGGACGCACAAAATGAAGAAAATAAATAGCAAGAAAAGACTCACTTTCTCATAATGTCACAAACCCAAAGTTCAGGCATTAATTAGGGAGGAGATGAAATTGATGGGAGAGAAGAGGTGGGTACAGAGGAACAGCTCCAGACAGCTGGTCAAGCTTATAGTGATGAGCAAACAACAGTTGAAGCTGGCAAGGCCAAAGCTAAGATAGATGAGGACCTGGCATACTGAAGCCAGAAGTAGGGGACCAAGACAGTAGGGAAAGCAAGCAGGCCATGAGAAGGTTCTTTACACCAATGTTCTCCAACTTCACTGAGGCTACTGAGACTTTTCCAATTGGTATTATCAACTTGTTATGCTGGTCTCTTTCTAGAAAGAGATTAGCATGGCTCTGTTTCCTTGCTGGTGTAAAGGTTTTGAATGACAAATTTGTGGGCTATAAGGGGCAAATAAGAAAGACAACAAATTGTAAAAGTGCCTCTCATTTAGACTGCACCTTGTAAAGAGTCAACCCCTTTTCAGACTTGAGTGGATTATTTTGGAGCAGCTAGGTGGTTCAGTGGCTATTGTCTGGTCTGAAGTCAGGAAGGCTTACCTTCTGAGTTCTAATTTGTGCTTAGACACTTAACTTAGCTCTATGATCCTAGGAATGTCACTTAACCCTATTTGCTTCAGTTTCTTATTTGTAAAAAGAGCTGGAGAACGAAATGGCAAACAATTCTGTAGTATCTTTGCCAAGAAAACTCCAAATATAGTCAGAGACTGGACTGAACTGAAATGACTGAACAATCGCAAAGAATATGAAACTGAGTAACATATTTGAATATTAAAAGACCAGGAAAGCACCTGAGCAAAGACAATGAAGATGCTGGCAAAGACTACCTCAGTACCTTTTCCACACACATTCCACATAGTCAGAGCTAGCTCAGTGTTTGGGAGGCTCCAAAGGGAAGTGTGGCAGAGAAGAGGTATTAGGCTGGCTACCAAACTGAAGGTCTACAGAGCCATTGTGCTGACCTCATTGTTATATACCTATGAAATCTGGACAGTCTACTAGTGCCATGGCAGGATATTGAATTGCTTCCATTTGAATTGCTTTAGGAAGATTCTGAAAATCACCTGGGAGGAAAAGATACCAGATACTGAGGTCCTTTCTCAAACTAAACTGCCAAGCATTCAAACTCTACTGCAGAGAGCACAATTCCAATGTGCCACATTGTTCAAACGTCAGACTTGTGCTTGCCTAAAAGACTATTTCATGGAGAACTCACAGAAGGCAAGTGTTTACATGGTGGTTAGAAGAAGCAATACAAGGACACTCTCAAGGTCTCTCTTAAGAAATTGATTTCATGACATAGGAGACACTGACACAAGATTGCTCAGCATGACATGCCCTCTTTAGAAAAGGTCCTATTACCTATGCTATGAGCTAGGCAGAATTGAAGTAGCTTAAAAATACATTTGAGATGCATTGAGAGAATCCATCCCAAATGTTCACACAGGCTATTTGTACCCAACCTGTAGCAGAACATTCTGAGCTCATACTGGTCTGATCAGCCACAGTCAAACACACTGACACTTAACTCTACCATAGTGATATCATTTTGGTCCTCTTCGAGAATAAAGGACAACAACTAACCATGAACAGATTGGTATCTGAATTTAGCCGAGAACCTTTGAAAAGTAGGAAAAAGAGGTTGGAAGGGCTGGATATAATTTCCCTAGGCCTGTGACTGTCTAAATATGAGGACTTTAGATCCCATGGCCCTTGCGTGAAACCATAAAGCCCATTAGCATAGTAACAACCACATATGTTCAGCATTCATTCAAACATTCAATGTGAAAGTACAAAGTGATGGCATCCAATTCAGATGTCAAAGCAGAATCTGACATTTAAATTCTGAGGTCCTCAAAAGATAGGGTAGAGCAGGGGTGATGTGTACTAACTTTCCTGATTTTCTATACTTTTGAATGAATCCTGGATTAACAAGATTGGGTACTTAACCAGTTTTCCTGTGCCTCATGCTTTCCTTCAAGCATGTGGGGATACATTGTTACCATAAAGATACAAAAAAATGCAAGAGGATTTATTAAAAAAAAAGTATGGGCAAGAATCATGGAGGATCTAAGAGGCAGTACCCACATTGATGAAATTACTTTCGATTTATCAAAAACTGAAGCATACATTTACGTAATTCAAGAGTATCAAAAAAAACCCAGAGAAGAATAAACTTCCCCAAATCTAAAAGTTGTATTTAATTGGCTTTGCAATACATTGTTCTTGTGTATAGGGGTGGCAGTCAACAACCTTGTAATTATGTCTTGCTTGTAAAATTAGCTTGCTTTTCCTAAAGCTGTGCTACTGCTGAAGAAAGCCCAGAAAAGGTGTGCTGAGTGTAAAGCCAAGCAACAGTAGATTCCCAAAAGAATGCTACTGTGAACAGCTTTTAAGATTCGGATTACACAGTAGTAGTGAACACTCTGTTTATTCCATTACAAATCAAGATTCAGTACAATATTCACAGTTCAATATTATATCACAATATTTACCACAGTATTTACAGAACATCACAATATTTAGAACAAGGAACAAAAGAAGAATCACCTGGCTTCACTAAGGCGGAAACCAGCTTAACACTTAAAGATTCAATCAACAATTCACAATATACTGATCTTCCACTCATGGGGCAACCATTAACTTTAGTCTCCAATAAAATCCTTAGAAAACCATACAAACCCTCTACCCCTTGATTTCCAACAAACCTCTGTTTAGTCCAAGGG